>CM068757.1:2475284-2927271 GCA_035084275.1 Hydrolagus colliei
CACCAAAAAAGAAGCAATGAAATTTGACTGAGATTTATTTTCGATAGGTTTTTTTTATTGGAGTGGGGGGGAAGGTTTCCTTTGGAAGTCTGTGCTCTTTGGTAAGATCTGTAACTAATGTGAGTTGACCTCTGCTCGTCCGTTTTTGTGCTTTCTGCCATTCATTTGAAGGTAGTTATCACCATTTTTTTTTGTTAAATATATTTTTTTTAAAGTCACTCGGCTTTTTTTTTCTTTGTCGTATGCCTTGATTCAGGGGAAGCGAATTGGGGGGGGGGGGGGGGGGTTAAAAAAGAAAAAAAAAAGAGTTAACTCAACGGAAAGTTTTTTTTCTCTCTCTCTGTCCTTCTCTCTCTCTCTCTTTACACTCTACTCTCTTCAGTCCAAAGGGATTTTAATCCCCATGAAATTGTCTGGCAGGCGTGTGTTTCAAACTCCAGCACAGGCAGCACCTCTTTAAACACACATTAAATGTGTGTTTTTTTGTGGGGGAAAAAAAAAACGGCAGATAATTCACCAAACGGGGTGAGTATTATCATTTAATAACAATACAGCTATAAAGCAAACCGTGACCGAGCTGGGAAGGTGAACAAGTATATTAGAACTGGCTGTCTCTCTCCCTCTCTCTCTTCCTCTCTCTCCCCCCCACCCCTCTCTCTCTCTCCCCCACCCCCCTCTCTCTCTCTCTCTTCCATTGCAACAGGACTGCAATGCAATACTCTCATGCCTTCGTCCACTTTCAACATAAACAGGACTCAAAAGACCACAAGTGAGTGAGTATTGTGTCAAAGAGAGAGTGGAGATATTTTGCTGTGAAGAGGGAGAGGAGAATATTCTGCTAGGGATCTATATGTGTGGAGTGAGCCTATTCCTTAACCCCCCCCCCCCCGCAACCCCCCACCTCCCTTCCTCTGTGATATCAAACTTTCACTTCTAGAAAGTGGTAGTGTATTTATCACTTAGAAAGGATCACCAACAAGATTTTAACAAAAAAAAATCCTTTTCACTCCCGAATCTGCTACTCCCAAAGCCTTTGAGTTTTATTACTCCACTGGTTGAATCCTTTATAGAGATTTGGGGGATTTAATGAATGTCTGAGTGCAAACTCGTCTTATTTTATTAACTCAAACCTTAATTCCTCATTTAATGTCCCACACACTCGTTTAAGCAAAGGTGAACCCCCCCAAAAAATATGATTTATTGATTGGTGGGGGGGGGGAGGAACAAAATACACCTCGAGATTCAACCACATTGAAACTCACAGGTAATAAATCTGAAGCGATTTAAGTGTAATCGAAGCAAAATAATTATTTATCCAACTCAAATTATCCACCAAATAACATTTAAGGCTGTTTACCTTGTTCTGCAGCTTTTTTTCTCCCACGAGATGTATTTTGGGGTTTTCGCAAATTATGTAAAAATGATTATTCAACGCACTTAGCGAAGGGTTCCTCTGAATCAATATAATATTGTCAAGTATTTTATTACAGTCTGTACTAAATAATAGACTGGAAAGGGTATATAACATGTGTTTTCTTTATTTTCCGGTTTGTTTACCAGCCCACACTAGCCCCCACCCCTTTCCACAGATGAGAGTGTGTTTAATGTCGCTAATTGAAATGAAACAGAGTCACTCGCGAAGCAATTGTGTGTTTCAGTCACTGCACTTCACAGTGAAATCATGAGAAGCGCCATTAGACGCCTCAGAGACGTGGTACGGCGCTTTATCGAATGCAAGTATTTCTAATAATAAGAATAATGATGATATTAATAATAATCCTTACATTTGATACAGCCTTTTCACGTCTCCTGGCGCGTCTTAAAACGCTCACGGAATATACTGTAAAGTGAATGGACTGTGTAATACATGAAGAAAAGTGAATATACGAAGAAAAGGTGAATTCGGTAGCACTGTGTTTTGTGTGAAAGCAGTGGGTGAGCTCTATGTGGGACTATTTGTGGTAAAAGGGAGGGGAGGGAATCATAAAGTGTCCTTTACTCTCAAACACAAAGCAACAGAAGACATTATACCTTGATAATTCATCTGGGCGGAATCCCTCTGCCAATAACATTTTTTTAAAAAAAATCACAACGGATTCTGTCTCCATCCCCCCCTTAGTGACTTTACTTCCTCAAACACGATCCGACTCCCCCCCACAAAAAACTTTTTTCAGAAATGGGATACGAATAAATAACGTGCGTAATATATATATTTAAAAAAATAAATTAAAATGTGTCATCAAGAATTGTTAAGTTGATAAATTCTCCAGTACTTTGTATAGGCGTTAGAGACTTGGTACCCAAGTTAGTGAGTGAGGATTCGGTCTATCCATTGCGTTTTCGCCTAGGTTCCCCCCCCTCCCCACTTTTTTTTGCGCAAAAAAACAGTTAACCACCTGTCAGACCTCGGGCACAATAAATACAGCCAAAAGAGCTTTTCATGCATGTGTAATATATTTGTTCACCCATTCACTTAATGAAGCTGATAAATGTGATCCAAACAATCGTCAAGTTAATCTATTTAGTAAAATGTTTTAAGACTTTCAGGCTATGTTAAGAAGGTAGTGTGGCCCACATTTTCATTCAAATGCCCCGTCCCCGTGCGCGCTTTTCATCGCCAAAGGACAACATTCTTGCGAATATCATTTATTATAAATGTGCTTTTAATGGGTTTAATTCACAAGGCCAGCTGTTTTGCGCTATTTGGTAAGCAGAAAACAAACGTGGATGGATGGAGAGCTAGTTAAAATTAGTTTCGGTCACTGAGGCTAAGCCATATTTCCTGCAAACCATCTGCTTGATTGACACAAAAGAAGGATTTTCAGGGGAGGGGAGAGAGAGAGAGAGAGAGAGAGAGAGAGAAAAGAATAAAAGCTGGATAAAAGTCCAACAGTTCGTGTTTTCTGCATTTCATTGTGAAGGTGAAAGGCGCTAGGTGTCCTTGTCCTGGTTACCTATAAACGTGGGCTGCTCCCGCTTCAGGGGAAGTTATTTCAACAAGTTATTGAGTAAAGTGCTAACCTGGGGGTGTGGGTGTGAGGAGGGAGGGTTTAAAAGTGTGCCATTCGTAAAAGTTTCCAACGAGTCAGTGTTGTTGCTGTTGTTGTTGTTTATTATCTGCATGCCTAACCTTCAGACCCAATCCTAGCCTTAGCTTAGACTAAGGTAGGTGAGGGTATCAATCCAAACCGAGAAACGAGCATTAACATTGCACGGTGAAATAGGAGGTGGGGGGGGGAGGGAATGGGGGGGGGGGGGAACCCTATCACACGGTGTGAGGCTTGGCGAGGTGTCTCTCAGTCTCTGTGAGGTGAGGTGAGGTGAGATCCGACCAGAGAGATGCACAATGCACATTAATAATAATAATTAATAATGATGTCAGCAAAGTGAATTCTTAAAATAGCAAATCGACTAGTTAGTGGCCTCACGTTTGGCCTGACACCTGCTGAGGGTATTTAAAAAATATATATATATCTATATTTTAAAAAGCACAATTTTTGAAAGTTGTCAAAAAATATATAAGGGAATGGGTTTGCAAAAAAAAAAGACAGACTGAACATCTTTATATCTGAAGTAGTGGGAGAGACTCTGGCAATATGTAACGACCCCCCTCCCCCGAATGGCTTTAAATCACCGCTTTAAACCCCCTACATTACGCATTGTTTTATCTTAATTCGTGCATGTCTGCAGCCAAGATAAAAGTATTGGCGTGGGAGGGAGGGAGGGAGAGAGGGACGAAGGAGTGAGGGTGGGAGAGAGAGAGAGGAAGGAGTGAGGGTGGGAGAGAGAGGGAGGGAGGGATGGTACTTTAGTTCCTTTTCGATGTGCAAAAATCACCTAATCACCAAAGATCACCAACAATTGCCTATTGTCGATTCAAATCTGTGCCAAGTATTTATTTATTCATTTATTTGCAGGTGTGAGGTGAGGAGAGAGAGTGAGGGGGTGGGGGGAAAAGGAGGAGGGTATAACTTATTTATTTCACAGTGTGTGTGTGTGTGTATGTGTGTCTCTCTCTCTCTGTCCCCTCTGTGTGCCAAAATTTGCAAGGCTGTGACATTTTTTTTTAAAATGAGTGAGAATCCAGTGCCTGAGCCTCACGTTGAGTGAGTGATGAAGTGATGACTTGCCTACCCAAGTGAGGGGATTGATATCATTTTCGAACCAATTAATAAAAATATATAGTTCTGAAATATATTTTGCGGTTAAAAAAAAAGTGCTTGTTTATTCTACGTGAGCCCCCCCCCCCACACACACCCCAGTGCTATTTTTGGCAGTTTTATCTCGATGCTCGCCTTTGCTGCTCGACAGAGAATAAAGTTGGGGTGTGTTTAACATAGCTGGACTGGTGTCAAGCCAGTCTGCCAAGTAGCCCGGCTCCTATTGGCGATACAGGCAATAGAGGCAGACAGGACTCCTCAGACCGTTGTGCTTTTGTTATCACTTCCAACAGAAGCTCATCATTTTCTCCTGAAACCCTTGAAATGAAAGTCCAGAGTCTCCACCAGTCAGTCAGTCATTCTCTGCACCAGAGCTGTCAACAGTGACTCGCTCAGTTAACATTCATTTAACTCTCTAAACACCCACCTCCTCCCAGCATCACACACACAAACTCAAACATACACACACATACTCTCACTCCCCACCCGTCATTAAACTACATTGGATGATTTTTTTTCCTTCCCCCCCCCCCCCCCTACACACACCCACACACCCACAGTGTCAAGTTCATAGCTCCCGACTGTGATTTTCTACAGTTCATCAAAGCACAAAATGTTCTGATTTTATGTACTTTTGTGGCGCTAAATTGGATGAGAAGTTCAGCACTTTAGAATGGACCAAGTCTTATTTCCTCCTACTTTTTTTTGCAGTAAGGTGGGGAGGGAGTGCAGAAACTTATGTCGCTATTGGGACAAACAATACAGACTACAGTTAAATAGCCTGAATAATTTAATAAGGAGGGAGTAGGGGGGTGGGGGGGAGGGGGGAACACTTGTGTATCTTCTATTCTCTCTTCTTTTTGCTCAGAGTTCATATCTCTGACCAGCTGCAAATGTTTCAGAGTGTGTGTGTGTGTGTGTGTGTGTGTGTTAATTCCAAAGCGACAGCAATCTTATTATTGAGGAACCCGAGTGTTCTGACCATGGATTAACAGTCAGTAAGGCCAACGGGGAGGGGAGTAGAGATGGGGCAAACCTCTGCAGAGTATACATAGTAATTGTCATCTTAAACCACTACTATTATAGCTTTATCATTGAATTTAAGCGACTCCAACCTGTCTCCCACAATGTCTAGCATCCCACACATGTAGACAAGGAGTTTTGCTGCAAGACGTATTCACAGGGTAGGGGGGGGAGGTGAGATTGTGTTTGCTGGACAAATCTTTCCTGGTAACGGTGTCTCGATTTTATTTGGTGGTGGGGGGAAAAACATGTCTTAATGGACCCAAAGAGATATAGTTTTGGTCGGTAAATGTTCGGATGCCATCCATGGCAGAATGTTAAAAGTTTCTGCGGCTGTTGAATGTAATGGATATTGATTGATTGATTTTAATGGGAGATGATCTGTGAATATCAGTTGCTTCTCGAATTCTAAAAGGGTTCAGATTGTAGGCTTATTTCTATTAATATTTCCTTGATAATTGGGAACTTGTGGTGTACATAATACTATTCTCGTTTTGATATGGGGAAAAGTGGCACAGGTGTAATAATACACAAAAACTTTGACAATGAGTTTGACTAAGATAATTTCTTATTATATTATATATATTAAGATATAAATGTACTATTTTCTTCTTCTGTTGATTCACGCTTTCTCTTGAAGATGATAATGAGATCTGGACGTTGCAGAAATCAGCAACGACTATATTGGACTGATCGTCAAGTAATGTAATAAATCTAAGTGTATATATATATATATATATATATATATATATGCATTCCCTAAACGTAACGAGGAGATAGGGATTATCTGGATAGAGGGAAAAATGTAAATTCCAAATATATATGAAGTCCAAAGGCAATCTCCCAGTGGATTGGAACAAGGGGGAGGTGTTCCTACCTGCTAGGGGAACAGGAGGCTATTTCAATGAGCAACACGAGTTAGACAATCCATAAATAAACACCAGAGCTGCTCATTTAATCTCCCCAACTAACCAAATAAATACATCAATCCACAACTTTACCGTTTATAAGAAAATATCGAAATTGCCAATAGGCTCCTTCATGCTAATGCTCCAGTTTAATGCTCAGGCAAACTTGGTTTGTGTGAAGGCACTGTTTAAATATCTCGTTAATGGTTTTAATTAGATTGAAGTTCTAGTTTAAGAGCGCTTTGGAATCATTGCTACGTGTATTATATAATAACATCATAATAATATTATTATATAGTAAGTGCCAAATCTCAGTAGGCAACCATTACCTGCATTATACACCTGAGAATAAATCTTGTATTATTTGAGAAGAAATTACATCAGAAAAAAAATCTAGGTGAGTGTTGTGTTTTCTTTAAAAAAAAGAGGGAGAGAGGAATCACCCGTTAAGTCATGCCTGAGGGTGTAATTAAACTGACACTAAACCATTTTCCAACCATTCGTTTTGTTAAATTTAAAAAAATCAGTTTGGTACTTTCAAATCACCCAACCAACATCCCCTATGCTCAAGCGGGAGTTCTCCAGAAAGCTTTCCTTGTAACAACACTTTCCTTTCCTAGCTAAACCTTTCCAGCAAAAGTCTAAAAGTTATAAAGTACTTTTTAAATTTATTTTAAAAAAAACTCGACAACTTAAAAAAAATAGAAAATGCCAAGAGAGAAAGTGGGTGGTGGTGGGGGTGGGGGTGGGCAGAAACGTGAAACATTTTCACAATTCATCAAGCAGAAGTTTGGAAGAGAAAAGCAGGTTAATGTTTGAGAGAAGTGACCTTCCACCGAATCATGATCTGAGTTAGACTCTTTACCCCACAAACTGCCCTGTCACTTTCAAAATACTGATCACCTTAGATTCCCATCTGTTCTGTGACATGTTTTCTTTTGGTTTCGGATGTTTTAGCCCTATCTCCTCAGGAGTACGATTTTGACCTAATGTGTGGCCTGGTTTGCAGTTAGTTAGTTAGTTATGTTACCTATCTGTCTATTTATCCTTATATCCGACTTCTTTCCTTTTCCGAAGCTTTTTAAACATACAGTAGTGTTGAAGTTACAAGGAAGTGATTGTGAAATAAGATGGAAACTCTAGTCGTAAACGCAATGGACTTTTATGGTGATTGAAGTGTTCCTGTGATTTTATTTGTGTGATGCTTGCAAATGATATTACAGTATACACAATTTACACACACACTCTCTCTCTCTCTCACTCACACACACACACACACCCACATAAGGCATCCTACATGTCTCAATGTGTCTCACAGACCGACCAGTTACATTTTGGCTTGGATAATAATATCAGATTGCAATCAAGTGAAACGCTTGCCACCTGATAGGAGATCAAACAGACTCAATTGAGTTCCAGAAAGATACCCACTCGAGTACCTGCCGAATGGGCTGTGTTACAAATCCCTTTTTGTCCATCTCACAAATGAGTACCCATTCTCATGTAGAATAACTGCTCCAAATCTCCCCTGGGGGAGTACCTGAACTGCAGTAGCAAAGGGTTTTCAAATACGAGGCAAGTGTAACTGACCCACTAACACAACGCGTTGCATTGAAGTTGAGATGATAATTTGGCAGGTGTTTGAGAATGTGGACCTGTCTTTGTCACACAAAAAGACACACAACCCCCCCCCAAAAAAATAAAGCAAATGATCCCGTTTGTGGTTTGAGGATTGGCTGCATTTGAAGAACTATTATGAAGTTAGCAATCTCAGGGTGGGGAGAGAGAGGGGGAGGTGGTGTTACAGATTTGCAAGGGGTCGCTTTGAGTTAAATGTTACTGAACCCTCTACCTGATCAATTTATTCATCTTTGAACTCTACCATAGACTGGTACAGTGTAATGTAAGCTAAGGACAGGCATGTTATCCTTCGTGCATTGCAGTCAAATTACAATTGTGACGACAAAACGTTTTTTTTTTTAAAAAGCAACATTCCTAATATATTAGCAAAGCAACTAACAGTTTTGATAATGTCTTTGACTTCAAGATTCGCACTTGACTGTAATGAATCCGATACTTTGCTCCTTGTTTTCTTCATGCAATGGTTATGCGATTTACACATGAAGTTCAGATCATGTAACATCTCTGGAGAAAAGTGTTCCTACGTGAAGCAATCTATATTTGCAAGTTGTAATAAAGATGAAGCAACTTTTTTTTATATATAGCAAAGTAACTCGTTCCGAAGTGAAGAAAAGCAAAGACTTAGTTCTTAAAGATAAATGTAATGTATATAATATATAATAGCTTTCACCATCCACTGGAGATTAAGAATCTCCTTTTTCAAATGTCTCATACAATAACACTGTATGGTTAATTAGTCGCCTTATCAGTCATTTTCTTATCTATGATAATCACAAGAAAAGGGTAGCAGCTGATACAAAGCTGTGAAAATTTCCCTGCACAGTGCAGTACTATATTACTGCAAGTACAGTATTACTCCATTCTGAGTACCTTGACAAATGTCAATATTTCACCCCCATTCTGCATTCCTTATTACTGCCAGTAATACTCCATTCGGATCACTCGATTATCCGCACTAACTTACAGTGGTCAAGTGACTTTGATCTAGCTATCCACGATTAAAAAAATAATAATAATGCCTGTTCATTACCTTTAGGTATCGTCGTTATTTATTGATTGAGCAATAGTGCATTGATAAAGATGAACAAATTTGACATTTGTTGAGCCAGTGAGTATGAGTGTTTACCGCTGCAACAACCTCAACAACCGCTGATGTCCTTGTTGTAGTTTTGCTGTTGTTTAAAAAGAAACCCAAAGAAAGAATAACAATGGCATACGGTATCTGACACGAGTAGTAGTGATTGGGGTTGGGGTGGAGGGGGGGGGGGGAGTCTGACAACAGCCATCATTATTTCATCGGCTCTATTCATTTTCTACAAATCCCAATGACCATTTTTACAAAGCAAATTTGTCCCCCCCCCAAAAAAAAGCAAATGGTTTAGTTATAAAATAAAGCCTACTGGTTTATTAGCCTCGGGGAAAAGTTTCATTAACCATATTTAGGGATTCCTGTAATCAGCCAATTAGCACTTCAATAGCTGAGTTAAATGGATTATAAAACACAGATTACCTAACTCTGCAGTGTGAAATACTGCCACATTTTGTATGAGCCCTGTTACCAAACAACAGCGACCAGTTTGCAAATTGAACAAGGTCAAAATGATTCAGAACCTACCGAACAAATAATCTTTCTCTTAATTAGTTTAAGATTGGTCACGGGGCTTAATGCAAAACAATACAGTCAAACTTATATTCATCTCTGCTCATTTGATCTGGAGTATACACACACACACAGTCGTGACTGCACAGATATGGGGGGGGGGGGGGGCGTGTACAAATGGCTTCCTTTGCACCTGGCAGATTGTTTGGTCAGTCTTTTGTAAATGCCGAGTTTCAAAAATATGTCTAGTGGAAACGACCGTGTGAGGTGTGATTTGCTGAATGGAATCTGTGTGGCTGTCACTATTAGTTTGGCTTGAAATTGGTGCCATAACCAAACTGAAGCTTTGCCTTGAATTGACCATCTAAAATATATGTAAATAATATATATATATATATACAGTATACTGGTAGATATATATATATATCTATATATTAGGTGCACTAACCTGAAGCATTGGTTTACTGATGGCATGAGGTAGGGACAAAAGAGGTAGGGGGAAAGAAACACACACCAGATTTCAACAAACTCCCTCCTCCTCCCACAACACCCCCTACTCCCAAAAAGCTGAGCTACTTTTTCCATCAATAAGACCTTTTAAACCCTAACGCTTGTCTGTTTCTAAGGAAACACAATGCTGTAGTTGGTAAGCCGTTTCGCAATTTAGATCCACAAACACAATATTTTGCTTTGTGTGGAGCTGTTAGTTTCATCAGGGGTGGGAGGGAGGGAGGGAGGTGTAGGGGTGTTGAGTAGGGTGGTGGGGGGGGGGGGGGGGGGGGGAGAGGGAAACACACACACACAAAAAAAAAAATGCAGCAAAGCATCTTGTCAACTGGAGCCTATTGAGAGTGGGTGATGGTTGAGCGTGGGTGGATGAGATGGTGGGTTGGGGACTTGTTGATAAAGGGAGGAGTTGTCACTTGTTAGGAGCAGCTCTGAATAAGAGGCGCCAGCGTCTGTTGACTGGCCTGGTATTGATGTGATTTAGCTGCCTGAAAGTGAGCCCCGGTATTTATGTCAGTTTACATTTCGTCAAAAGCCTAGAACGGATTAGCCACCGTCAGGCAGGAATCCCACATTTCCCCCAGCTTGTCCCATTGGAAAATTCTCCCCCCCCCCCCCCCCCCCCCCTCTCTCCCGCCCACTCCCAACCACCTCTTTCTATTTGCAGTGTTGTTGTAGATTAAAAAAATATTCTTTAAAAAAAAAGAAACTTTTTTTCTCACCTTGTGAACTTAAATGTCTCTTTTTTTGTTGGAAAAAAAAATGACTCTGGGTTCCAAACAGTGATGGACCGAAAGCTTGCTTTCTTCCAAGTCGCTCAATATTACTTGACAATTTCTCCAATCTACTAAAGGACGGAGTGGGGGGAAAAGCACAATTGTGTCTCATAATTTTCTTCCGTCGATCCATGACTGTTTGTGAGGACGCTGCTGTGTGCAATTGGCTGCCGCGTTTCGCCCCCCAAACATACAATCAATATTGACTTTACGGTATGCTCCGTGAAGAGCTTTGAGACGTCTAGAAGACGTGAAAAGCGCCGTATCAAATGCCAGGATTATTATTAGCTGTAGTCCTGTCTGCATGCAAGTGTCCTCGGTTTTATGGTGACCCAAATCACAATGGATGGCATCACCGTTGCTCACCTGCCAACCCCCTAGAATGCACTTCTGGGCTCTATTCATTTAAATCATTTTGCTTATCAACTTAGATCCCCCCCCCACCCACCCACGTATGCAATTGCCTGACTAAATTGGGTAAACTGGCCACCTGTTCCTCAGCCTCTACGAATGTCCCTCTGAGACTGCCCACTAGGAGGTGTGAGAGTGCAGTATGGACTAACTTGTCCTCCCATTTTCCTCTCCTCTGAAGAAGCACCTGATCTTCACGAACTGACCCTCACACTGTCAGCTGAACTGAGACTTAGCGTGTAAAACTACAGCAGGGAATGGAGGTACAGTAACCCCTTTTGGTCTAATATTTAGTACATTTCATTTAAAAAATATATATACTTGTATTTAAAAAAAGCAATTGACTGATTACTAAATAACTACCCTTACATTTAATATAACTCTGTATCATTTCAAAATGTCTCAAAGCTTTGCTTTCTGTGTAATCCAAAGAAGAACAGGTTAACTCATTTGTTCCACAAACAGCCATGACCATAATTTGAATCAGGTGTGTCGTTTTGCAGCCCTTCTCTGTCAATGCACTGGAGTGTCAGCTGTGATCTCAAAGTCCTGATGTGTGGTTTGATCTCATAGTGTTCTGACCTGGAGGTGAAAGTGCTGCTCACTTTGGCAGGCTGTCACTTAAAACAATCCACTTATTCTCTTAGTAAACGTCGTATCAATTTGTTCCATCAAAGGTATGGATTATTATTATTATTATTTTAATGATGATTTGGGTGAACAGAATGATACTCTCTCCCTCTTCCAAATCCCTCTTGCATAGAGATAGGTTCAAGAGAAGGATGCTGCTTGTGCAAAACAAGCGTTTTTTTTTGCTGTCTGGTGCAAATACTGGCTGGTTTTTAAAAGTTATTAAAGAACCAAGTTTCTGACTGGCTCTCTAATAAAACTAAAATCCCCAGAGTGATCCAATGAAACACTCAAAACTTAAGTTTGCAATAGCTGTGGTAAATTTGGAGTTGTATTACAGCTGTCCCCATCACTTTATTCCTGTAGCCACCTCTGGACTAAACCACTTATTGGATCAAATCAAAAATTGCAGTTAATTGGAAGAGGATCATTTGAAGTCCAGACTAAAGCTAAAACAGGCAGAGGGTGATAGATACTGTTAGATACTACTTAAAGATAATGCTTAATTGAAGCTTCTTAGGTTGAATTGGCTGTCTCATGAACTCTATCACTTTCTACTTGTAGTAGATTCAATGCCACAAATGCTGTGATTTATGCAAGGCATTTAGAAGGTTACATTTGTTCTCGTTCCTAGAGTTCAATCATTGTTTTGATAAAGTTGATGTCAGATCCTCTCATACCTATATTTTCTTGTCTTTTATGTTTCTCATGTTTAGGATAGCTAAGCAATTTTCATGTATTTTCTCAATCTTGCGGATAACTAACCCTAACACTAAAGCGGATTTGCCAATGGTACCATTATTTGTATCTTTCTAGATGGAGAAGCCTTGCTGCTGGTTAAATCAATTGATCAGAGGTTTGTCTGACAGAGTTGTAGGTGTGTCTCCTTGGGCTGGTTGGGAATTACTGAATTGCTTTCACAGAAAGAGGAGGACATTATCTTCAGAATGTCAGCTCATTCCTTTAGATCTACATGATCTTTAAATATTCATGTGAAAGAGCCATGGCATCGGTAAACTGGAGGACTTTAGCAATGATGTGGGTTCAAGAGTCATGGGCTCAAAAGAGCCTGTTTGTGACACAATGCTAAACAAGCAGCAGAGAGCTGTTTGGTTATTGTTGCGTGATGAAGGATATGATATATTTCGGTCTATAACAGAATAACATTTACGAACGTTAGTGCAAGAGACTCAATCGATACAGAGCATAAGAAAAATCTAAGAAAGAGAATAGGAAACCAGACTGAGTTTAGAAAAGTGAGTATGATATAGGGGGGAAACATGTGCAAATTATTGACAAAGTATTTCATGAAAATGGGATGTTTGTTGGGCAGAAGGTGCGTGAGAAGACATTCAATCTTTTTACCAGCTACCGAAACTAGAGCAGTTCCTAATCCTCCTAATCCTCTGAAAAAGATGTTAGTGAGAAGCTTGTACATGGAGAGTGGAGGGGGTAGCTAGTTTGTTTAGTTCTTGTTGATTTTTAGGACTGACCCATTATGTCTATTGCTCGAGGTTTAGTTTTCTGATTGCTCTAAACAATGGGTTGGCACAGCCTCCCCAATCACTGAGTTAGTGCTGGGAGAGACGCAGAGCAGGATTTGCAAGATTAGTACTATATTATAGTAATAATAATTTATTTTGTTTAGCAACTCTACAAAACTGACGCAGTAACATATTTTGTTGCTGGGCCTTGGTTTCATGGGCGGTTGAGTTTGAGTTGTGGGTGCTGTGTTGAATCCACCCGAGATTCTGCATGAAGAAAAACAGCCATAAAGTTTAGCAGTTATCTTTGTTTGAAACTCAATTGATAAAGAATAAAGGAACTTGCATTTTAATCCCATGAAGACATCTTGCAGCACCTCACACTTAATTGCTACCAAGTGTAGTAACTGTTTTTGTTGTTAAACGCATCAGTGATTCATTTCAGCAAACTCCCACAAGTGTAAAATAAATAGTCAAGTAATCTTTCAATCACATTGGACCTGAGAGTTCCATTCGTTTGGTGGGGGTTGAAAGGATGATCGGATGTGCAATCAAAGAGGAAGGTCTGCAGATGAATCTTGAAGAAGGCAAGGGAAGGGGCGAGTTGAAGGGATTCCAATGTGGGGCAGGCCAGGGACGTGAGCCTCTGATTAATATTCTCGTCGGAAAAAAACGCACACACCTCTTACCATGTCATTTTCCCCAGGTAATGTACTGGATTGATATATATGCACTCAAGAACCTATCATGGGGCTTGAACCCAGAAACTTCTGTCTCAGAATCAAGATACTACCAATTGAGCCAAAGCTGATGCAGAGAGTGAAGAAAACCAATGTGATTGAAAGAAGGCTGTATTCCTTTGGCAGCAAAGGTGATGTATACTGTATTACATTATATGTCTTCCATACAGTTCAACAGTTAAACAGTAATTTTGTAACCACACAGATTTAAAACTGCTAAATTCAATGGACTTGGTTTGGTTGCATTCTGCATGATTTTCAGGCCTGTTTGCCTAACCTTTACAACGTTTGGCAGAGAATGAGTTTGTTTGCGCAGGCCTAATTTCGATTAAGTCCAAGGTGAATAGCAATACAGTTGGATATTTCAGTTGATCCAAACCATCTACGCTATGTTTGTATCAAATCTGCATTGCAAATCTGCCACAATCGATGGAATCGTTTCCACTTTGTACATTCCTCTGGCACAGGTTGCTTTCTCACTGTGTGCAAATAGAAATGGATTGTTGAATGTTTATGCCCTGTGGGAGGAAACCGAGTGGTATTAATAGCAAAGTCAATGTGCTTCTAAGTACCCGTTTGTGTGCTGCTCACTCTAGGTTCGCTCCTGAATCAAACCACCAGCAGGAGAGGTGGTTGGTAACTTTGGTAATGCTAATATGGAACCCTATCCTTTAGTGTTGGATTTGTTCCAGAGCAAAAATAAATCTCCATGCAAACTGGGTTAAAGATTTATGACCCCAATCCAAATGGAACTGGCTGCTGAGGGAGCCAAGTTGGTCTAACGTGGAAGAATTGATAAATGCTGTTTAGGGAAATCAACTTGAATGGAACAGCTGTTGGAAAAGAGATGTAAAATAACCTCTAAACAAGTAGTCAGTGGAAAGCTTTGATCCATCCTTAATGCCAAACCAACAGAAACCAGTTCTTTCACAGATAATACATGATGCAATACTCTTTTAGACAGATTGTTCACATTTTGTATGAAGGTCAATATGAATTAGTCAAAGGGCAAACACTGGAGTCTGTGCTTTCATGACATGTGAACTTTTGGCACTGCAAACATATCTTTCATTGTGGATACCAGTAAAAAGGACAAGAGGAGAAAATAAGCAGGAAGCAGGGGTTCTGGTACGACGTCAAAATGGAAATGGATAAAAAGCATACAGCAAACCAGAGGTTAAATTTGCAATAGAAAATTATGCTTTAAGTGGAGACTTCCCTGCAAGGACTGTACTGTGCCAACTAAACGCCAAAAGTGTAATAACCTATTCATATATCTGTCACCACAAGTATTAAACCAACATGCTTGATTACCATTATGCCAATAAAGCTTTTTTCATTATTTATCTCAAAAAATTAATATATATGTATTATAAAATGTGCATTCAAAAAATCCACCTATAGTTTAATTTAATTCAAATCGAACGATTCAATATTTTAACCTACTCGGAAAAATTGTATCTTTCCTCCATTATTTCTTGCTGGAAAATAAATATTTTATTTAATTTAATGCGCACACATTTGCCAAAACAAAATGCAGTTGCATGATTAACTTTTAATAGCATTCGACATTATATAGACATGTCGTACATAAGACGCGTGCAAATAATATTAACTGAATACTCACAGGGCTACTAAAATATAAGTATTTACAGAGAGGCTCCTTGAACACCTGTGGATGATAATAATAATCCTTGCATTTGGTCATTTGCAGTCTGTATTCCTCCTAACAGTTTCTGTGAGTGATTGAGACCTCATATGATAATGGCACAAGGTCCCTTTGATAACTCAATTGGGAAAGTCATTCCCTAGAATTCAAGTTATCAGATCCTATCCCCATTTTGCATTAGCTGATCGCAGTAAAGCCGTCACAAACCATCCCAATGGTCCAGGGACAGGGAGTCAAAATCAGGCCAGTTTACTGCTCCTAATCACAATCCACTCATTTTTCTCCCAGGCTAAACGTGTGAATAAAACTGGACTTGGCAATATTGTCTCATCCCGTGGCTGAGGCAGCAATCTCTAACCATCAATTTCTGAAGTTTGCACTTGTTGAGAGTAATCCTTGCAGTTGCTTTATTTAGCACCTTTGAAACATTCCTAAGTACCTTAAAGTAATTACTGTTGAATGCAATGACACTGTATTTGTAGGTGAACATGGTGGCCAATTTGCCCACAGCAATGTCCTCGCAAACAGTCAAGCGGGTGAATGGTCAATTTAAACTGGTGGATTATGTTGGCCAGGACAAATTCCCTTCTCTCTATTCAAAACAAAAATTGTGTAATATGTTCTTTAGCTTACACCTAAACGAGCAGACAGGTCCGTGGTTATTGTGTCATCTACGGACGGCATATCTGTCAGTGCAGGGTGTCCTGCCAATGTATCAACCTAGACGATGAGCTGAAAGTCCTTGATACAGCCTTGAACCTACAAGTGAGGGTTCTAACAACAACAACAACAACAATTTTCGATTTATATTGCGCCCTCCATGCCGGACGGCGTCTCAGAGCGCTTCAACTAAGGCAAGCTGGGTTATTTTAGCCAGGTGCTAAGGAATGCCAATACGCAGTGTGTCGGCATCTTGAGGAGAGGAAAGGGAGATCAAACGCAAATCAAATGTCATCGCTGACATTTCGTTACAATAGTATTACAGCAGCAAACCGATCAGTCGTACTTCACGTTGGGAAATGGTCTTGGTGGAGGCGTAACATGAAAAATACAAGCTTCCCGGTTTATGAGACGAAGCCGGCAGATGCACTCGCTCTCACTGTGATAGACCATGCTCTGTAAACGTGGCAACCCTTTTCAATTGATGGGCCCAAAACATTCAGCAGTTTCAATGGTAAAAAAGAGTTGAATTGCTTGCATTACATGGCTGACCCACAAAAAATAACTATAAAACCACAGAAAGTGGCATAAACATTGGTTTCAATCAAAGAGAACTAGCAATCCTCTCACTAAGATCAAGTCCTGACAACCAACACTCACTCCCACCGTCACTACATGCTCCTCACTGACCAGATGATAAGTAATCAGATCACGAACATACTGGCAAGGGCTGTATCCTAGAGTGCTCTGGTTTCTCAGTCTTCTGTTTGAATCCCTCCATTCCTCCGCATCCCTCTACCCGCTTTGCACCTCTCTACCGGCTCCCTCTGCTCTACTGGGTCTGGCCTCCTCTTTGCCCCTGATTCCTCCGCTCCACTATTGGCAGCCATGCTTTCAGCTACTACACCCTGAAACTTTGGAACTCTCTTCCTCAACTCCTTTGTCTTGCCCCCTCCTTTCCCATCTTCAACAGTGCTTACAGTCACCCTCTCCCTCCCTCTGGCTTGGCCTTAGGCTCCGCCATCATTAAGCGCTCTGAGACGCCGCCCGGGATAGAGGATGCTATGTAAATGCAAGTTGTTGTTGCTGTTTCAAAGTTGCACTTTGGTGCACAATCAAAGAAAAAGACCATCTTTACTGACAACGTGGATAACTTTCCAAACGTGCTGCAGAATTCTGTCATCCTAGAATAGAACCCAATTTCAATCCTTTGATCCATTCGGTGAGGAGTGGAGACATTTTTCCATTTCAATTGTACCATTTGATTTTAACTTTTTCTGATTCCTTTTCGTGCAATATTCATTTTCCAAAATGACACTTTTTCTTTTTTGAAAAAAAACTGGTGAACTGATAAGTTTCTGCCTGTAGTTTCCTCTTCTTATTTTATACTTGGTTTGTACAGCAAGCTACAAATATGATTTTCAACACACTAACTGTATATAATGCAAAGTTCGTTCAACTTTGTTGTTGTTCAGCGCCTTGTGACGTCCTCCTTACGTGAAAGGCACTATAGAAGTGTAATTTTGTTGTTGTATACTGTGGCTTGTTGCACCAGGACCAATGACGTACACTTAATAGTGGGAAAAACCAGCATTAATATAATATAAGAGCACATGCATTATACAGTAATAGCACACAGTTATCACACCCATGACATAACGCATTTGAATCCTCCCAACTGTTTACATCCCTAATCCCAATAAAATGGTTTTACTGATTTGTAAAAATCATCAAAGATCAAAACAGCTGCCCCCAAATCCCGAATTCTAAGGGTTACTATTAACATGTTTGGTTTGAGATCAAACCAGTAATCTGCTTTCATCTTTTTTTCTGCGCTCTCAGAAGCCACATCAGGGAGTAGCAGTTTGAGGTTTTCCTGCATGTGGCTGATTGACATTAAGTATTATATGGGCCAGGAAGCCTGCTGATTTTAGGGGGGTGTGAAAAGCCATGTGTGCCCTTTGGTTTTCACTTTTTGTTTGTCTAGGAATAATCACAAAAGTTAATCCCACTTTCTGATCGAGTTCAATGCTCTTCATATCTTGATGAGGTTGGGAAAAGCTTTGGCCAAGGTGGAATCCAGCTGTCTCTGTTTGTAACCATGGCAAAACTTGATTTTTAAAAAATATATATATAAATTTAAAAGGTCATTCATAGTTAAACCGTCATTATAAAAATAAATTGTATTATCGGACGTGCTTGGCAGCTTAAGAACATGGGGGCCAAGTGTTGAATTATCTCCTTTGGTATGCTTCTATAGACTTGAATTGAAGTCGACGTTAATAGAAATGTATTGATATTTTTTCTGCAACAAGTTCTCACGAGCATTCTATTAAACCTCTTTCCAATGTTACTGTGGTAATTTGTTTATCCGGTAGTTCTGTGGTTAGAGCACTCACCTCGCAAGTGAGAGACCCGGGTTTGATTCCCTGTAAGGCACAAATTCCTTACTCCACATGCCTGATAATAAAGTCTAACAAAAAAATTTTTGTCACTCAATCCACGATGTTTATGGGACACTGCTGTATCAGCAGACTTGAATACAGTCAATTCACTTTACAGTGTATTCTGTGAAGCGATTTGAGACGTCTACAAGATGTGAAAAGCACTATATCAAACGCCTGATATAATTATCAGCGATTATTATTAACAGCTTTACTTTAACCCAGGGGGACAGAATTACTGACGTGATTATGACTGATTGAAACATGTTTGCAAATGACAGGTAGATGATATTTGGTAATGTGACACTTTCTGCTTAGCAATTCTCCAGTGGTATTTGCCAAGACGTAGCTGCTGACTTGCTGATTTTAAAACCTCCATCTCACAAAGTTGCAGTTATCAGCTGCACCATACGAGTGAAATTAAATCACAGACACTCCAAAGGAAATAAGAGCAACTGGCAGGTTACCTTATCTCATTGCTGAAGCATCTTTTCCAACAATAATAATCCTTGCATTTTTTATTAGTCCTTTCACGTTAGGGGGAACATCTCAGTATGGGCAGCCTCACTTTATTTGTGCGGTAATTATTTGCCAATGATAGTGAATAAAATCCTCTTCCAAAATGATGGCATCTGATTTTATTTCCTTATCGTGCCAAGGTTGTCAAATAAAAATGGCAAGAATAGCTCCAGTTCAAATTCAGGAGTGTTTGTCTCTCGTTGGAGATAACAGGAGGCATTTCATTTGCATTTCAATGGTCTATTTTACCTTTCACCTTTTAGGACTTTTATTTAGAACAAAGATAATCAGAGCGAGTTATGAGGAAAATACTCTATATTTAGTCCGAAAAGTGTCAATAAATAAAATGACATTGTATGCCAAACTGTACCTTGGGTGCAAATGATGCTTTTTTTTTCCAGGATTTTTGTTTCTTTCGGAAGTGGGATAACTTTTCAAAATAATTTCACTTAAATCATTTGCAAATCGAGATATATATGAGGACAAAAGTGGATTAAATAAAATCAATTTATCTACATTAACTAAGCGAACTTTAGAGAAGTTAACTCATTCTTCCCCATTTATTCATCCTCAAAAGCTAATAGGGATCTAATATGTGACAATTTCTAATGGGATTTTTTATTAAGGAAATAGGAAGAACATCCATTCCGCTGACTTGTGGTTAATTCAAAGTTGACTGGATTATTTTCAGTGTGGAGTTTCTGGAAATCAACATCATAATAATAAATAATTATAATCCTTGCATTTGATATAGTGCTTTTCACATCTTATGTGACATCTCAAAGTGCTTCAGAAATATACTGTAAAGTGAATTAACTGTATATTTGTGGGCGAAACACGGCAGTCAATTGCGCACAGCAGTGTCCCACAAACAGTCGTGGATTGAAATGACCAATTTTAATTATTGTTTTTTTGGAGACGGATTAATATTAGGCATGTGGAGTAAGGAAATTTGCCCAAGGTTTCGCCCTGACCTGCCTGGATTTGAAACACAGGTTTCACACTTGTAAGGTGAGTGCTCTAACCACTGAGCTACAGGAGCTCCACAATGTTGATGATGCACTTTCAGAAGTCTCTACCTGGTTTCCTTATTAAAAATATATAAAAAATAGATTAATGGGGATTAAATTGAAGTTCAGAAAAGTAAAGCGACTCGCTTATTAAAATATACTGAAGAAGATTTTTTTAGAAGAAAAAAATGGAAAGTCGTCTATTAAGATAATTCAATCAAGTAATCGCTAGTAAATAAAAGGAACAATAGTGGAGAAGGTATAGCTGTAACAAGGATTTAAGGAAAGATAGATGAGGTGAAAGGCTTCAGATCATCTTTTTAGACTTCATGAAGGGAGCAGCCACATTGCTTCTGTGGCATTTGCTCCTGCTCTCAATTGGTCAAGTCCGGGGGCAGAAAGGTCTCAAACATTCAGTCAAGACCTTTTGAACTCTGACCACTCTATAAAGATCTCCTTTGAAACAGGCAGTTCATTCACCAGTCCCTTAGACAGAACTGATACTAAATTAAGGCTGTAAAACCAAGTGGCCACTGTCTTTGTCCATCTCACTCTGTTGTCTCACTATAAACAAGAGGCCCAGTGGCATCTTCCCCATTTCAAACAGCAATAAAATGGAGTGGAGACCAGATAAAATATCTGCTTGTTTTTCAAGTGAATTCAGCGGGTGCACTTTCTCTGTGTCAGAATCTAGGGAGGGAAAGCCTCCGAGGATGGCTTTGCACAAAACCCATCCATGAGTGAAGGGGGAGCTGAACACTTGGCCTCTCCAGCTGTCTATCAGTGAATGGCTTTCCGAAGCACTGAATGGTCTCTGTCTTCCTACATACAATGTAGGTGTTACTGCACTGAGAGAAAATAACAAAAAATACTCACTTGAAGGGTAGAGCTCAATCTTTTAAGTGTTTTTCATTTTCAGTCAGTCATGAAATCTTGCCTCCTTCAGATAAAGAGAGGAACTATATTGACAAAAAAAGTTTTTTTTTCGAGAATGGAGCTTTTAGACATTTAATGTGTTCTTTTGAGATTTTTTTAAATTGCACTTTTGATTTGGAATAAAATGTGCACTTTATATTCTATCTATATATGTGTGTGTGTGTGTGTGTGTGTGTGAATCTTGGTGAGTGGTTCACTTGAGTTTCACTTCCAGCATTTGCAGCAAATAACAGAGCGCATTGAATGGCCAAGACAATTTATCGTGCTGGCAGTTAGAGGCAAAGGAAGTTGCGCTGCTTGTTACTGGAGTAATTAAGCAGATTAGGGCAAGGTTTGGAAAGTTTACATAGCGTTATAATATTCTGTAGGCGATTTTGATAGTTGGCTTTCAGATCCCATTTGCATAACTTACTTGTGGCTTGGGGGGCTCATAGGTGGCTTTGGACAAAAGGGTTAGTTGCAGGACCTTCTGTGGCAATAAACCCTTGCTGGGTCACAGTAAAATCTGAGCTTTATAGGACTACAGACACACAAAGGGTTTGTGGGGGGAAATTGTAAAAAGGAAGCCTTTTTTTTCTTTGGGCTGAATGCAATGTGCAGATTAAAAGTTTCATTTGAGATTTTGCTGTATTCATAATACCACAGCTCTGAATGGGCTCAAGCAAACGCCCACAGTGGTAGTGTGCCCTTTTATTCTTTGGCACATTTTCAGACACAGGTTGTTTTGCACTTGAAAGAGGTGAATGGGGGAAACGTGGGATTTTGACAGCTGATATTGGCCTCCAAGCTCTTGATAGGGATTTTGTAATTAACCCTGAGGGGCAATCAGGTGGACAGATTTCAGCGATTTTTGTCAAAAGAGGCCAAGAGTTGGATTTTTTTTTCTCTCCCTCTCATTTGCAATTGTTGCAAACTCACAAATGAGAAAATAAGTGCAAAAGTATAACACAACAGCAAAGTGTGCATGAAAGCAGACATACATATATAGTATATATAATTTGCAATATTAATCTTAGTGTCCGTATAACCCAATTTTAATTTAAAAAACTTGCTATTTGGGTTTCCTGCAGTTCCTTCTAGCTGTTAATTTTGTTTTCTCTTCTGCGGCGTAGGTTTCAAAGCGGACTTGCTGATGTTTTGTGCCTCATTGTACTGAGTCACACTTAGCAATCTTTTTAAAC
The DNA here is from genome assembly GCA_035084275.1 of Hydrolagus colliei. Classification (NCBI taxonomy): domain Eukaryota; kingdom Metazoa; phylum Chordata; class Chondrichthyes; order Chimaeriformes; family Chimaeridae; genus Hydrolagus; species Hydrolagus colliei. The sequence goes on from CM068757.1 coordinate 2,497,584, forward strand.
ATGTTGGGGAAATAAGAATTGTTTCTGGCAGGTGAGAGGTTTAATGCAGAGTCTGTGTTTTTTTAAAAAAAGTAAATCGTGTTAGCAAAGTCTCTGTGTTAATCATTGGAAACCGTTGCATGTAAATCCTGTTTTACAACATGTTGCTGGTGGCTGAAGACAGTGTTCGTGCAATCTCAACTCTTCTCATTGAATTTTTGCTGGGGTCACTCTGCTTTATTCATCTGACAGTTCCGCAGTGAAGAATTTCACCTGTTGAAAACTGCCACCAGAATCCTTACAGATGCAGACTAAAAACCAATTTGTTTTTGTTTCCCCCTTTTTACTCCATGAACAGACTGTAATTTTATCAATTTTTCATGCCTTTAGTTGTCATGAATGCTTGACATTTCCACATCTAAGCATTGACAATAAGAAATTTCATGGCTGAGTGTTTCATGAATAATGCCAACTGGTTAAAGAAGGCGCCATAACAAGTCACATGAAATGTTAACTTTTACAGTATTTGTTGCACGAGAATTAAAATGGGAATAAGAGTTGTTTTATTAAAAGATCAGACTTCATCTCCACAAGCTATTTGAAAGGATTACCCTTAAACCTTTGTGCGTGATTAAATAAAATAAATCTGTATGTTTGTCAGAGCATAACTCCAAATCAAACCATTTCTGGGGAGTGTTACACTCTTCCTCCTTTCCATAGTATAATCTTTCTGCATTAGATGGGCCAGGAATTCAAAGCTTGTAGTTGTATGAAGTTGAAAGTAGAATTTTTTTTAGGAAGCAACCTGTGCTCACTATTTGTTGAGCAAACACATGGATGATGCTGCGCATTCTGTGCCAAAGTATTACAGAAAATTGCTGTTTTGTCAATCAATATATTTGCATCCAATTTCATAAGACATACATTGACCTCTTGGGCTAGGTTTTAACCTAACCTTGCACTTGTAACAAAACTGGGGAAGCAATAGACACTCCCTCAGCAACATGTTCAGCAACACTGAACCTCCAGATTGATAGAGGATCAGGGAGTCCCCAATTCTTCATACAAAAAAATACCCCAGAAACACAGCACTGTGTGAACCAATCTATACTCAAAGAGCCGGCACAGACTCGATTGGCTGAATGGCCTCCTTCTGTGCTGTAAAATTCTATGATATTGCAATCCTAAAACCCCAACCAAACTTTTGGAATGAGCAACCCTCAATATGTTCAGATGTATGCAACACATTCTTTGTCACACAAATCTGCAATTATTACGAGAAGAGCTGTAAGGTTAAAAGAAACTGCCTTCTTTTGTAGGATAAACAATTGGAAGAATTGCCCCCCACCCTCCCCTATCTAATAATAATCATAATAATAGTCCTTGCATTTGATATAGCACTTTTCAGATCTTCTACACGTCTCAAAGAGCTTTACAGACTATACCGTAAAGTGATTTGACTGAATATTTTTGGGAGAAACGTGGCAGCCAATTGTGCACAGCAGTGTCCCACAAACAGTTATGGATTGAAATGAGCAATTTACTATAGTTTTTATTTTTGAGGGATTATTATTAGCCATGTGGAGTAAGGAAACTTGCCCAAGCTTTCGCCCTGCCTGGATTTGAACACAAAACGCGAGTGCTCTAACCACTGAGCTACAGGATTCCATGGACACCAATATACTCTGGTTGGGTAGGGGTGGGTGGGATGGTTAAAAATAGTGCTCAATAATATCAGCCTGGCTCTGTAACACTCTGGCTACTGAGTGGGTTCAAGCCTTGGCAAGGATTTTGGGTTCTATTCACATTTCGTCCCATCTTTGGGACTAGATGTTTAGGTTAAAGAGTTGAAAGATATCCTTTATGATTTGCGTTGGATGAACAAGAATGATTCCTGCTTCTGAATCCTTTGTACGAAAATATTAAATAAACACGCTTGTTTTCAATGTGTGATTCATTTCCCACCTCCTGATCCGTGGTTAGAGAAATCATATGAACACATCAGAACATGTTTTGCATGAGCTTCTGTTACACAGAGCAAACCTCAGATTAATTTGAGCCATTCTAAGATGAGGGTAGAAATTTAGCACCCAATACTGTATTATCGGTAACTTTTAAATCATACTTAAAACCCTGTTTAACAAACTCTTGTTCTTAAAGGCTTGATGCTTTTTTTTAAACATGTGAAGGTGCAATTTGCAGAAAATGTTGTGGGTAGCTGTTTCATTGGTGGTGGCAGTATTGCTTAATCATTCCCTGCTTTGCTTTTAATTAGAAGCATCTGTTTAACCATGTAATTCAAAGAAAGAAACCACAATGTCTACATTGGAACATACATTATGGAAAACCGTGGCATAGTCTTGCGTGAATGTTGGTTGCTGCATAATTTTAGAGCTTTTCAAAATGCATTTAGGAATCTTAATGCAAACTTAGTTAAAGCTGTTACATGAAACCTTTTGAATGTGATTTTTTTTTAAAAAGAAGTGAATTGTGTACTATCCTGCCTTTTTTTTGTGTCTCTGAATGTAAAACTTGCCATCTGTGCAGTGCAGGGAGCTGCTTCAGATTAATTTCTGAATCAACTTTACATAGATGAGCATTTAAACACAGCCCTGCTGAATCCAAAGGCCATGAATTGTTAACTTGAAAAATATTTACATTTCAATTCCAGGTTTCTATTTTGCTGCTTTTTCGAAAATAGAAATTGTCAGCAGCAGAAAGGTATCCTCAATGAGTGCTTGATGGAGAACGGTTGACAAGATCAAGGATCTTTGGTCACATCACAATGAACCAAAATGTATAGAGTAAGGAAAGAGTCATTTAAATAAATTAAAGATAAAGTGGACACATTTTAAAACTAATTATAGATATATATTTTTAAAGAAAAACCCAGATGGATGTTTTGTTCCTTTGGCTTTAAAAGCCTTATTTGTATCTGCACAGTGCTTGTCGTGTGTGATGTGAAAATATTCTAGTATTATTCACTCTTGGTGGAACAGATCTGTTAAACACATAATCAAAAGAGAGAAAAAAAACTGGATAAATATTAAAAGTCTGCAGAGAAATCAAATAGGAGGATTGAGTTAGGCAGAGAGGCTGCTGTTTGGAAGATGATCCCTGTCGCTGAATGCTTTTTGAAATGACTGATATACCCAAATATTCGCCAACAAAAATGGAAAACTAGTTATTTACATTTCCTTTTGATGTCCAGCAAACTGGTCAAGATGCACAGACTTCAAAGATGTGCTATAATGGTGGGCCTCTGGTATGCTGGCTGGTTTGTACATGCAGAGCATGGGAGGAATTGATATGTATTTTTAATGACTTGGACTGAGTGCCGCAGTCAGCAAAGAGGCTTATCAATTCTATGAGGCAGGCATATCTGTTGTAATTATTTTTACACCAGTAGAGACGCATTTCATCTATACAGCACGCTTTTGTTTGCTGCTTTACATTTGGAAACAGATTTAGGTATTAAGTGTCTAATGTCTGGGCCAGGGAATCCTTTCCAGAATTTGTAATACTGACCAGAACAGACTGCATTACACTCTCCAAATGCTGTGGTTTTGCATTTGAATGTCCGAATTATCCTGGTTTCTTGGAGACAGGCACAACACCAACATCTTAAATCCTTGAAATATTGTCAGCTTCATTGAATTGCTTGTGATCTCTAAGCATATGTATAATTATTCTGTAATTCTCCCTCCAAATGTGATTTCTCGAGTTTGCCCAATGGATTTTCATCGTGCTAACACAGAGGATTGTTTCTTTGTGACAGTTCTTTATTTAAAAAAGGTAACAAACGAGACTGTGTTCACCACATACATATTGACAATTTGTTTTTCTCTTCTCTCCCCCTCCTCCCCACCACCACCCCCATCTCTCTTCTCCTTCTGAAAGTGCTGGATTTGTTTCAAGGGTGGGGGGTTGGAGGGGGTGGGGGGACAGGCAGCACGGTCATGAAAGACAACTTAAGATAGGACGCATTGAACAGCAAGCCTCACAAAATGGACCTAATGTCATGTATAATAGACTTCTAGCAAGTCATGTATAAGTAATTAGAATCTGCAGTTGTTGTGAAGCCTGGTGTTGGCAACGGATGCATAGAACTGGGTGTTACAAAGGACTCAGTGTGGTCAAACAGAGCTTGTTCCAACCCCAGGAGTGAGTTGACATGGCGTTGGTATTAAGTCATTATTATCCCCCACAAGTTTTCCAGATGAAATTATTACATCACCTCGGTTAAACTCGGAATCCGCCAGCAATTGTCAATTCGCAGTGTAATGAGCAAAGAGAGAACCGGCCATGGATAGCATTGAGACAGGCATTAGAAAATATGGATTTAAAAAAAAACTAAATAATAATAATGATATGAAGGCTTTTGATGCACTGCAAAGAAATATGGGAGAGGGACAGATTTTCCTTTCTTTTGTTATTGACCTTGACCCAAGGGTCCTTGGGCTTCAGTGAGAACTTAAGCAAGCTTAGATCAAGGAAGGATTTCAAAATTGAATTTATTCGGTTCAACAAAACCTCCATGAGAGGATTTACTCTCAACAAGCTGTTGCCAAGTTGGAGCCTTCTTAACTCCTTCAAGACTGGTGATGCTACGTGGACTATATAGTTCTGATCGAATCAAATTGTGGCGCTGGCATCCATTGCCCTGTTCCGATACAATTGCTACTTCCACGTGGAGAAATGTGCTGTTGAAAAGCAGCAGCCGACACTTTTGTGATGCACAGAGCATGAGGAACCCAAATGGTGTTTTGACAAACGTGCGTCCAAATAACCTTCCTGTCCTGAAGGGGTTAACAAAGAAGCAAAGCCTTTTTGGATGTGTTATGCATGGCTCTGCAAAGGCATCAACTTTATATTTCTGACAGACACTTAATTTTTGTAAGCAAATTTGATGAAACATTGTCTAAAGTCCTGAGTGCGGTGCTTTCAAATTTTTATTTAAACAAATTGTCTTCACTCTTCAATCTCTCCACTATCAAGACCGCACATCATCTGTCTTTGTATCGATAACTAATTCATATACAGTATATCCACAGAAGTGTCCAATCTGAAAACCTCAGCTGAATATGAATGAGATTCACAAATATGTTGTTTGATCAGCCTTATAAATTTTATTGTAGGAAGCAACATCACTTCTGAATTGAACAAGGAGAGTTTCACACTGTATGGAGTGTTGAGACTTAGTGCGCCCATGGCTATTGCTGTGCTCCATCATTCTCACTGTGGGCTATTTCAGAAATTGTAAACATTTTAATCATCTGGGATTTTCAACTCCATCCACCTGGAGTGTAATTCCACAGAAACATACTAAGATGTGCTTTCTGAATCCTTATCGGTGACATTCTTTAAAAAGTTTTTAATATCCATTTATTTTTCCTACATATAAAACTGTAAAATGAACCATTGATGTATTCAATTAACATTGAATGAATAATCACACAGAACCACATGGAGCATTTCAGAAGTGAAGTCACAGTCTTTTTTTAAACAATCCAAAATAAAAACAGCTCAGTTTTGATTTATTTTGCAGTAAATAATTGCATGTATGGAGCCCATGAGACTTTTGAAAGAATCCCTCAAGAAAAAACACTTGTTTTACAGATTGTTAAGCAATAATTGCAGTAGATTTAAGGAAAATTAAAGAAACTTTTCTCAATATTCCAATATATGTATTGCATTTTTTTCCCCACTGAAACTTAATCATCTTCATCAAATGTCTGGATTATTTTAACACAAATAATTGACTATTATCGGTAATGTGAAGTATTCTACATTAAGAATATGTTCACTTCAGTTGCACTTCTAATGTTTGAGAAGCCATCTCTTTCAGTTACTTAGATGCCCAACTGTTCAAAGATTTATTAATTAGTGCCAATTATATTTACTTATTTAAGATAATGATTCCTGGTGTGCTTTCAGTAATCCATTTACCAGATTAGCTTGCTGGCTGCAGCATTGGAGTGAGCAAATTAACTAGCTTCTTGCCAAGTGGTGAACACAGAGCCAAAATACCTGATTGAGCAGTTAAATGAGAAGTGTGTCGGTCAGGGTAATTGCCACATAATATGTTATAAAAGGGAGATATTTGTATACATTACCAGTGAGTCCTGCAGAGTTGTTGTTTCTGTCTTAAATGCATCATTGATACAGGCACTTTACATAGATTTTTCTCATTTTGTTGTCATAAATTTATTTTCCCACTGGACAGAAGCAGATCATTCACAAAAGGGGCTAATTTGGTAGGCATAATTGTTGTGTGCAGACATTTTATTGTGCTCTCTGTGTTATGAGGTTTTCAGACCAACTATAGTACATACTGTGAAATTGGGTTACCAAAATCTGACGATTCATATCCTGCAAATAAACTGTTCATCAGTTTTTCCAGTACCAAATAGGTGCCTGTCATAACAAAACAGTTTTAACCTATATAATAAGACGATTGGTGATAAATAAACATGATTCCCGATAGCATTAATTGCATTAAATCATCCATATTCCATTTAGTACCATGAATAAGCTTGCCAATACCATGCTTCCGAGAACCTTCCAAAAAACATTTGATCTGATTTACCTGGGATGTCCTCCTGATGTGAAAGGTGCTCTAGAAATGTGATTTTGTTGTTGTGTTGTTAATAAGGGAAAGGTTAAGATGCAGTTATTTAAACCTGCTGTATTGCTCAAACATTAACAATCCTGAATTGATAACTCTTTTCATTGTGAAATGGATTTTGTTTACCAAATGAATGTTGTTATTCCATCGTTGTGGGTTGAATTCTCAGTGACCACCTTTATATAATCTTTACAGTTGATAAATAATACATTTGGTGAAAAAGTTTATACAAGATAGAAAGGACCAATATTTAAGTGAACATGTGGTCCTGACTCCCTCCCTCCCTCCCTCCCAGTATTGGTCCTTTATGAATGTGCTGTTGTAAGTTTATATTTCAGGATTGAGTTTGGCTTTGATTAGAGATTTATTTTCTATTAACATGGTGTTAAATCAAAAACTCACGAAAAGGAATAAAGCAGAACTATAGGAAAGGTAATAAATGTGTAAAATATTAAGTATTCAATCCTTCTTATTGATTCTTAGCCATAATATCTGCTCATTAATCCCCAGCTGCCTTCGTTTCTCTTCCCATTTGAAACTCAATCTGTTAATGAAGATTTCTTACATTAACTGGAGATTAGAGATTCCCACATCTGACTGGGAATGCAGATAAAGTAGTTCAGTGTTATTGGAGGCAGATAAGAAATGATTTGAAACAAAGTTTATTTACATTTCCAAAGGTAGACCAATTCTCTCAGAATACAGGACTTCCTCAAGTGTTCAGAAACTAGGCTGTAACAAGGTGCTATATGAATATAAATGGTTGCATTGTATATATTGTTTTCAACAACAACAAAATTGCACTGATATAGTGCCTTTCAGGTCGGGAGGACGTCCCAAAGCACTGAACAGTCTGGTCGGGAGCCGAGTGGGGGGTGGGGTGGGAGGGTCGGGGAGTGGGAGAGGGGGAAGAGTTAGTGGGGAAGCCGAAGGCGTGGTCGAAGAGGAAGGTCTTGAGACCGGCCTTGAAGGAGGAAAGGGAGGAAGCAAGGCGGAGGGGCTGCGGGATGGAGTTCCACAGTGAGAGGTCACTTTTTAGTCACATTGAACTGAAATCTTTCCACTTTGCTTGTGCTGCTGGGTGAAAGAGGAGTTCAAAGGAGAGAACAGCTCTCATCTGCCCAACCCCCTGCCCCCCATCCCACCAACCCACCACTATCCACTCTACTTTCACTTGTCATGTTTTCTGTATGTGCTCAGTTTAGTTTCGTACATTCTTAGCATGGTAGACATGACGTACAAGTTGCTGCATAATTATGTGTCAGAAACCCACCTAAACTCATAACTGAAATGGCAAAACTGTAGCTAGACATTTTTGTACGTGTGATGGAGATGATGAGATGATCGTTAATTATCATATCGACCAAAAATGTGGTCAACAACAGTTTCTCAGTGGGCTGCGGGCTGAAATTGTTTTTTTTTGGGGGGGGGGCAGGCTGGTGTGATAATCAACACAAATGTCGGATTCGCCTCCCCTCTTCCCACACCCCAACCCACCAAAAGTAGGAAAGGAGCTGTTTCGATTTTTGTTGCATCATAATCACTGATCAAGGTTGTCTTAATTGCTAGAAGTGACCAATGTTCCTGCAGAGGTTAGTGTAATCCTGCATAACATTAGCTAAAAAGCTTTATGTTTAATTTATCACAGATAAACCGCACGTAAGTTTCACATATAAGGGAAGTTTCTTTCAAGCACTTTTTTTGAAAAAAAGTTACCCAACTGAAATAGAGTAGAAATTGAAAGATTTAGAAGACTTGCAGTGTCATCTGTTTTAAACTTTAAAATTAAATTTCAATTGTTGGAAACTTTTCATATTTTGGCATAACAGCAAATGTTGGCTTGTAAAACCCCAATTTAAAAAAAAGAATAACATGTGTTTGTCAGTCAAATGTAGTTAAAAACTGCTCGAAAGCAGAGCTGCAGTCATTGATGGGTTATAGATTTTTTTTTGCTTTTTACTTCAGAAACGTTTAAATTGTTGACAGACTGCTATCTTTACACATGAGTGTTAATGGAGAGTGCGTTTGGTTTGGGATGAATGAGGAAGCAGGCCAAAATGACTTTCAGATTAGCTGTAACAGATGGAGGGGTCACAGTTGAACAACTTTACACAGCAGCATAAAGACCATGTTCAAGTGGAGTTCATTGCCTGTAACAGATAGTGCCAATCAAATCTAGTTCAGTCCCTCAGTTAACAGTCAGCCAAGCCTCAGACATAGTGCTTTTCAAAGATTTTTTAAGAAGCATTGTCAGACAAAGTCTGAAGTCTATCTGGTCTCTGTCAAAGCATAAATTACACAAAGTGACTCCAGCGAGTGGGTCAGTCGGGTGCTGTATGACCGTTTGCAGGTAAACTGTTGCCAGATATTATTTCTGACTCTGTGATTTGAATAGGGTTTTCAACACTGGTAGAATACTAAAGACCAAAATAAATGTCAGATCACCGTTATGTGTTTATTTTAAATGCACTAGATTTCAGGGGTTAACAGTTAAAGAGATGTTTGTTTGGTTACAATTCACAGCTGGGCCTAATTTCCGGTGCATTTTACATAGTGTTTGCTTTCATTGGAGCAATCTATAAAGCAAATTGTTATTCGTTTAGTCGAGCTAGTTTGGTTTCTCTGTACAGATCTTCGAAACTTTTGAATTATTTTTCCATTTTCACCTAATTTTTTTTACTAGAATAGTTAAATGGATGAGCTTTTTCAGAAACCGGACTTGGTCTAATAGTCTGATAAGGATTCCCTGAGTGAATTATTTTCATTAACAATCCAATTCCAAATTTTTGCACCACTTTGTGCTTATACTAATGCCATTTTTTTTTTGTTGTTAACATCCCATGAATTAAGACATTTAACCCAATTCTCCCTTATCTTATTTGTAGATGTTATCAAAAGACACATAAAAGAACATCTGATGCCGAAAGGGTGAATCTGCTGTTGGACAATATTTAATGTTGGAACAGTAAACGAGCAATCCTTGCATTTAATACAGCTCCGTATCATGACATCAAAATGTCTTAAGGTTGTTCACATGATTTACTACTAAGCGTAGCCACTGTGCATTCTCGGGCAAAACATCACTTTAAACTTCAATTGAAATCGGAATCAAGCATCAATTGTTACTCCTATTCTCTCAGTGACATGTCGCATGGTGTGAGACCACGAGCAGGTCCATGCCCTAGCCTCTGTTGAGTATTCTGATTTAATCTAGGGCGACAGTGGCATTGCTACAATTGGCCTCGGCATTCCTGAGCCAGGAAAGGGTGAGGGGGGGGGAGGAGGGTGAAAATCAACTGGAGTAACTTGTCCTTAATTGCTCGTGACCGCTTTGTGTGGATGTGGATGCTGAATGAGAAGTCTGGGCTTGGCTATGACTCTTACCCTCCTCAATGGAATAGCTCACTGACATTGCTGCTCAGAAGGGTTGAGGCTGCCATTGCCAGTGGATTTGTATCTCTTCCTTCCCCCCACCCCTCCCCCCTCACCACACCACCTATTTCTGCTGTTTTAACTTTGTTACCTTTTATGGACATAACAAGGTTAAGGATGATCATTCAAAAGTTGAGGTTAAAAGAAGTTATGAACTTACCTAATATCTGTGAAGCGCCTTGAGACGTCTTGAAGATGTGATAAGGAGCTATATTAAATGCAAGGATTATTATTATCGTTATTATCTAGTTTGAACAGGCTGCCATACTTTATCGTGGGCAAAGTAGCTGTTAAGAATGGAAGGTCAGAGATGCTTAGCATTGGAACATTGGTGTCACACACCATACAATAGAGAAGGTGGATTCTGTCCCCCGAATCCTCCACTCCAGCCTTCAGACACCACGCCCAAGGCTCTGGAACTCCCTCCCTCACTCCCTTCGCCTTGCCCCCTCTCTTCCCAGTGTCAGGTCACAGCTAAAGACCTTTCTCTTCGACCGCACCCTTGATCATCTTTCTACCCCTGCCCCTGGCTCAGTCCCGCTCGGTCCCGCTACTGTGAAGCGTTCTGAGGCGCCACCCGGCGTGGAGGGTGCTATGTAAATCGAAGTTGTTGTTGTCTGCACTCTGCAGTCTCTGGCTGTATCACTGAAGAAGGGGCCAGATAAGTCAACAAGGAAGATGAAAGGGAGAGAAAGAGCTCGGATCAGTCAATCCTCTCCTAGTATCTTATACCGAGACATATTGGTGGCTCTGGTAGCAATTGAACTGTCAGTCTCGGCTGATATGTGATGTGAAGAGACTGGAAAGAAAAAAAAGTCTTGGTTGGGGGGATGGGGGAGGGGAAATATACAGTTTAAGACTTAAATTTGTTTATAATTATGAAGATGATTTGATTTGATTTAATGAAGGGCTGGTGGAGGGTGGGGGTGGGTGGGGGGCTGCAATGAATGAAGGAATAAACATTAATTCGATTGGATTAATTTGACAGAAACACAAGGAACGCGAACTCTTCAATAAAAATAATGATAATAATCGACGTTATCAAGATGGGAACATTTCAAACAGTGACCTTTATAAAGCGAGAGATCCTCTGACATTCATTCGCACAAAGCAACTTACAGGTATCGTGAGAAAGGCACACAGCCCTGCAAGGTACCCTTAAGAATCATCTAATCCCGACCAACCCTCAGTCAGGTCCTGCTGCTCTGTCACATTAGATTGTTATGGTGTGTAGTCTGGTCTTTTCATTTTAACCTCCCATATTAAGGGAGAGTTTGCCCTATGGACTTATAATGACTGAAAGCCACGGAGAGACAGCGAGCAATTCATTTCAATCCTGACCCTGAACAGACACTCCAAGAGTGGGGGGTGGTGGGGGGGTTGTGGTGGACACAGGCATTCTGTTATTCATCAGTTTGGCTTTCAGGACTCATTTAAGACCAGCACAACGGGAGACCTGTGTATTAAACTGGACATTTTTTGTGTGTCCCCCCCCCCCTACTCCTAAATTTATAACTCGTTCGCCATGAAGTAACATCAGGTACATTATTTTCAGGGGCAAAATGGGGGCAGATGTCAGTTGATTTTCTCACAAAAGAGCACTGCCCGTTTTAGTCGCTGGTGGGATATGGTAACGTTACCAAGATCCAACCACAGGGGTGGTGGGTGGGGGTTATACGTATTGGAAGGAGAAAACTGACGTTAACAAGGTTTTGGGGTTGGTTGTTGTTTTCACTGTACAGTCAAAGGTCCAAAGAGTTAGTTCAAAGCTTATTTAAAGTTGGTTTCGGACCAACCTGTGTGCAGATTGGAGATCATTTTGCGACCTTAAATAACTTCAAACTAACCTGACTCCTGACCCTGATAGACATCACACAACAAATTTATAACGTCCCATCAGATCACTCGGAATCTGTCATTATCCTTGTGGTTGGTTTTACACAACCAACCTGAACAAAATGTCACTGCAGTGAACTTATCATGTACAGTATTTGCAACGTGATTTACTGCCTTTCTTAATGCCTTTTAATGCCATAAACTTTACCAGGGCTCTTGCCTTTCAATCTGTCCTGGCTTTTTGAATTGGCTGTCAGGGTTTCTTCAATCTAGATATTATAGATTTTGAAGACTCTTCTGATAAGCTAAATTTCTATTTGCTTTTGCAAACTCTAATGAGTCGCTGTGCTATCCCCCAACTTCAGTCACAAGCGTAATTCGAATTCATTTCAAACACTGGAATGAGGGAGGGCCATCGACTGAATCTCCCTATGTTTTTTTTTAGCAAAATGAATAGTACTTTCAGGAATAAAAAGTATAAACGAGGATTTTTGGAGAAGCTTGATGCAAATCGGTGCAATTCCATACATTTCCCATCAAATGAAAAGTGAGAAATCAGTGCTTTTTTGCCTTAAATTTGCCCTTTTCTTTTGGCTTCGGTTCCTGCACCAAAAAAGGGTCATTAAAATATTTGGCTTCTGCCACCACTGAGCCAGGATAAACTAGCAGTGAAGTGACTTCCTAATCCAGCAGCCATCTCGCTTTTGTGACAATTTGGTATCTGTCAAAACTGATCAAGTTAATGAGGTGCGACTGGCAGCATTCTGTCGAATGGAGTCAAACAAGATCCCCAAATAAGAATGGTGCATTCATTTGAGCAAATTAAAGCCATCAGCCTTGTGTTGTGTGCTCTCTCATTGTTACACTGTCTAACCCCCCACTACTGTTCATCTGTGCCATTAAAAAAAAATGCTTTGCTGGCATATTTGACGAGAAATTTACAGTCACACCACAGGTTAAAATCCTGTGAAGCATTTTAAGATGTCTCGATGGAGTGAGAAGGTGAGAGGATTTTTATACTGTTTACGCATTGTCATATTGCAATAGGTTTTTAATCCATCAAGTATTTTCTCTGGGGTGGTGTGGGGGGATATATGTAATTATGTATATGTATGTATATATATATATATATATATATTTACATATATAATTGCATGGACAATGAAGAAAAAGTACTGGTGAGCTTCACATCTCTGTCAAACATCCGATGTGTTCCCAGCTCAAACCTTGTAACTAACTGCTCTGTGTGGTCTAGTGCCTCACCTTTAACAACAACAACAATAAAACTAGGCAACCCTACTGATCTATAGAGGGAGCATCTCTGCACATATTCATTTTGTTGGAGGTACAGACCAAAACTGTGGGTTTACACACAAGCAGTGCTGGGATTGGTGGAATAAGTTCCTTCATCTGTGTGAGGATGGGAAAAGTTTGCATAGATAGTATGAAGAAAACTTACTGTCAGATGCCATCAGTACAAATCGATGTAACAAGGGCAATGACCTGATATTGCTGGTGATCACAGGCAACAACTGTGCATTTAATATATATATATTATATAGATATATATATATACACACAGAACTAAACGTTAAACTGCTAGCAGGTGTCATTCTGAAGTTTGGATTGAATGAAATAAAATAACAATTCAGTTGAGATGCAGATGCGCAAATAAAGAGTAAAGGTCTCTTAACTAAAGCCATTACATTCCCCCACCCTTTTTTATACAGTCGCACTCTGTGTGTTTGCCTACAAGGTGGATCTCGAACTTGCTTACCGACATGGGGGTGAAGCAACAGATTTTTGCTTGAGGAATGCGTCGAATTTCTTGTATGGTGGATGTGAACTCATTCTCAGCACCACAGAGGAAACATTTGCTCACACTGATCAAGCTGTGAAAATTCGATTAAACCAAGAAGTGTAGTTTGTGAAGCAAGGCTAATGTTTAGCTTTGCTGTTCTTTTTGTTCCTTTTTATTTATGCTATGTAACAGCATGAGTTAGTCAATCATTCTCTCATTAAGCACAGCCTTCCACTAAAGTTTACGAGTCATGCTATACTGAAATGATGTATATTCGCACAAATGCTTTCTTCTAAGCAAACAAACAAACAGCTAGTCTTAGAGATTTAAGACATGTGATACTGGGCTTACTGGACTGGTGGAGATGAAGTATTTGAAGCAATGTGCTGCATATTTTGTAAATGTATTTCGTTCTTAGAAATAGAAAATATTGCAAAAGAAGATCCAGTGGGTTTAATCCATCAGCAAATTGAAAGCAATTCTATACAAGTTGCCGAGCTGCCGACATTGGCTTGTTGTGCGACAAGTTAAGATAGAACTTTTGTGTGAACTATGTTGAAATAGAGGCATTTCAGTTAATTACGGCTGAGCTCTCAGACAACGGTTGCACTCCCTCGAATGAACATTCAATATATAATGCATCATATTATCGTTGTTATTATTCGGTTAAATAGCACTGTGAGACAAATTCGACTATCTAGACAGCACACGAAGGCTGTGGTTCAGCCAGAGGTATTCTTTTCAACCACCAGGCAGAGCAATACATTGTCCGTAAGTGCAAACTGTTTCTTTTAAGACGTGCTAAAGTAATGTATAAGTTTTGAACCCTTTTTTTAGGAGCACAAGAGTGGGTCATAAAACAAATAAGATTTTTTTTCCCCCTTGGAATCCTTACATTTTTCTAACACTTCAGATATGTTCTCTCTCCACCCCCCCACCCACCCAACCGCTTCCAACTCAATTCCCTCCAGACATGAAGGTTGGTACCAAAGCTGTACTAGTCAGTGGGGTTGGGGTTCTGAATGATTTAGATCTGATCTGTTCATATTCAGATGAGCTGAATCTGAAGGCCATTCAAAACAAGTGTGCTGTGATGGGTTCCTGACATAGCCTCTCGCCTCCAGGAAAGATGTGGGCTTGAATTCAGCCCAGGCTGATGAGCCCAAACCTTCTGCTCTGAACGTGTGTGTGTTGGTTCCTTCCCTGGATGAGTTAAACACGCTCAGTCCAGATTGTGGGGAACTGTTCTCTTTGGTGGTTAACCAGGGATTGATTTCCCATTAACTTAGAATCAAGGAAAATAAAACACTGATGTGCAAGTTAGTTGACGCACTGGAAGGCTGAGATGAACTGCACTCACTAGATTGTTTAGAGAACTGCAATATTATGTGTAGAGGACGGATGGACGTTCAATCCACTTAACCACCAGGGATTTGAACACTTTTTACAGTGAACCTCCTCAGCCAGGAGAGGACTGCACACCTCAGACCAACAGCATCACAAGGAATCCCAAATTTCTTCGAGATCACCACTTTTACCATGAAATGAGAGCAAAAAACAAAAGCCCTTTTTATTTCCTTCATCGATTCGTTTAGAGCCATTCCATCCCTCCCCCCAATGAATTCTGCAGTGACTGAAAGGAAGATATAGGTGTCTCAAAAAAGGAGAAATAATTGCTTCCGCGCCCCCCCCCCCCCCCCCCCAACCAAAAAAAAAGAGATTTCATTCTCTACAATCAAGAAGCATTCAAGAAAATAGATCAGTGAATACATCTACCAACACACCCAACTCCTACACGTGGATTTTTACTGTGATTTCTCCATACACTTGAGTTAGACCATAGACTCTGTCTTGGACCAAGGACAAATATGTGCTGTATCCTAAGGGAGTAGGGAAGGGAACAAATTATATTAAAAACTGAGAGAGAGAAAAAAATGGAACAAGCTGTTCGACTAGTTAATTCAGAAAAAAAGAACAGGGGCTGCTTTTATTTCAGGAATTACTGCCAATTTGGGGGAGTGGGTGGTGGGGGTGGGGGATGGAGGGGGGTCATGCTTTACAGCATTGAAGCTGGGCAATGTTGATACTGTTTAATTCGATCTGAATAGAATTAGCTACTCATCTGAATTTTTAAACGCATCACCTATGTGATCCAGATTATTTGGATTAAGATCATTAAAAGCTTATTCGCTCCTGACAGCTGCCCTGGTTTTCCCTTCACAATCTGAGTGGAAACCAAGTGAGCACTCCAATTTGCAGTTGCTATCCCTGTGTGAAAGGCAAGGTTGGGATTATTTTTTGTGTGTGTTGTTTTGGTTTGCAGTTCTACAGTAGAGATTTGCGACCCATCATCAGTGGTGCCACATTAAGTTATTTTGTTTTTAAAAACTCGAATTGAAACTCTCTCACCTCTCAACCTTTCCAATTTTCGAGGCAACGAATAAGCCAGGTTTTGTGGCCAATTGGATTTTTTCTCTCTCTCTCTCTCTGTGATGATTTTTGGCTTGAGGTCAAAGCTGTGGTATATCGACATTGGTCGGATCACGACTGTAGACCTAATGGCTGAATCATTCTGCTTGACACCTGCACCACTTGTTTTGGTTCCAGTGAGAATGGCTCAAATAAAAGTAACCTAGATGAGGACTTTTTAAGTGTATATCCCGACACATTGGGTTGAACGATTCATCTGGGATGCATATGCATGGATGATCTAATCATCAGTCACACTGGGCATATGTCAGCTGCTGGGGGTGTGGGATGGGGGGAGAGAGAGAGAGAGAGAGGAAGGCAGTGCAAATGCATGTCTTGTGTAAACAGAGAAGGCGAGTGGAGTGAAGTTAATTAATTTGAATCAGACAATCTGATTCATAATTTGATTCCCTTTGTGGAGAGGGCCCGAGGAGGACAAGAAGCTTGGAGTGAGTGCCTCTGAGATTGGGCACTGCCCTTCTTTGTAAGTGCCAAATTAGCATCTTTTACAATTCTTAAAAAAAAGTCCCATTATTTTCACCTGAAAGAAGCAAGCAGAGTGAGGAGGCCTTGGCATAAAAACAGTGTATTTTGTTTTTGTGAGTGTGGTTTTTTTTTTCTCCTTCCTCCCCCCAAAAAAAACCCAACCCCCAAACGATTCATGGGTCTGATCAAAAACTGCTGAAGCCAGGCATTTTCCTTCACCTGCTGGAGAAAGTATGTTCATCTGAGGATGGGCCTTTCGCTCTGGTTTTGTCTGTGTGTTGTAAGGAGGGGTGGAGTTGTCAGGCTTTGATTCAGAACAGGGATGTATTCAACAGCATCCTCTCGCCCAGGCTGAGAGCTGTTCACATCCCCGTAAAATTCAGTGGGAGAAAAAGTTTATGGAAGCGAGTAGGAGTTTATTCACGAGTGTCTGCTGCCTTTCAGAGTCGTGACTGAGTGTCTATAAGGGGGCAATCAAGCATAGGGTGGGAATTATCTCTACTGGTTGCTTACCTGTGACAGCTCTTCAAGTGCAGCTCAGAGGCTCATTCACAGCAATAGAACAATAGCTGAAGGGGACATACAATTCTGAGGAGTCTATCATTCTGTATGGTGTTATCTTTAGCACTGAATAAACCGGAGTTTCCCCTTTCTGCCTCATAGTCAGCAGCATTTTCAGAACCAATGGCACTTTCAACTTTCTTTCAGCACTTTTTAACAGGTTCACAAGGCCACGAAGTGCAGTATATAAAAAAAGGATAATAACATTAGTGGGCTGTGAGCAATGGACCAATGGAACTGAGCAGCAGGGCTTGTGAAGGGGGTGGGTGGAGTGGAGTGGGGGGGGGGGGGGGGAAGGAAAAAAAATAGACTAAGCATTGCTGTTAGGAGAGAAATGCCTCCCCCCACCCCCCAAAAAAATGTTTATTGCATTCCAATACAAGGGTGAGAAAAACAAATTATATGAACAAGCTTCTCCTAAAAGCCAAAGCTTTGTTTGTGTGTGTGTGTGTGCTGAGCAATGATTACTAAATCTGAACTTAGAGTGTTAAATATATACTGGATTTCTTTCAATGAATCGCAATCTTTTTGAAGTCCACATTTATTTATATGTTGTGTGGTTATTTTTAAAAAAATCCTCCCTCTCTCTCTCTTTCTCTCTCTCTCTGTCGATGGAGTTTTACTTAAGATGAAATGTAGAATGAAAGTTTTGTGAGCGCAAACTCTTGCTGCCAACCTCCTGGTAACAAACACTTTTTTTTCTCCTCCACCGCTTCCTTCAGACTTGTCAGGGGCTGAAACGTGGATGAAATGAAAACTCTTGAGAGCCACTCTGCGTGTTTGTGAGTGTGACGTTGGCCTGTAGAAGAAAGATTTTGAGGCATTCCTCTTGCCGTTAAGTGCAGTGAGTTTGTCCCGAGGCTGCAATCATCTGGTGTGCGTCTTGCAAATGCAAGGATTATTATCATTATTATAAATTGCCCACTATTGGATGGATATTCTCATTACAAAATGTGCATTGACATTATATAATGTACAATTCCATATACATACATATATGTATATATACATATAGTACATAGAGAGAATAACTGTGAACATTTTCTTTAACCACACATTCTGTCAGCCATCCTGGACTCAGTGGTAAGAGGAATTGGTTTTGCCATTTGTCACTATAAATACTAGGAAAAGTGCAACTAAACTAATGGCAAACTATTCTGTGTAAATAACATTGGCTACGGAGGTGCAATAAAATGAAATAAGATAGTTGCTAGATAGCCTATCTTCTGTGGGTAGCTTTAATTTTGAAAAAAAATTGCGTTTGCAAATGATCTACTGGTGTAACAGATTTGTGAGGAGGAGGACGGGGGAGAGTGGGGGTGGGGGTGAGCTGAAGTTCTGATCTCAGCAGTGTGAAGTTAAGTTTCTTTAATCATCCATGTATTTTCCGTCTAAGGAAACGATGACATGGCACAGAGAACACACCAACTAACCCATAGAAATGCAAACCAGTAACCTAAACTTCAACAGTAACACAGTACCCAGTGATTTAAAGGACAGTTTAAACAGTCCTTCCTGTCTCTCTCTCTCTCTTGCTATCTTTCTCTCTCTCTTTTGCTCTCTCTCTCTCTCTTGGCCACCAGAGTTTACCTCACAGATGCAAGACCTTGCCTTGCCTTGCTTGCCTGTGGGAAAGAGAAGACCATGACTTATCTGAACATATGGTTTCTTAATTCAAGTTAAAATGTCTGAAGCCTGTTGCATCTGGTGCCATTTTAGTTTGTTAAAAATGCCACACAAGGCTGTGACTAAAAGGCGAAGAGACCCGAGAAAAATACAGTTATTACACACTCAAGAGCAGTTTTGCGGCTCATTAAACAGTGGCCTCCGTGACTAATTTGGTTTTGTTACCAATGCTGGGTCATTATACCTTCATTTTTTTGCATAGTTATTCAGCCGTCACAGAGGAAAAATGAAGGAGAGGGAAATAACTCCCTGAATCAGTCAGGCTAAAACTTTAGGCAACAGCCCCAGTACCCTAAACTGATGAAATGATCATTTTCCCTACAAAAGGGACTGTTAGTGGATTAAAGCGATGCTCCTTTTATGAACAAGGGCTTATTGACCAGTAGAAGGCACAATTCTGGGTGGAAGATAATTAACTTTGAAGTCACTCAACCAAAGATAATGTTGTTCCTTGCTTTTTGTTCGTTGTCTGGCCTTCTCAACCCTACTTTAACTCATCCTTGAAAAGCCTAGAGAAATGCCTCATATATATATATATATATATATATATAAAACACACACACATACACAGCACTTGGGTCTCTCTGCCTCTTGCTTTTCGTCCCTTAGGTCTTCAGTCCTGGTTAATTTCCGCCGCCCCCCCCCCCCCATCCACCCTGCCAACCCCCATCCTAAAAAAAAAGAGACAGAAAATTGGGAACAACATGTAGAACTATAGCCTGAGCTCAGTGGTTCCTGTGTAACTTAATGGACCCATGGGGTGAGGGAAACACTGCTGTCAATCACAGGCACCATCTCCACAAAGGAGAGTAATTGGCGTTGGTCCACCTTTCACTTCTATCCCACTGAGACTGCAGCCCAAGGACCAATGTTTAGCTCCATCACTAACAAGTAAACAATTTATCAGGGGAAGAACTCCTGCAGGTTTCCCCTCCATCATATGCTCCATTCAAGGCCACACTATGGCCCTCCCTCCCTCCCCCACCCAACCCCCCCTTCCCCTTCCCCTCCCCTGGCCGCATCACCACACACAAAATTTACGTACACCGTGCAATTTGAGGCAGACGCACCATGTAACAACAAATTTACAACAGGCAAACCATGAAAATGGCTGTGTCAATATAACCACAAACTGCAGCAACACAGCAGCTGACACAAACCACAGGGAACCAACCCAATCAGCAGGTCATCATGTTAGCTGATATACCAACACAGCCATCGCTGATCCCTCAAACTACCAAAGTTTTTTTTTAAAAAAATCACAAACGATGTGTACATTTTTAAAAACCAGTTTGTTTTTTGTATTCCCCAAGAAAACTCATCAATAGAAAATGGTTGTGTTACTATTCCATCCAATGACATGATTTTTGTTTCGCTTGTTAACTGTGAAGTGCCCTGCTCTTTATTTTTTTAAAAAAAGCTTAAGATTTAAAGCTTCAGAAACATTTATTTTTACAACACCCTTACATTTTTAGCAGAATCACCACCTTTTGTGCCTTGCTGCTGTCATGGAAAATAGGAGCTAAAAGAATCAGCTAACATAGTTAAACATAATCTGGCTGTCCAAATGTTGTCAAAATTTGTAATTGAACTGTTGAACTGTGGAATTATAATGGAAAGGTTTGCAATGTAGTTTTAGGGTGCTGCGTACTTTTATTTTTCCTCTTTTAACAAGGCGACCTGAGTTAATTTGTAACTGGGGAAAGGAAAATGAATATGATTCTGCACATTACTTTTTTTGTTCTCAAAGTGATTTGCTTGTGTTTTTATTTTGCCAGCTTGAACAATTTGGCACCTTTGTTGCGCCATTAATTGCCTCTCAAATGACCAGCTTAGAACCACGACTTAGGGTGTGTTTTTTTTTGCAGCTCCTGCTTTGTGCGAAGTGACAAAAGTATTCCCCCCAATTAGAAGCAAAGTAGTAATTTGTGAATGTGGTTGTGACTGACTGTGTCTGCATTCAGTGCTTGTGAGACAACATCAAGCGTTTGAAACTCCAAACTCATCAATTGTCGAACACATGAAATGCTGTGGGTGTTCCTTTCCAAACACCTATCACTGATTTACAATTTTTTTGATTGAATGTAACAGACAGAAGCTGCTTTAAATTTACTGAGCAATTCAGGATTTTATTCCCCCCCGCCCCCCTTTAAAAAAAAACAAAAAAGACTGACTATTAGAAGCTACAATTTTAAAAAATGTGGTTAGCTGTGTGTATTAAGTGTGTGTATTGATTTTGTTAAATTAGAAAATAATCGAGTTACACTAGTAATAAAAATATATATTTTCCTGTTGAGTTTGGATCCACTGTTAGCAGCATCATGACCATAAGTCCAAATTTATTTGTATTCAAGGTTTAATTGTTAGTGTTGATGGGCTGTGAAATCACAGCGAAATCCAACCATGTTCTCATCCAATATCCAAGTGTAAACATCTACCTTTGGTAAGGTATTGGGGAGCTGTGCGTACCTAAGATAAATCGTGAATGTTTCACCCTTAAAGTATACAATCAATTCATTTTGCAGTATATTCTGTGAAGTACTTCGAAGATGTGATATGGCGCTATATCAAATGCAAGTATTGTCACTGTTATATTATTATTATTAAGTCAGTGCTTCAGGAAACACAGAAGCGAGTGAAAACCCAAAAGGGTTTGGGTTAACAAGAGCACATCATGAAGCACATTGGGAAAATATATAGAGAGACAATTTCCACTGTTCAGTGAAATATGCTTTACAGTATGTGAAATAGAAATAGCTTTGAGATGTCTAGATAGAAGACATGAAAATTGCTATGTCAAATGCAAGCATTATTATTCGTATTATTATTACTACAGTACTACTATGCTTAGCATAGATGGATGTCAATGAAGAACTAATGTTTTGAGCCAGTGGTACAACAATAAGGAAAATAACGCTTTCATGTGGCATTGAAAATTGCAAAAGGTTATTAAAGAGTTTAAACAAGTGCCACAAGAGATGTAAAACAGGAATAAAGTGTAACTGTACCAACAAGCCTGAATGTTTCAAGATCACACGATTTATTTGGGTGAAAAAAAACCTTCGGACGATTTCATCTCATCCTTCTTGAGTGGAGACTTGGGCAAGAGTATAAACACTGGCACATGTTGGTTGGGCTGAGTGGCCTGTTTAGTGCTGTACATTCTTTGCAAATGTATTTGAGTGCCCATTCGACCATTTTCCCATTTACAGAACCAAACCGAACATAATTTATATAATTTTTACTTCGCACCATGTTCATGCAGCAGCGAGAATCTGACTTTTAGAGAAAATGTGCGTGAAGAATAGTTGAAACATTCGTGTGGTACTTCACAGGCTTTTATGTGTGTCTGGCCCTGTGGTTTCTAATGGGGTCTGACACTAATAGGGTTAATGTAAAATATGCTATTCAGTGCGCGAAAAAAAGATATTTGCAATGGCTTTAATCTCATTTGTCAAGTTGAAGAAGTGACAGTCAAGAGTCAGTGATCTTTTTATAGATCTGCTGTGCACCAGAGAGTTTATACTCCAATCAATACTCTGGATAAGTTTAACCAACACTCATCATTATCTAAGGCAGCATTGCGCCAGAAGGTAGCAGCATAAAAGAGATCAAGAAAGAATCACTGAGAGAATAGCAGCTTCATTAACAAGTGATTTATCATAATGAAAAGCTCTGTTTAACAGCCAACCCTCCTCCCTTCCTCGCCCCCCCCCCCCCCCCCCCACTCCCAAATCACAAAAAAAAATTGAATGAATAGGCTGCTGGCTACAGGAAAGAATCATTCTGCGAACAGAATTTCTGCTACTTTGTGACCACAAAATGTAGAGTAAATTGGAACATAGATGAAAGGTCAGCTGCCTTAAAGTAGAACAGTTGTGAGGGAGGAGAGCAGTGGCAGGTTGGGACAGGATAGAGCAGTGGTGCCCTTTTCTGTCAGAGCCCTGCTTAGACACACCACCTGCTCCTCCATTCTTCCACGACCAACTGGTCATGACAGTGTGAGCAGACAGACATTAACTTCAATACTCCTGACACATGGCAACAGACGGTGCCGGACGAGTTAAGAAAAGAGAAATTAAGTGGTCAATAATGAGGAAGGTCAAAAGGAGCTCTTTACCAGTAAATGATGGCAATAGAGCAGAAAATTCTATCAAAGCGGATGAATTGCGTTCCCCTGCCTTTGTTTGGCAAATCTGAAAATGGAAACAAATTATTGCCCCCAACTGCTACTACTATCTGTAAAATTTTACACACACAAAAAAAAAGCCATGCGCTCATTTTAAACAGATTTCCATTATGGAAATCGCCTGTGATTTCCATAACAGGCGACATAAATTATTGCTGGAGACACTATTTGCTGGTAGGAATGTTTTTTTACTTCAAACTTGAGCCACCACCTTTCTTCCTTCTGCTTCTCGACAAACACAAGCTCCTTATTTTATAGCCCATAGAAGTGCGATATAAAGTCAGGAGACTGGGCATCAACCAACTAAAACCAATCCATACCAATGACCAATGTATTTTATTGTATTTTATACAAGGTGTATTTAAAAGCAAACTTGTTCACAATGGGAGCTCTATGTTTCGTTGTGTGCTACACAGTACAAATATTATTACTGTTTGATGGACTGAATACTGGGTGGGGTGATTTTGGTGTGTTTGTATGTTTTATATGTTTCACCCACAAATATACAGTCAATTAACTTTACATTCTGTGAAGTGCTTTGAGAAGTTGATAAGATGTGAAAAGC
The DNA here is from genome assembly GCA_035084275.1 of Hydrolagus colliei. NCBI lineage: Eukaryota > Metazoa > Chordata > Chondrichthyes > Chimaeriformes > Chimaeridae > Hydrolagus > Hydrolagus colliei. Next base: position 2,521,216 of record CM068757.1, read on the forward strand.
GCTATATCAAATGCAAGGCTTATTATTATTATTATTATTGTTTGGCAATCCTATTCCAGCTACGTGACAATAATAAATTTCATGTGTTCGTGCATTTCACACTAGGAGGATATTCCAAGGTGCTATAAAACTCTTGTCAAGACATTCTTGTCGTTCTTCAGTGTTCACCTTGTTTGCTCATCTATGCCACTGCAAGCCTAAATTGAACCACATCAGGTGATTGCTAATGCTGACACACACAGCTGGAAGTCCATTGCTCTGCTCTGAGACAACACGCTTCACAGAGGCGTTACATAACTGCAAGTTGTTGTTATTGGTACTGCTCCTTCAGCTATCAACATTAAACACAAACACTAGTGGAGCAACTTTCTTCATTAACTGCTGAGAGCTACATTATAAATGTTTATATCTTGGTGGGAGGTTGAATAAAGTCCTGGTTCAACCTCAAGGCATATTGTGCAGTTGAATACTGTATTGCCTTACAAGGCATTTGGGTAAATGTAGCTTCATGTTGAACTGTGTTACTCTGATCATAGTTCTTGAATTTCCTGCGTAGAGCAGCCATGTTCAGCAGTAAATCTTGTGAAGTGCTTTGAGACATCTTTCTAATGTGATAAGCCGCTACATCAAATGCAAGGATTATTACTACTAAGTTCATAATATAAATGGGATGGAAACAGGTGTAGAAAGGAAATTGAAGTCTGTTCCATTTAGGAAGTCAAAAAGGTTTGAGATGGAAAAGGTTGTAAAATGTTGCAGAACAGGTGTGAAAGAATTAAAGGATTAAGTTTAACGATAAGAGCCATTCAGAATCTGATGTATTCATGAGGATAATGACAAAATTCAAGGCTAGGCCAGGTGTGAAAAGATTGTTTACATTGTCAGGATATTTGTGATTAGCCGTTGTAGTTGGGTCTCTCTTGCGTTGATTCCTATTAGAATCCTGGCTAGACTATAGTCTTTCCTCATTAACTGAGAGAGTACAGCAACCACATTGAGTAAGCATATGGTCCTGGATTCGAGGTATATGGAGGATGTCCTCCCGACGTGAAAGGCGCTACCCAAATGTAATTTTGTATTGTATATCTCCACTTCTGTCGCCAATCTCACTTGGAACACTAGAAAATAGTACCCCCAGAACATCGCTTTATAGGCTGAAAGCGGTGATATTTATTGAATTAACAAACAGAATACAACAACAATTCCATACACACAATTTTATCACAATTCTAAGCTATTATAGGTTGGAGAGCACACACGAGTTATATTATAGAGCGCTGTTGGGAATTAGATAAACTTTATTACAATTAGTGGAATGGTTGGAACAAATTGGTGACATAGACGGGGGACAAAAGACAAGCAACATTGGTAAAAGATGTTAATTGTCAGGTCAACCCATTTTTACTTTTTTTTCCCAGATACCCTGATGTCCTTTTGTTTCTAAGACAGTGGCATGATGGTATGTTGACCCATTTTGTCATGGGTTTAAATGATACGAATGAATTCCCACTTTGTCCACAAGGCTAAAATTCAATGACTTTTTGCCCACGAGCAGATGTTAAACATAGATGTGGCAGAGAATGGGAGGCAGGTTGGCAGGATGTCTATAAACACCTCCGATCCCATATCAAGATGATAGGGAGGCAGATCCCGAAGCCCTTCAAGGTTTAATAATAATCCTTGCATTTGAAATAGCGACTTATCATGTCATCAATGCGTCTCAAAGCTCTTCACACTGTTAAGTGAATTGACTGTATATTCTGTGGGCAAAATGTTTACATTGTGAATGGGGCAAGCAACTGCCTGGAGAGCAGTGATGGCATCAAGAAGAGGCCCGACGAATGTTCGGACTAGTTTAATTTAAGTCTGTGTTAAATCAATATTTTATGTCCTGTAGGTACTGAGTAGGAATATTGATGATGTGGATATCAAGCAAGAAACACTCAATCTAGAAACATTGGTTGGTTAGCCACGACTGGCATCGAGACATCGTGAACGGATTAAAAGCACTCCACGGCTTGGCAAGGTAGGGAGCAAAACCAGAGTGAGTAAATATTTAGCCAATATGTCCCTGGGCTACGGAGGAGGGACATCAGCTTGTGTTACAACTCCGATTTGTTATTTAGTGACTTGCTGGTAAATGTGTTTGTTGAGTGAAGCCCGGCCCCCACGGTACACAGATACATTTAGCTTGATTACTTCTCCGAGGCTGCTAGTACCTCTAGACGCGGAACCCTGGATAATCACCGCAGGAAAAGAGAGACAATACGTAAACTGAGAAATTTAGTGTTACTGTAACGAAGGACAGGAAGTGACGGTGAGGTCCCCAGGAACTCGGTGTGACTATTTGCCCTGTCACACTGTAGATTAGAAAACAAAAGATGATTAGTAGATGTAATTCCATATCAAGCAAGCTAAAAATCCAAGTGTATTGGAAGATTGTCCTCAGGTCTTCATCCATATTGCACAAACATCCTTTCATATGCATTCAATTTAACTTTAACACAAGTAGGCCGCAGAAGTTTAAAGGTATAGATTTGTAGTACTGTAATCCTTTATAACGCAGAGATTTTAATCATCTTTGTTCAGAATGTATTGCCGTGTGATTTACAGACTTTGGCCTAAACGCTTACATTTCTGTTGCTATGAATGCAGAGGATGTACTCGCTTTCCAGTTAAATATTTCACTGAGACAATAAAATGTTTAATGTACCTGGTGAATAGTAGAAACCCAATGCATGGCGTGATTATATTTCACGCCTGGTTTGAAGATGGATATAAATGGAAGGAGGACAGTTACCATGGAGTCTGACATTTATATCCTTCTCGCTTTGTCTGAAATGTGTGACCAACGTACAGCTGTTATACTGCAGTGATTAGTTTCAGAAAGTTTGGTAAAAATGTGGAAATGTAGCAGACCCGGGGACTTACACCAGCTGTGCAAATAATAAAGGAAACAAGTTTCCAAGATTGGGGCAAAATTATTCAGCTCTAGTCAATCCGATGCCATTTCTAAAGAATTATAAATCTTTCAATTTTCCCTGAAATTAGCTGGCGGTATTTTTGATGCCAAGTTTGTCGGCCTCAAAATAAAGAGCTGGGGGAAAAAAAGACTCCAGAGGTGTTTATGGTTTTCAATTATCTCTTGCTTTTTATCGCAGGATTGAGATAGGTCTGATTGAGTAGCCCTTGAGAGACCCTTGAGACAGGACTGCATTTTTACCCACTGTCTTCCAGTGGGTAAGTAGTCTTCTGTCAGTACAATCTCCCATAGTTTGGTCAGTGTACAGAGGTGCTAAGGGCCGAGCCAGACAAAGCAGGCTTATTTTACAAAAGTAAGGAGCCAAATGGAAGCAAAATTGGAAATCCAGGGCCCAACTCCAGAGCAAACAGAAAAACTAATGGATCTGCTATTTCTCCTCCCATCCAATTACTGTGATCTAGTAGAGAGAATATGCTAGAAATGGTTCACACAAATTCTAATGTCCTTAATCCCTTCCATACATATAAACCTCACATTCACTCACATTACTTCATTACTGAGCCACCCAGGCAGCAGGAGTGAAGGAATGGACCCACCAGCTGCGGAACCTATCTCCTTCAGGTTTAATCAGCTAATGAGGGATATGTAAATGAAAAGCTTATCGGATTACTGCTTGTCCAACAGCAGTCCACCCCACAGTGATACAGCACTAATACAGGTGTCGGCAAACGGGCATTAGCCACAGGCTAATTTAGTTCTATTCATGCTGTGATTGTGTACTCAGCTCTTCCATTTGTAGCAATGTTTTGCCCCAGCAGGAGACCAGTTTAATGCTGTGGTGGGTCTCACATAGCCTCTTTACAGTAAGCACGTCTTGACATCTTGCCTCCGCCACCCCCCAACCCACACCCCCTCCGAGTCCATGGCTGACCTGTCTCACGAGTTAAGTAGTTCCCACCGAAACAACGAAAAATAAGACACCTGTCGTATCAAATCTTAAAATGCGCAGGTCCATGCGTTTGATACAGAGCTTTATCACATCGTTGAGATGTCTCAAAGCGCTTCACAGAATGCAGTATAAAGTGGATTGACTGAGTGTTAATGGTCCCGGATTCCATTGTCTTTTGTTTTTTCTATACATTAGATCAATCCGTCAGTAGCTGTGATGACTCGGATGCAAGAGCTATGTTCAGGGATCTGCTGCTATTCGCATCATTTGTGCCAACGGTACTGTGTACAGTAACTAGTGTATTATTTGCCATCTAAAACCAGGAACGAACATGATATATGGTTCCATGAAGTCTTCGGCAGAATTGCCATGAGATTTCGGGCATTTGTTAAGCAAAGAATTGACCAGGGAAAATGTTTGTGGACATTAGGTGTGAACAGAATCAGCCTAAGTAAGCTGTGATGGTACCCCATAGTTTAATAGCCTGATGACACTCTCTGCCTCAGCTCAAATATGAGGACGGGGAACTTGGTTAAGGCACAAACTAAGGTGCAAATTGGCAGAAAACTCTACTTTCGGATGTTTCAGCTCGGGTCCGAAACATTGACTCTCCAGCGCCTTGGGACATCCTCCCGACATGAAAGGAGTTATACAAATGTAATTTTGTTGTTGTTCTCGTTGTTTCAGTGTGATAAGGGACTATTCTCGAGCAAGGAATATTTTTTAATGGTTATACTAACCCAAAGGGATTCGGGGGAAGAAAATGCGAGAGAAAATAAACCTTGAAGGAGGCTCGCAGCAGAGTTTGGGGGAATGAAAAAGTGTCTCATGAGACTCGAATTTGTCTTCTATTGTGCCCTTCATTCCTGTGAACTAAAGAACGCAAGTAGCTAAACTGAATGGTACACACAGCATCTAGGAGGCTTAGGCCCAGTAAATGTTCCTGAGCATATTGGATGGCGATTTAGATTGTGCTCCTTTCAGTGGACTTTTCCAACAGAAGCTGTAGCTAAGTGTAGTGCCGACAGATAACAACCAGCACATTTATGGGAACAAGTGAATAGCTTCCTGTCAAACCAAATCCGAACCTCTAAAATAAACTCCCGTGTGCCATGGTCCAGTTCAGAGGCAAAGTAAAAGCTAAAGTTTTTATTTGTTTTCTTTGATTGACCCCCCCAAAAAAACACACACCCAGGTTTGGATCAGCTTGGCTTTGAGATCATTTGAAGATATAAAAGCTGGCGCGGATATTGAATGGGAGATGATGGTTTTAAAAATAGGTATAGGCTATCGCTGTTAATGTGGGGGTTAGCCCTGACTTTAATAGGCATGACTGCAAGCATTGGTTCGAGAGAGGAAGGCTGAAAGGGCTTTACAATAAGACCTAGCGGGGGGAATATAAAGGTCAGAGGTTAATTGCAAACAAATTTGCCAAGCAGAGATGTAACTTATTTTTCAGGTCAGAAAGAGTATTTATTGAAGGATATTAGCAACACAAAGAAATAAGCACCCCTCTCGATAAGAGAATACAAGCTTTTAAGTTGCAAACAGTATTCCGAGTCGTAAATAAATACCCATAGTTTGGATTTCTTTGCACAAAATGCAGTGTTAACTTATTTTTTTCCCCCTGATTTTCGACTGGTTGCCAATCGATTGCCACCAAAGAGAATATTTACTGTTTCAATACTAACTATGCCCACGAGGGATACTGATATATATTGTATTTGGTATCTCTGCAATGAACTGAAGTCAGGTAATAATGCAGAATTAAAGAAATGAGAGTCATTGATTTCCAAATCAGCATATGCTAAATAATAAAAATCAGAAAATGATCAAAATGAGTGTTCTAAATAACTACCGTATTCCCATCATAAGTGAAGTTTTGCCACAGATCTGACCAATCCAAATAATTTAAGTACTAAACTCACAGCAAAGCCAATATCTATCTTATCTGTTAGGCCTTTGGCTTGTGTTTTGGGCTCCTCTATATCTCAGTGAAGCTCAAGACATAATGACCAACCATCAATAAGGACTTAAGTTGCACTGGACTTGTCTGGTCTCACCTGATGTAACTCCTCAGTTCCTGCTTACCTTCCCCTCCCTTTCCCTGATGTAAGCAGCTTGGGATGTCTTCCAGATGTGAAAGATGCAAACTAATTGTAAATTTGTGTACTTTTAACAGGCAAAACTCCTTTTATAAACCTTGGATTAGGTCAAATCCAGGATCCACTCAAGTGGAAAACCTCTTAGCCCAAGTCTGCTGTGTAACCAACTGAAATACCTGGATCTATTCAATCTTGATGGGATGTTTCAATTGTTTTCTCATATCTTTTTTGAAAGCTTACACATCCCATGCAATTTTAATTCTGCTGTGCAAGAACAAAGCACGGATATTGAGGAAGGTGTGTGCTTCAACCATCCGCCTCTGTTTATTATAAAGGAATATTGATGACAATGGTTACTCAATACTAGGATAATAATAATTTTTGTATTTGTTATAGCGCTTTTCATAACTTCTAGATGTCTCAAAGCGCTTCACAGGATATACTGACTGCATATTTTGTGGGTGAAACACAGCAGCCAATTGCACACAGCAGTGTCCTACAAACAATCGTGGAGTGAGATGACCAATTTTATTATTGCTTTTATTGAGGGATTATTATCAGGAGTAAGGAAACTTGCCCAAGGTTTCGCCATGACCTGGTCGGGAGTTGAACCCGGGTCTCTTGCTTGGAAGGCAAGTGCTCTAACCGCTCAGCTACAGGTTGAACTTGCCTTGCAAAGATATATTCTAATACTGCACTAAAAACATTTTTGCTCATTGGGTGAACTTATTTTTGTTGAACTGAAGAATTGAAGCCCAAATTCAGAGATCAGGTGAATGGCTCAGTATATGATACTTTCTGTCTGCATCAGGAACAGATTTGTCAAAGCTGCTTGAATTTAAAGCTTAGCATGTGTGAATTGGACGTTTTTTTTTCTAGATCGGGCTTTCATCCCAGGCTTCCCCGATGATCCTTGTCCACAGTGGACATTCACTGACCACTGGGACTCGTGGATTAAAGGACAATTAAAAAAAAACTGGTTGCCATAAGGTATGCTGAGATCAAACTGAATGCAATGAACATCTGCAAATGGACCCCATACGGTTTTCCTTGTCATCCCCAATTACCCTTCATTAGAAGGCATTGAAAGGGACAATATCCTTATCGTTGGCTTTCTACCCCTAAAAAAAATGACGCTGCAGTCATTTCAAGCTGACAAAGAAAATGGTAGAAAAATCTGCCGCAAGTTGAATTCATAAATGTGTTTCAGACAGATCTGTTACGGAAAATAAAAAACTGTCCAAATATCTTTGCAATTAACTGATCCTTCTGTTCTGTAGGTTGATTTTGCTGTTAGATAGCAAACCTTTAGCAGTGGCCACAATTGCTTCACTATGGGTTAAACTGTAGTGCAACATCTAATTGCGAATGATCCCATCAGTGTTTACAATCGGATATTGATGTTTCCTCGTTCACTATTTCAGTGATAAGAATAATTCTGACACGGATAGCTAAGGAGTTTTTCAGGATCCATATCAGATTGTGAATTTTTCTCCAGAATTTTCATTTTGGGAATCACTTCAGAGGTTGAATCCCAATCGGGCTTGACATGTGTTAGTTTCAGATGACAACTGAAGAGCTGTGTTATCTTCCAGCCAACTGGAAGAGTCCAAATGACACTCCAATAGAGAAATCTGCTCTCTTCTTCATCATCAATAAATGTTGATTCAGGATATGGCTCTGGTCATTTACTGCCCTCTTATACCTCAACATTGACTGGACACAGTAACATCTCAAGGAAATATCAATATGGAATGTTTATTGTCAATAAAGCAAGCACTAACATGTCAATGTTGATATAAATTGATAGATCAATATACAGTAATAATCCTTGCATTTGAAATAGCACTTTTCATGTCTTCTGGACTTCTCAAAGCGCTTCACAGAATATAGCGTAAAGTGAATTGACTGTATATCTGTGGGCGAAATGCGGGCGAAACTTGCCGAAGGTTTTGCCCTGCCGGGAATTGAACCTGAATCACTTATGAGGCGAGTGCTCTAACCACTGAGCTGCAGGACTCCCCATGGATGTTGATTTATTTACTTTCTCTTCTGTGTCATTTTTCCATGCTGGAATTGAGACAAACACACAAGTGACCATGATTTTTTCCCCCCAACCTTTGAATTGAAATATAGAATAGCAACATGTTCATTAAGCATTGAATAATAAAATTTGTTTCACTCATCACATTCTCTGAAGAAAGCCTAGGAAACTGCAGGATTTCTCTGAATTTTTGCCATTTAAAAAAAAGTCCTCAAATTAGTGAATATATTTGATAAATTGTTTAATTTTTCTTTTTTAAAAAAAGGTTGATTCAGCACTGTAAATTCACTAGGAACTCCACGGATAAGAAGAACAATTGAAAAAGGAGTGAAGTGATCAATTGAAAGAAGCGCTTTCAAATATCATACCCAGCTGAAAAGCCCTCTGACCAAAACAGCACTCATATTTACAAAATCCTCTACAATATAATAAATCCTTTGTCTGTTCCCTTTGAAGACAAAGAATCACACTAATTAATCTAATCCCTGCTGTTTGAGTGAGAGGATCATCTGTACACAGACCACCTCGCAGCAGGGTCCATTTGCATCAATCTGTCTCCCATCACCTAAAGCCAGTGAATGTGATCAGTAGCTTGCACTTACAGCACAATGTGAAGCAGATTGTTCTGTCAGCCCCCATTAATAACTGTCATTAGTATTCCAGCATGGAAGCACCGAATCCCTCCTAACTCCTCGTCCCGGCACCTACATTAAAGGTTACGTCCAGCTGGCAAAACTTGCAGCTATAGCAGGTCACAGTGGAGGTCATGTTCACAATTTAAAGTGTTGTGCAGAATGCTTCAAGCAAAGTATTTAACACACAGAGAGATGCAGAAACCTTCTCTGCTGCACAAAATGGGCTGCGTATACTATTATTAAGTTTACACATCGCCTCTCTGATTTCAGTTGTATGTATTTCTTATTACTTTCTTGCAGCCGTAACATTGCTCCGGTAAAAATATAATATACATCTGGAGTGCCGTAGTTGTAGGATGCGTTGACTGCGCTGTGTATGTACGTTTTTTTACAAGGAAATTACCATTTGGAGTCTGCTATCGGAACTTGATGGTCGCTATATCAACGCAAGTTGTTGCTGTTGTTATAAGAGATTGACTAAATAATAATCCATGCATTTGGTACAACAGCTTATCATGTCATTGGAAAGTCTCAAAGCGCTCAACTGAATTTGAATCCAAAGTACAGTGTTTGTGTATTCGTAGTCAAATGCAAAGGTCGATTTATGCGTGTGTCAATGCCACAATTTGTGCAGAAAGAGTCATGAAGTGAATAGTCAATTTTATCTGGGAGATTGTCGATAAGGTCACCAGGAGAAACATCCTTCACTTTTCAATTGTTCCATTCGGATCCTTTGCATCCAACTGGTTCCACGTCTCATTCGAGGAACTGCACCAATGGAGTATCCTAGTAGTCCATTGGTGTGTCAGCTGAGATTGAACAAATTAATGCTATCTTGCAGTGATGGATAACATTGATCACTTCTGTGTAATGTGGAGAAAAATAGTGAAGAGGGCATTAAAAAACACACCCATGTAAATAGCTTTTAATACGATGCTCGTCTTCACAGCATTTAATCTGCACACTTAACACTATACGTTCTCAAAAGCAATACGGTATTTTCAAACCCGATCGATTGCAATAACTGTGCGATTTTCTATTCATGAACTGGAAGTTGCGGAAAAGCAATTAATTTGGTACAGTATATCAGTATTACTTTTTAGATTACGGTCTGGAAACAAAGGGGATGTGACTGGGGAAAGGATGCATTGAATATTCTGAAGATTTTGATTACATCCGGGAGTCTGGGAGTATCTATCCCGAAACATTTGCCACGGGACAAGGAGTGGTTGGAATCCATGATGGGATTAGTTTTGAGTGAAAGGAATTAGCCCAACAGCCCAAATTACGATCATTCTCTTGTTCTGCGCTTTCTGATGCTTTAAATACAAGCGCAAAGAATATTGATGGCTGGAACCATGACTGAATAGTAAAAATGACTAAACCTGTCCTCACTGTACTGCAGAGTTGAGGATAAGATGTTGATGTTAAGTTTCAGCATGTGGACAGTACTCTCAGCTTCATAGCAGATCACACTCAGAACGCATCATTGCTTAAATTAAGGTGAAACCCAGTATTTTAAAGGAAAATAAGGGGTGACTTTGATGACCGGAGTCATGGGAATAGTTGGAAATAGCAGCGGGCAGCTGCCGGGTGTAATCTACTGCTCTGTGAAATTCAAAATCTTATTTTAAACAGATGTCAAATTTGCTTCAGTCACAACAGAAGAAATAGATTTAACAGTATTGTGGTCAAAAGCATACAAGATGCTGATGAGAAAACGGAAACCTTGTCACGTGCTTTCTTTAAAAGATGATCTATTTTGAAACCGCCTTGAATTCACAATATTTTCAATGGGAGACAATGGACATGGAAAACATAAAGTTCAAATATACAGTGATTTTTGTGAAAATAATGTTTGGTTTTGGCATCCCAAGCCACTGTCTATTAATTGGCCAAAGGATAAATTGAATTATGAGTTAAAGTAACTTGTTCGGCAGTACAAAAGTTTTATGATTATTGAGTCTGAAAAGTAACTGAATAGAAACAGCAGGAACACAATTAATATCTTGTTTCCTAATTCAATACTTTAAAAACTATCTTCACTTTTGTGTAAGGTTTAAAAAATATATATTCACAATGACTACACTTTGCTCAAAAGGGGAATCCTGGTATCTTCTAGACACTCTGGTCCATGTGCTATTATTTGGTGTGATTCTATATTGTATGTCTATCTGCCTGTTTACAGGCCTGAGTTTCACAAGCTGCAATTTACTGATGCCCTTTAGCTGATATGCATACAGTAGTTTGAAGAACTTACATTATGAGTGTGTTGTCTAGTCTGCCCTCTAGGGGGTGAAAATAGCTAATGCAACAGCAGTGGAAGTTTTAACCCAATAGCATTTAAATTCTGTTTGCAGCGTTTTCATTCTGTTTTCAAAGTGACTCTTGGATCTGTACTACAACAACGACTTGCATTTATATAGCGTCCTTTACACAGGATGATATCGGCTTCAGACTTGCAACCTTCCAGCCTGATAGGTTATTCTAGAGCTGTATGTTTCGTCCACAAAACATAGTCAAAACACCACACAAAATATTATATCAAGTGCTTTGAGATGACTCAACGGTGTGCTAAGGGGCTATATGAAATGCAAGGATTATTATCATTATTATTTATTCCCAATACCTTTGGGCAGTCAGGTATAATCCAATTTTTGCCCATAAAATATAGAGTGCATTCACTTCACAGTATATTCTGTGAAGCACTTTGATACGTCTCTTTGAGGCGCTATATCAAATACAAGAATTATTGTTAGAATTTAGTTAAGTAAACCTTGCCAAACATTGGAAAACCGACATGATCACATCTTCAAACATCTGCAAATTATTTTTGTATTAGACTTTTGCAAGTAGGAGGAAACTTGATCGGCGAATTGATTTTTTTTAATTGACAAAAATCGACGTGCAGATGGTCTGCAGATTGCATAGCTGTTGGTGTAAACAAATGTCTGTTTTGGCGGGAGGGAAAGGAGATAATAATAATAATAATCCTCACATTTAATATAGCGCTTTTCACGTCTTCTAGGCATCTCAAAGCGCTTCACGGAATAAATCTGTAAAGCGAATTGACCGTATAATTTGCGGGCGAAACACGGCAGCCAACTGTGCACAGCACAGTCCTGGATTGAAGTGACCAATTTATTACAGTACAGTACAGTATTGTGTTTTAAATATACAGTATATACAGGACTGCATTTCCACTGGTGTGCAGTCCTCTAATACAGAGGGCACCAATGAGCTAGGCACTGAATCAGGAAGATGTGGTGCTAGTGTTCATTTGGTGACAGGAAAGAGAAATAGAAGGAAAAGGTTTGACACTTTGCCATTGAAAAGCACAGTTTCCCTGAGCAGGAGTATGAGATTTCTCACGTTCAGTTGGTTTAATGCCACAGCTTTGTTGAGCCTTTTGGTGCTTTCAGCAGCTTATCTACTGTATCAACTGGAGAACATAGATCCAGAAACACTGCCTTGTTCCAGGTACAGACAGACTGCTGCCCAGATCAAAACCAAGCCAGGCACAGGTCCAGGCAGAGAGAAAGAAAGAGAGAGAGAGAGACAGAAACAACAGGCTAATTGGTGACATGAAATCATTTGTTTGTAGGATTTAATGTTTAATTCCTGACCTTTGTTTGTACTCAAATTCCTATGTGAAAAAAATTGCAATGTCACCTCCTCTGTAAGTACTATTGCGAAAGAGTGTTTTCTTTTATTTGTAAGGTCGGAGATAATTTGAGTAAGTTTGGAGCTACTGTATTTGGTATCAGTGTCTCTCTTGGGGAAGGGTTAGGTGTGTGGGGTGGAGCGGGGGGGTTCAAGATGAACTGTCCGAGATTTCCACCCTGAGTTAAGGGTGTATAATACTAACAATGTTAATAATTACTAGTGTATACTAATAATAATACTATGAATAATAATGATAATCCTTGCGGTTTCATGTCTTCTAGACGTCTCAAAGATAATTGGAAGTTTACCATTCGCTCTGTACCGAGTTGATTGCTTTCTTTCGTTACAGAATGGCGCATGATATGGACGCTCTTCGTCAAAGCTTTAAGATGCTGAATAAGTCTTGCTTCATCCTTGGGGCGTCCGGGGAAACGGGGAAGGAGTTGCTCAAGGAGATTATTAGGAGCCAGCTCTTCTCCAAAGTTGTCATCATCGGCCGGAGAACACTTCCATTTGAGGATGAAATGTACAAGGACGTGGTAGGTGTGTAGTTGTTCAAAGGTCGAAGAAAGCAGTCAAACCTGTTAAAGCAGTCACCTTCCTCTCAACAGCCATTGTGGAGCAGTCCAGACTGCTTTGTAAAATAAACCACTTCTATTCAGCAACCACCTGTCTAACGCATCCAGTGATACTCTATTTTTTTAGCCTTGTCACTGACCAAGCTGTGCCAGGCCACAGTTGTGACAGGACCGTATTAAGATAATTCCCTTCGCAGCAAACATGACTTCGCCAGACTTAGGCTTTGCCAGGCATTAGCTGAGCAACGTTGGCATGTGTGCTGGAAGCTCGAGAACCTTTGTTGTGTGTTTAATTGACTTGTGGCACACTGCCACGCGAGTGCTTCGAGTAATAGACTTCTCATTTGAAATATCAAAACCAATTCAGAGTAATGAAAAAATTAAAACATTTTCGTGTGAGCGTTGTTAGGAATTTCACTCATAATTCTATTCCTCACCCCCCCCCCACCCCCCCCCCCATCCCCCACCCTTGCTGTATATGTTCAATGTTTCTAAAGCTGTTGCGTTTTGGCTTTTCTTTGGACATTTGTCAAATTTACTACTTTGGGATGAGGAATACCAGGTCTATTTATAATGATAATCCTTACATTTGGTCCAGTGCCAATCACTTCCGGCTGGTGCTAAAGGAATCCAGTAAATGCATTTATTTATTAGTGTTGTTAAATTAGACTTATAATAATAATAATCCTTGCATTTTGATATAGCGCTTTTAACATCTTCTAGATGTCTCAAAGAGCTTCACAGAATATACTGTAAAGTGAATTGACTCTACATTCGAGGGCGAAACGCGGCAGCCAATTGTGCACAGCAGAGTCCCCACAAACAGTCATGGATTGAAATGACCAATTTCTTATAGTTTTTATTGGAAGGGATTGTTAATAGGCGTGTGGAGTAAGGAAACTTGCCCACGGTTTCTCCCTGACTTGATTGGATTTGAAACACAGGTCTCACGCTTGTAAACCGAGTGCTCTAACCACTGAGCCACAGGACTCCGCAGAGAAGGACTTGTTTTTACCTTCTCTCGAGGATAATGACCCTCTTGAATTTTTTGCGTGGCTTGAATTGGAACTATAGGACGGCAGCAGAATTCATTTGTCTTCCTTTTCAAACCAACAGATCCAGGAAGTTGTAGATTTCGAGAAACTCGATGAGCACGCATCTGCTTTTCAAGGTCACGACTTGGGATTCTGTTGCCTGGGGACAACCAAGTCGAAGGCTGGTGCGGTAAGGAGAAACCCTTCGAAAACGTGGGGATATCGGGATTCCCAAAGTATTGGGAAAAGAAATCTGCTCTCGTTGTTTGTCGAATCATCTGATCGACCATGTGAGCAGGGGTTGACCGTTAGGTGATCAGTCAAAGGAACTACCTTGACTGGCAATGGGTAATAGCACAGACCACGTGTTAAGGTAGATGTTAAAATACAAGTTAATTATGGCGCTATTTGGAAATAGAAGGGGAGTGTTTCTCCCTGTGGCCTGGTCAACAGTCCTCTGGTTGAAATTGGTTGTTCACCTCATAATAATAAAATAATCCTTGCATTGGACATAGCGCTTTACACGTCTTCTAGACATCTCAAAGGATATATTGTAAAGTGAATTGACTGTATATTTGTGGGCAAAACGCAGCAGCCAATTAATTGCGCACAGCAGCGTCCCCACAAACGGTCGTGGATTGAAATGACCAATTTATCAGCTATTTGTGGAACATTGCAGTACGCAAATTGGCCCCTGTGTTTGTCCACCAACACGCAGTGACTACACACACGACAGTAAATCCTGCGATTTATACATGTTATTTTATATTTAAAACGATTATGGATGTTACAGTATTTTGTATTTAAAACCCATGATTTAAAAAAAATCTTTATGCCTTTTATGCAGCATAGAACGCATTTAAAATACTTGAGAACTAACTGAACGCTGTATGACATGCGTCTGAAAGTGCCCCTTGAAAACGTCCTGCCATTCAGGAAACACATCTCAATTTTTACTACGAGTTATCCCCTTCACTGAAATTCTCCCCGATGAAGTTCAATGTTTTCAATCACCTAGGGAACCTAACGGTTGCTTTTTTTTTAAAACGTTGAGGATTAACAGTCCATTGGCTGCTAATAAGACAATATTTTGCTTTGTTTGGGGCAAGTTCATAAAGAGCAGCAAGGCACCTTGTCAACTGGAACCTATTGAGAGGGGATGATGGTTGAGCGTGGGTGTTTGAGGTGGTAGCGTGGGCTCTTGTTTAGAAGGAAGGGCTTGCTCCTTGTTAATAGCTGTTCTGAATAAGGGACGCCAGCGTCTGTTGCCTGGCTGGTATTGATGTGATTTAGCTGCGTAATCGGATTTGAAGTGAGCTCCAGAATTTATGTCAGTTTACATTTCGTCAAGTGACCATTGTGCATCCCTGTCAACTGACCTCTGTTTTAGGACGCTGAGCGAGAACTAAGGGCAGAGAATTCGGGCTTCATTTTAATTCAGTTAAACTCCTACCAGCATAGCAGTTATTGAATAATTAACTTGTATTTAGCACTTTGAAGCTGTAAAGTTCTGTTATGTGTGTGGCTCTCGTTTGTGTTCTTCAAAATAAACTAGTGGGCGAGGGGTGGGGTGGGGGAGGAGAGGAGAGCTGAAATGAATTCAGCTGAAATCCGTGTGGCATCAAACACCATTCAGCATTTCCATAGTGGCACAGAGTTTAAAATGTGTTTGAAAAAAATCAATGTGGGAGGTCATTTATTATTTTATTAGCGCTTTCACTTTAAAATAAAATGGTTTTCTTTGGCAGAAGAATGGTTATAGGTCCAGTTGTTTAGCAGATCGTTTGTGGCTACGGCTTGAAATTTTTTTCTTACATACCTCCCCTTGTTTAAAAGAAACATTCCCCCCACCCCTCCCCCCCCCATCTCATTCACTTAGCTTTGTGAGCAAATGGTTGGTGAATGCAGATGGTAAATCTTATGCAACTAACTGCACGAAATCTTATGAAATGTTAGTTTCCACATTTTCAGGCAGTAACTGGCAAATGACACAAAGCACATGATTTAAACTGAGGAACAATAGGAACAGGCTTTGATCTATGAGCGTTGAAGTCAATATCTATAATACTGTGGGTAACGTTGATGCCTGGTTGAGGAGTCTATAACTGTTGGTAAAGGAAAGTGACTGGGAGGTGGACCAGTTACACATATTAAGAGCTTCAAATTGGAAATGTATAATTTGGTTTTGTCCGCAAAATACATGGTCAATTCGTTTTGAGACATCTTGAAGACGTGATGAGGAGCTACATCAAAGGCAAGAATTGTTATTATCATTACACACGGCTTCCGAAACAGCCTCATGTAATTGCCGCGGTTATCTAGAGAATCAGTTTGTAAACTAGAGTGCAACAACCACAACAAAATTACATTTATAGAGCGCCTTTCACGTCGGCAGGACGTCTTGAGACGCTGAACAGTCAGTACAGATCAAATGGACTGCGTGCGAGAGGACTCAAAGCGCAAGGATGATTATTTTAACAGCTCTAAACTGCTGCCCTGGTTTTCACACGAGTCACGCACGGTTCTGCCTCGGTTGCCATGTTCACTTTCGATACTCCCTTTCGTTACCCGCGTGTGGAAAATGACGCCTTTGTTGACCTCGTTTTGCAGGAAGGTTTTGTTCGAGTAGATCACGATTACGTGTTGAAGTCAGCGCAGCTTGCCAAAGCTGGTGGATGCAGTCACTTTACCTTGGAGTCCTCCAAAGGAGCGGATAAGAACAGTTCATTCCTGTACACAAAAGTTAAGGTACACAAATCTGAGTTGATCAACGGTGACTTGGATCACACTGCCTTGTCAGCTCTATATTGGCCGTGCTCACATTTTGTTTTGTTTTAGGCCAATATCCTGCTCACTGTCACATTCGTGCTACAAAGCGTAGGCTGGCTTTTGGCCTAGCATTTGTGACGTAGTCAAGGCTGTAGTCTATTCATTGTACATCTGTAATTAATGACACACAGTGGAAATTTTTCAGTGTGTTAATAACTTGCCTCAGTTTGAAATTTTTACTTTGAACGTTTCAAAATACCGTACAGTTCTAGCATTTAACGAAACAATTTTCACCCTAATATCATCTTCATTGCAGTAATTTGAGAGAAAAGTTTCAATTCAGGTGGATTACTTAATTGAAAGAGTGGAGGGCACTATATAAGTTCAATTTGTTGTTAATTTACTTTCTATATTTTTTGTGTTCATTATTTTTAAACAGGGTCAAATAGAAGCAGCTGTTGAGGAGTTAGGCTTTGATCGATACAGCATCTTTCGACCTGGGTAAGTATGTTTTTTCTGAGGTCTTATTGTATTTTTTTTTTTTTTGTGTGTGTGTGTGCGTGGATGTGTTCATTTTTACTATGAATAAAAGCCCAGGATAATTTGTCCTTTTTTTTGGTAGACACTTATTCTCTCTACTTTCGCCAAATATATGTGTAGGCTGCTGAACTCTGTGACCTTATGCGCGAATGAGTGTCAAGGCCGTGTAAGGAATGTGGGGTCTTAACTGGAGTCCTTTCAGAAGCGGTGCGCAATGCGATGAGGCTCTGTGTGTGCCATTGGCTGCTGCGTTTCGCCCCCAAAATGCAGTCAATCCACTTTACAGTATATCCTGTGAAGCACTTTTGAGACGCCTCAACGTGTTAATTCGCTACAGATCAAATGCAAGGATTATTATTATGTGTGACCAAAAAGTCCAGCTGATTGGACCAACCTACATCTACTCCCATTCCAACAATGTGAACTGAACAAGTGGGGTGGGGAGGAAAGAGAATATGCATTGAGTGAAGTTGAGGAGGACACACATTATTGTGGGGGCTGTCGTCTAAACGAAAAGGATTGAGGAGAGAGAATAAAATGCCAGTGTTGAGAAACAGGAAAATACGTGTGACCCGAGCAATATCCACTGACTCCTGGTTGACCGAACCTTTGCATTTATATTTTATTTTTGGTGTTCCAACAGAGTCCTGATGTGCGACAGGCAAGAATCTCGGCCCATGGAATGGATGGCGAGAAAGATGCTGGCCCCCATATCTTACATGTTTCCCACTGCGATATCCATCCCGATCTCGTTGCTAGTGAAGGCCATGGTGAACAATGTTGCGCTACCACACGACAAAAAAGTGGAGTTATTTGAGAACAAGGCTGTTCACGTGTTGGGCAAACTCTGGGAACAAAAGTGAAGTGGCAAGAGTAGTTAATTTTTTTAAAACTCCATAGAGATTTATTCCATGGGCTCGGGTGCAACTTGACATATCACAGATGAATTGGGGGAAGGTCGGAAACTGATTGTGTTTGAAATATCACCTTTTGAGCCTTTCTGCACACAGTGCCTAGGTCGGCCAGCATTCATTACTTTTTTTCAAAAAAAAATAATATTTTTTTTTGGTCGAGTCATTGTCCGTCTTCTATTTTAAAGCAAATGTTAAAAACCACACAGCTTTCTCGCATTTGTTTTGAGGCAAATAAGACATTTATGATTTTAAGTAGCATATATAGTACTGTGCTTGTCTAGAATAGGTTAAGGTATACGGGATTCGGGTTAAATTCATGTTCACTACACTTTACCAGTAAATAAGTTCTTTGAGATGTGTTCCTGATATTGAACGGGGCACTATGCCAATTACACTATATCCAATAAATATTTATTTGCCGTGAAATGCAGAAAAATAGTGACTTCATTATTATTATTACAGTATTATGGATGCTCTAAAATGCCACACAACCTGAAGACGCAGGTTGAACTTTACCGTAACTGAAATAATTCAGCACTCGCTTATTCACTTACGTTTTTCAATGTTTCTGGAAAAATGTGGAGTCCTGTATAGCTCACTGGTTGGAGCGCTCGCCTTACAAGCGAGAGAGCCGGGTTCAATTCCAGGCAGGTCAGGGCGAAACCTTGGGTCAAGTTTCCTTACTCCACACGCACACACACACGCACGCGCCTAATAATAATCCGTCCAAAAAAACAACAATAAATCATTTCAATTCACGACTGTTTGTGGGGGGACGCTGCCGTGCGCGATCGGCTGCCGCGTCTCGCCCACAGATCCACAGTCAATTAACTTTACAGTGTATCCTGTGGAGGGCTTTGAGACGCCGCTGTATCAAATGCAAGGATTATTATTAGTGTTGTACATTCACCAAATGTTGCATTTCCAGTTTTAAATCGATCAAAGACGAGGTGTATTTTCACTGCCAGATGCTCCCAAGGTATTTCCAGGACACTCTCCCTTTTTTTGTGCTTAACTGTTGTGGACAGCATCCTCTACTGTTCAGTGACAAGAGTACACAACTCGGGATTATTTTACATTCGAATAGTTTCTGTTTTTTCCCAGATTAAGTACAGCTCAGCACTTTGACCCCCCCCCACCCACCCCGCACTGTAACATCTGTATGTGTGTTAGATCAGTAATTCTCTACATGTTATCGCATCATATTTGACACGTACAATTTGAAACTCGAATTTCATGTCATCGCCAGCGAAGCTTTTCAACCTGAAAACCTATTGATTTATTCATTTTATTTTCTCTCTCTCGTGTTTTTTTTTGAGGGAGGGGGTCGTGGAGGTGGTGTTTAACGTCTAGTTACACAAATATCTGGATGGGAGCTCAAGGGTTGTCACTGCTGAATAGGGGGTTAAATCTCGGGAACTGTCTCCCCTTCTCCTCCAAAACATAGTACATTAGAAGATACTGCAAAAAAAAACTTAACCCTGTACATTTGAGGGGGAGCATTCACGAGAAAGGAGAGTGTGCAGAAAGCAGAAATACTACATCGCCTCTCTCCTCCCTTCTCCCTCTCTCCACCAATTCAAATAAAAAAAATTCAAAGTACTTCCTGCCACGGCGATTTAAAAGTCTGCAGTGACCTGGAAGTGGAAAGGACAGTGAGAGATCTCTGTGTGTGGCTGGCTGTCTGTCTGTCTGGCTGACTGACTTGACAACACTGGTGACTGGAAGATGGCGGAAGAGAGAGGTAAACGCACGTGGAAAACTAGTCAACAAAAGTCTCGTCCACAGACAGGGGTTAGGGTGGGGAGGGGGTGCAACACTGTAGCGACATTGTATCATAGCAACAATGTAGCCCAGTGGAGAACTGGCAACATTGTAGCGGTATCACAAAGGCGGCAGCGTTGTATCCATTTAAAACACGGGCGAAGGCAATGGAACGCTAGTGTACACGGGCAACAATGTATCCACATAGGGGGGGGGAAACAATGCAGCCACACAGAGGAATTGGCAACATTGTTTCCCCCCCTTTATTATGAATGGTAACATTGTATCCATATTACAGGAGTTATAACATTGTATCCATATTATACCGGCAGGTGACTGTGTGGTGGGTGGAGCTGTGATGTGGATCCTCTTCAGGCTCCCCCACTGAAGGATAACATTACAATATAAAATATAATCATAATAATACCACATATCCTTGCATCCGATGTCGCGCTTTTTCACGTGTCTCTGGACCCCTCGAAAGCGCTTCGCAGAACGCAGTGTGGCAGTGAATCGACTGTGTGTGTATTTCGTGGGCGAAACGCGGCAGCCAATTGCGCACAACAGCGTCCCCCCCACAAACTGCCGAGCTGTTTGAGACGTCGCCGTATCAACGGTCCCAGTGAGGCACTTTACTGAAGAAATGTCCAGTAAAAGTTAAAAGTTTCTTGACTAGGACCTGCTTGTATTTCACTCTACGAAGCTAAAGTAACATCTTTATTATGCCCGAAGCTTTTGTTTTTGGTGGGGGGTGAGCCTGTGCACACCCCCTCCACCATGAAATCCGACAACGTGATATGGAGGGGTGGCGGGCGAATTCCAGCGATACTTGTATGTTTTATGCTCTCCTTTTACGGACGTCCGGCAATCTTAACGCCGCGAGTGATTTCTCTCTTGTTTGTGCGTTTCTTGCCCGAAGACGGGGGGGACGTGGCCGAGGAGATGCCGGAGCTGTTCGAGAGTGACGAGGAGGAGGTGTGGTGCGACTGGGAAGACGCAGAGGGTCAGGCCTCTGGCGAGCCGCGGGTCCGCTGCTTGTTTTGCGAGAGGTACTTTGGCCTTTTGGTTTGTTTGTCCACGTTTGGCTGTCGTATCGTACGACTCGCACGGCTGTTCGATTGGAAGGAAACGATCCACCTCACGGTGTCGCAAGTCCCCTCCAGTCACCGCCGTTGCACTGTGGTCAGGAATGATTAATAATAATCAAAAATAATTTAAAAAAACAATAATAAATTGGTCATTTCAATCCATGACTGTTTGTGGGGGAGGTACGCTGCTGTGCGCAATCGGCTGCCGCGTTTCGCCCACAAATATACAGTCAATTCACTTTACAGTTTATTCTGTGAAGCGCTTTGAGACACGGTCTGGAAGACGTGAAAAGACGCTTTATCAAAGTGTTATTATCATTATTATTTCTCTGCCTTGGGTCACAGAGGCACAAATTGTCAGGTGTTGACCATAAACCACAATCCGTATCAGGGACTGCTGCCTTGACCAGAGATGTGTCAATGCCTTGGGTGTGTCTGTATGGCTCAGTTCTGATCCGGGCGATATATTTACCTATCGAGTTATTGGGGAAGTTTTAAAAAGAAAACTTTTTAAATATATATATATTTCCCCCTTTCCCTCCCTCTTCCCCCTTACCTCCCTTTCTTCTCCCCTTTCCCTCGCTGATTTTAACTCCCCCTCACCTTTCCCTCCCTCTGCCCCCTTACCCGCTTTCCCCCCTTTCTCCCCTAACCCCACTTCTATGACTGTTTGTGGGACACTGTTGTGCGCAATTTGGCTGCTGCGTTTCGCCCACAAACATACGTCAATTTTCCTACTCTCCTTACTCCCTACCCCAACCACTCCCCTCCCTGCTCTGGTCCCTTCCTGACTGTTCAGCGCGTTGGGACGTCCTCCCGACGTGAAAGACGCTATCTAAATGTAATTTTGATTGATTGATAAATCTTGCATTTCTCCTGCAGAGACTTTGGTTCAGCTGAAGATACCTTTTCTCACTGTAAAGCAGAGCATCAGTTTGATGTCAGCCAAGTCATCAAAAAGCACGGTAAGTTAGCCACGCTTCATCAAGGCACAGGAAGGAAATCTTGACTCCTGTGTAATTCTGTGTTTGGAAGACCCGTTTCTGAATGTAAATGGGTGCAAGGTTTGTAAACTTCGATCTAAAGGAAGGGTGAAAAGAATCTCAACAACTTTCTGTTTCCTTTTCCAGGCCTCGATTTCTACGGGTACATCAAGCTCATTAATTTCATTAGACACACGGTACGTTTCTGGCGCTTGTTCGGTGAAGGTTGCTGTCTGCTTTATATTTTAACTCGTCTCAGATATTCAAACTATTTTTTTCAACATTCCTTAAAACCCTTTGCAGAACACATACTGTTGTACAATCCAGGGGGAGAACCCCCCCCCCCCCCCCACCATTTTGGGAGGTCTTTATTGTCCATAGGTTAACAAAAATCTGTGATGACAATTGATACCCATTGAAAGCAAATTTAGCTTGTATTAAACATTTAATTTGCCTTGTCATTTTGAGACGTTGATAAGATGTGAAAAGCGATATATCAAATGCAAGGATTATTATTATTATTCTTGTCCATTCGAGAGCTTGTGTTCTGATAGTCCAATCTTTATTTATGGCCAATAAATTTCCTTTATAAAATGGGTCAGTGGCTGTTAGTGGGATATTGCTGTCCAAACGTGGCTGCCGGTGTCTCGATGACACGGTAAGGTGCTGTATCAAATGCAACGATTATTATTATTCTATTTCGTTTTTCTTTAAATCTGTCCTTAAATCCTGCATAAAAGCCTACCTCCTCCATTGCTCCTCTGACAACCTCACCCAACCATCCTCCATCCTCTTCCCTTGCTTGGTATCCAACACCCGTCTTTGCGAAGCACTCAGATGTCCTACTTGAAGGATAGTCTTATCAAATGCAAGTTCTTGTAGTGTAGTTTTGATGCATTTAGAATTTATTTTTGTAATATTGTATTGGTTAACGCAGTAAAGAGAACAACAGTTTTATTTCTTATGCAGAATCCAACCGCGGAATCTTTTAAAACCATTTCCGGACACGTCCCCTGGGATAAAGAAGAATATATGAAACCTACCTCAATGGAGGATCCTTTACTCCAGTTTGGTATGTCAGATTGCTTCTGTTTTTACTTTTTAGAGAATGATATTGTGCTCTCTCTGTTACTGAATCATTGGGGTTCCAAAGAGACATCAAGTCAACATAATGTATTTGCAAAGATTTGGCACTTAAATTTGCTGGTGAGGATTTGGTGCCTTGAGATCAGAATATATTGTATGAGATCAATTGGGATCTTTGTGGGGTACCTCAATATGAATGTAGCGGGGAGTCTGGACTGAATCCAGATTGCTGTGGTGAAAGGTCAGTGTTTAAATCATTGCCCATATACCACAATGGCGGAGTCTCCCTTTCTACAATTTATATATTTTTGTGGCTGAAAATAAGACTGTTTGGTTAACTTTTTGGGATCCTTTGTTCTTGGAAGCAGGCCTTTGTCATTGCTTCCAATACAGCATGTCGAAAGTGGCGCTGATTCTAAGCTACATTAGACACTCCATCGCAAAGCCACTTTCAAATTAGTCTCAATCTCGTGGCAATCTATCTCAGAGACGCAAAGTGTCATCTGCTTGGGGATTAGGACGTTGGTACACGGCAAATACTTGATTGAGAATGCGGGTTCTCAGGCGCATTGTGCAGAGTTGCTGAGTGGTCGATGTGTACCACATTCTCACCTGTCATGCAAGTGCTTGCGTCTGCGTCTCTGCAGCAAATCTAGACCGTAGTGTTCCCCCTCACGGCTTCACCTCACCTTGAGCGCGAAGGCATAGGGAATTGAGCCGAAATGGTTGTTTTGCAATTCCGAGTGCTTGAAAGCAATAAGTGATTAAGTGTAACCGAGTACGGCAATGTATTTAGAAGAAACATGAGGTCTTGGGACCAAAATAAATCTCAAAGCAATAGTGGAACATGATGGTCGCTGTGTAATTTGTTCCTCAAACCAATGTTACGGCATTTCTAGTTATTCCAGAATTCTAGTTATGTTAAATAATCGAAGCAGCTAGCTGCGGTGGCACACAATTTTTCTCCGCATAATTCATATTAAGCATTCCACACTAATAACTGGCAAAACTGTAATGGATTTTTCGGTGCTTTGGGAAGCTCTCTAAAATTGACCATTGTGCATTTACATAACATTACAGACAAACGTATACAGAAACGGTTGGAGAAAAAAAAGGAGGGTTTGAATCATAAGGGCTTTTAAGAATCAGTGTTGCTATGTCTCCCTATTCCCCCCAGACAATTTCATTTGCACAAGTGCGGTTCGTAGAACCTGTTATACAGCGTTATCGTGGACACCCCTGGTTGTTGGTAGAGAGAGAGAGAGACTACATTTATGTTTCGCTTTTCAGATGTAGATGAAATCTGTGAGTCGCAGTGTGCAGAGGAAGAACCCTCTTCATCGGAGCAGATAGATGGAGAAAACCAAGTTGAGGAAACTCTTCTTCAACGTTTACAAAAGGCTGAGAAGAGAGCAGAGGAATCTGAAGCGGAGTTTGTTCGGGTAATGGAAGACTTCGAGAAAATGAGGTATGACAGCGACACGGCGACGCAATGCATATGTATAACGTATAACGTTACGCATTGAGTGGGGAGGAACAAAAAAAGGCAGCTGAGTCTGTTCCTCTCAAAGCTTAGACAGAATTTGTATAGAATAATAATAATAATAATAATAATAATCCTTGCATTTGATATAGTGCTTTTCACATCTGATCAACATCTCAAAGCGCTTCCCAGAATTTGCAGTAAAGTGAATTGACTGTATATTTGTGGGCGAATCGTGGCAGCCAATTGTGCACAGCAGTCGTGGATTGAAAATGACCAATTTTATTATTGTGGGTTTTTTGGGGACGGATTATTATTATTAGGCGTGTGTGGAGCAAGGAAACTTGCCCAAGGTTTCGCCCTGATCTGCCGGGATTCGAACACAGGTCTCACGCTTGTAAGGCGAGTGCTCTAACCACTGAGCTACAGGAGCTCCATCCATGCTGAGATATGTACCAGTTAGCAGTCTGATTTCCAATCTGACAGCCTGATGTGGACTCCAGCAGCATTGCTTTAGAAATTAGTGCTTGATTCTGAATTATATATAGCGCCTGTTAATGTAGACTCCACTGTGGTTTTGTGTATAAGTCTACAGCCACCACAGTGTAGCCCTTAACACTCAGACCATGAAGTCCCCAGGTTATATTATGGCTCGTGGCTTAATAATAATAATAATAATAATAATAATAATAAACCTTGCATTTAATATAGTGCCTCATCACGTCTTCGAGAAGTCTCATAGTGCTTCACAAGATATACTGTACGTTGAATTGACTGGGTGTTTTGCAGGCAAATTGCGCAAAGCAGTGTCCCACAACTAAAGTCAAATAAAATTGGTCATTTCAATCCACGACTGTTTGTGGGGACGCTGCTGTGCGCAATCGGCTGCCGCGTTTCACCCACAAACATACAGTCAATTCACTTTACAGTTTATTCTGTGTGGCACTTTGAGACGTCGATAAGATGTGAAAAGCGCTATATTGAATGCAAGGATTATTATTACAGTATTATTATAATTAAAGTGGGTAGAAGTGGGATTTACTTTTGAGCCAGAGAGGCAATATGAATTCAGCCTAGCCACGTATGGCGTGTGCAAAGTTAGCATTGTCTTACAGTGTTGGCTGTGGTGAACAAATACGATAGAAAATTCTGATCTTTGTTTTAAGCTTTGCTCAGTACTGTATATCCATTTTTATCTTGGCAATGATACCTTGCTTTCGTTTGTGGAGTGACGAGGTGGGGGTGGGGGGGGGTTGATGTCTCAACAGCCTTGTCTTGGTAATGTTTTACTATTTGCCGATCCAATCCAGGAATGATTTGCCTGTAACTATATAAACCAGTGTTTTCTTTTGGGTAGAAAGGTGTGGAAAGGTGTTTGTAATGTAGTTTTAGCCCCAGCAGAGGGAGTCAGAGCATGGCCCTGTTTGTATTGGAAAATTCCATTGTTGTAGAATTCTTCCTTCACGGTTCGCTAAGCATGCCTCAAGGGTGTGTTTTAAATTGATTACAGACAATATGTGCGGGATTTCGTGATAAATGCAGATGTCAGGACTGGTAAATCAGCCACAAATGCTATTGCGGACCTGCAGGAGAAAGAGGACAATGTCTACTTCAGTTCCTATGGGCATTATGGTATACATGAGGAAATGCTAAAGGTGAGATTGCAATACTGCACAACTCCCGGGTTTGTTGATACAAATTTTTAAAAAACGTGCGCGGTGCTCACCTATCTATTAGCCCCGAAACATAAACCAGCCACCGTTGCTGCATTTTTAACCCTCTCGTGACTGCAGTTTTACAGTATTTTCATTTTCCCAAATACATTATACTGTCCACATCTCCCACTTCCACAATCGGCTCTCGAAACCCGGCAGGAATTGTTTGGATCTGCTCAGAGCCCATTGGTAATCTCGTCTTGATTTTTACACACGCATATACGTGTATCCACACACAAACACACCCACACACCCACCCACAAAGCTTAAAATTTTTACGCCAATTGTTTTCTCTGAATCATTTGATGGATCTGCTTTCGTTAGTTTGTGGCATCCTTTTAAAATGATTTTCCTCGTTCCCGATCAGCTCGATGTTTCAGTGACCCACGGCGGAATTTTGTTTATCGCCGCTCGACAAAAGAACGGATATAAAAATGATTATCCTGCGGCGGTTTC
Organism: Hydrolagus colliei; assembly: GCA_035084275.1. Taxonomy (NCBI): domain Eukaryota; kingdom Metazoa; phylum Chordata; class Chondrichthyes; order Chimaeriformes; family Chimaeridae; genus Hydrolagus; species Hydrolagus colliei. Next base: position 2,548,008 of record CM068757.1, read on the forward strand.
AATTTTTTAGACAGGATCAAATTCAGTGGGATGAAAACATTCCTATTTTTTTTAAAAAATTCTCCCCCCCTCAACGTGTGTGTGTGTGTGTGTGTGTGTGTTTCTTCTTTGCTCGTCACAAAGTGAAAAACAAACAGCTGCAATGGGATACTGGTGGCTGAAATCACGTCAAAGCAGTTGGAACGTAATTGATTAAGTTCATTCGGAGCCCAAGGCTGAGGACTCTTCTTTGCAAGTCTGATCACTTTGACGAGTGACACTGAGCTCTCTGTTTTGGATGTCTGAGCAGATTCAGCTGCCAAACCACACTCCCGTGGGACTGTTCTAAAAATTGCTGCGCGTGTTCTATTCCTGAATTTGTTCCCCACCAACCCATTTGTAATTTACCTGTTAAATCCAATTTAATCTACCAAGCGAATGATCCTTTTTATATTTAATTGCTGCATTTTCTTTGCAGAATAGTTTTACGCGCAGAAAAAAAACTCAGAACATAATATTGCATCAAAATTATGTATTCAAACGGGTCAGGTAGTAACTTGTGAAGAAAATGATTCAGGTGACTGTTTGGCGTAACTGGATAGATGAAAGTTTAAAGTTCCCAGATGCCCTTTTGTATATCTGGGTATGATTAAAACATTCTCATCAAGAAGGCTGCATGGTAAACTATTGTGGCACCTTAATGAACTGAGTGGTGGGGCGTTAAGCAGAGATGGATGGGATAGCTTGCACCTAAGAAGTTGTGAGTTCTTCAGTGGCATGCTGGCATCCTTCTCCAATTGAACACTTAAACTGAAACACTGACAGACACCAAATGGCTTTTTAGTCTGTGTTTTTATTGGGAGGTTGGAGGAAACCCAATTTTCTATCAAATCTGTGAGGATTCAGTGTATTTTGTGGTACTATTATACTATAAATCTAGGTAAATCAATGAAAGCATATTTTGTTAGTGCCAGGCCTTTCTCCCACCAATTTTCTCCTCTTGAGATGTTGCTTTTTTCTCGGTTATGATTCCATAGTTGCAACCACCCATTAATAGTGAAATGGCTGTAATTCACACTGCTATCAGCAGCTTTTTCAATACTGTACTGTAGACCTCGGAGCTACATCTGAATCATCCCTCACCTCTCATCTACCAACTATCCTGCAGAACAAATTCGAGATCTAGCATTGAAGGACTTAAAAACATTGCAAGAAGGTCAGAGACACACTCATTGGCAACGTGATCAGTGGAAAAGACTGAAGAGGACAGGAGATCTCGGTCTTTCAGTCAGCAACACATTTCACTTAAAGTGTTTTAAAATTACTTTTAGGTTTAGAAAATGGGGAAAACAAGATTTATACGATCCTTTTGGTGCCGTTTGATGTCGTTGATGTTGTTGCAGTTAGAATTAACCAATGCAATTGACTCAATTTGGTTGTGTTGGTTGTTACTCGGCAGGATAAAGTGCGAACCGAGAGCTACAGGGATTTCATGTTCCTCAACCCACATATTTTCAAGGACAAGGTAGGTGATGAGGAAACTGCAGTGCTTATTGCTGCCGCAAAGTTAGAATCCTCCCGAGGTAGATGATCACTTGCAGTATATTTGTTCAGGAATTGATTTAAAAGTCCTTCAGATTATTACGCATGAGTGGGTTTTCATTGAATGGAGACTGGAGTGCCCTAATAACACAAGTACAGATCATTCTTGTCATTCTGCATTACCGTGTTCCATAACTGTTATGCGCTACGTATAACGGGCTAGCTGGGCGACATGTTCTGAGCCGTGGCTTGTTGTGTCTTGCTTCAGAACCTGCAACAGACTCGATGAATTCTTTCACGTTGGATTTTCAAGAAAGCAAAATTATAGTTTGCTTGAATTAAATACAACAAAACGAAAACATGGAAAATTACATTTGTACAGCACCTTTCACTTCGGAAGGACGTCCCAAGGTGCTGAATAATAATACTTTCATTTGATATAGTGCTTTTCACGCCTTCTAGATGTCTCAAAGCTCTTCACAGTATAGACTGTAAAGTAAACGTACTGTATATTTTTTGCGTGAAACGCAGTTGCCAACTACGCACAGCAGTGTCCCACAAACTGTCGTGGAATGAAATGACCAATTGATAATTTTTTTGAGGGACTATTATTAGGCGCTTGAAGTAAGGAAACTGGTCAAGGTTGCACCCTGCCTGGAATCGAACCCTGGTCTCTCACTTGCAAGGCGATTGCTCTAACCACTGAGCTGCAGGACTCCACATAATTGTCAATGTTGCTAGATGTATCCCTGCAGTCCAGTTTTAAATTAATCAGTTCCTGGATGTTTTAAGGAGTTCCAAAAGACAGTTTGTGGTGACTGAAACCTCTGCCTCTCATTGCAGTCCAGATAAAAGGATTAAAAAAAAAAAAAAATTCTGACCATCAAACACACCTTCTCTATCAGGATTCACCGACATAGAACAATTTATCAAAAGGGAAACTCATGACCTTTATCCATGTAGTGATAATTCTTTTTAACATGCAAACATTTCTGCTTCCAATATGTATGTGAAATTGATTGTTCTTGTCTGCTGTTTGAGTCTAAGGTAAGAATCAATAAATGTATTGCCAAACTATGTTTATGGCTGTTACACAGATGAGAATTGCTTTTAATTAAAGTCTGGTTGTTATGCTTGGGTGGAATGATCGCAAATGTGATCCTTGTCAACATCTATTAGTTTTGTCACTGGCCTCTTTAATACCATCGGGGACCTCATAGGAAGTTTACCAGAATTGTGTGAAATTACATCACATTAAAAATACAAGCTAACTGGAACATATTCTAAACATGCCTTTGAGTGATTCAATTCAGCAATTTCAAGCAAGTTAAATCTAGCGATGTACTGTATTAATTTATCCATAAAAAGCAATTAAATTTTAGTTTTAAACAATGGAGATTGAAATGGTGGAGTAATCGAACTTGTCAGAAAGCCAGTTGGTGGAATTCTGTGCAGACAGCTGACGTGTGCGTGAAAAGAACCCAGTGTGTATTCATGTTGATCAAGCTGAGCGCTGTGTACAAGGCATCGAATAGAACAACAACAACAAAATTACACTTGTATATCGCCTTTCACATCAGAAGGACGCCACAAGGCGCTGGACCCGAGCTGGAGACAGGGACGGAGGAAGGAAATGGAGGGGTTTGGAGTGGCCAATGGGACAGTAGTTAGCTGAGACGGGTTAGCTGAGTTGATAATAACCTAGTGTCGCTACTGCTTTGTGCTGAGCAAAGTTTCATCAAGTTATTAAGGAATAGGAGGAGGTCATTCTGCCCATCAAGATATTAAATGGTTTACATGATCTGTTCAATTAATCATTTAGAATAAAATTTCAGACCTTTTGGACATTAGGAGAGGGAAAAAGGAACTTAACACATGTTGTTCTCAAGTAAATATATACTGAAACTATATGCTAAATAAGAACAAATAGATGTTTTAAAATACAGTATAACTTAGTTAAAGTGTGTACCCTAAGACATCATCGGAGGCCCCAAATTAAAACATGTTGTGAAATTGTGTCATCGAGCTGGTCAATCTGGTACAATATGAACCCATTTGGGCTTTTAATTGATTGAATTAATACTTATTGAAATATTTAGACCAAATGATCAAGCAGATTGCATGGCAGAAATAGTGCATGCTTTCTACTTTGAGGTACAGTGTTGTTGTATTCATTTTAATCTTCCATTGAAATTAAAGCCCTTATTTCCGAATCCTTGCTAGATTGTGTTAGATGTCGGTTGTGGGACCGGCATCCTCTCCATGTTTGCAGCGAAAGCCGGAGCCAAGCAAGTGATTGGTGTTGACCAGTCTGAGATCATTTACCAGACCATGGATATTGTAAGGTAAGGAGAATTTCATGCACAGCTCGCTCGCTCGCTGCCTCTGAATTTTACCGCTATTGTTTCAGGCTTTGTACTTTTAAACGACTGTTATAATGAGATTATTTTGTCGCCTTGAAAGTCAAGCGGGAGACTGATTGCGGATGCTGGAAGAATGAGATAGCTGAAAAGGACAGTGATAAGGATCGTGCACAGGAAATAAATTTTACCAGCTTGAGTAATTATTCTGTCCAGTGTAACATTAGCTGTCATGATAATGACATATTTAGGAAGATGGATATGGTGCACAGTGGGCCAAAGAATCGTTAAAACTTAAGAATAGGTTTGATCGTTGGATTTTATATTTGCAGCTAAAGAACCACAACAGACCTGCCTTCAGGGACAAATGTGCTATAAGACCACAGCGACACCAATGCTCGTTTACTTCTCGCTGCTATATTAATATGATTCGTGGTAAAGTGGATAAATTGGCAGCCAGGATACATATGCAAATGTACTAAATTGTCAGGTTCAATTGAAGATCACATCTCTTTTCTTTACAGTTTCAGGATATATTTAACGGTCATTCATATAGATTTAATAATGATGATCCTTGCATTTTATATAGCGCCTTATCACGTCTTCGAGACGTCTCAAGGCACTTCACAGAATATACTGTAAAGTGTATTGACTATGTTGTGGGCGAAAACACGTCACCCTATTGCGCACATCAGTGTCCCACAAACAGTCGTGGATTGAGTGACCAAATTATTTTTTGTTGAGTTCATTTTTTGGGGTGGGGGGGGAAGGGACTATTATCCCTGGAAAAGTGATCTGCTGATCAACTAACAACAGGATTTCTATTTACTGCTCGGTAAACAGAGAACTGTGGAGTAAGGAAACCTGCCGAAACCACAAATATGCAGACGGCCTACATAACAGTCACAACACTCAGCAGTAAATCCTGTGGTGCACTCTTGAGACATTTTAATGACTTGATAAAGCGCAATATCAAATGCAAGGGTTACAATTACTAAGGTTATTTACCTGTAGGTTATAAAATGAAATTTACGTAAAATTATTATTAGCAGAGCAGATTAAGCAGCACCACGCTGCTCAGTGATGTTGTTAAACATTCAGTAATAATATAGACAGCAAACAGGTTTGTGTAGGCACTCGAGACTGGAAGGTGGTACTTTCCGGTAATCAGTTGTAATTTGCATCGGATCTTGGAAATCATATTTTTTTGTGTTACTAGACAAAATAAGCTGGATGGTGCCATTACACTGATCAAAGGAAGGATCGAGGATGTTAATCTTCCCGTTGATAAAGTGGACATCATTATTTCTGAGTGGATGGTGAGATGATTTTATTATATGGATTCCAAACCTGTTGATATTCCTTTCTGTTGTTTCATTATGTTTCACATCCTGTTTGAATAACACCTTGTAGGCATGCCTCCATCCTTTCCTCTATAATATTTGCCTGCTATAATACAGTCACTGTACTTCACAATAGATCCTGCTATGTGCTTTGAGATGTCCTTTTGTGAAAGGCACTATATCAATTGCAAGGTTTATTATATAATGTTGCCGGTCCGTGCTACTTTGGCACAAGGACATTCGGTGAGAGGTTGTGGTCTCCATGTTTGTTTGACTTGGAGATTGACTGTGCTCCCAATTTCCTTCATGATTCTAGATGACTCCCTGTTCCTATCTCATGCACTGAGGATGTGCAATATGAAGAAAAATAATTAATGTGAAGGGGGAATCATCATGAAAAGAGTGGCTAGGGTTGGATGATAAGTGGAGGAGGTTATTTACGTGGGCAATGAGCACAGTGGATAACAAGACAGGATCGGGCAGTCCCTGAATTAATTTGTTCATGCCATCAGAAAGGACATATTCTGTGTGTAAACTATGGAGCCTCAATTAATTTCTCGAGTGGGAGAATAACCATGCAAAAATCTAGATTGTACAAGATGTTTAGAAGGTAGCAGAATTTGTGCGGTTGATTTCAAAGGCATTGCAGTGAAAGGGTTTCCTTGGAGCGGAAAAAGATATACATTGGTAATGTCAAAAATCACCTTCCTTATGCCATTAAAGTGAGCAATTCAGAAACAAAAGTGTAATAAATTAAAATTCAGCTCTCATAATACTTAGCAGGACGAATTTGAAGAGAATGTAATCTAGAGAGATCGTTGAGAATAATAAATCTCCCAACGTATATTTGATTTAATAAGGGAACAAGATGAGCCTTTTTGAGAGAGCTGCTTATATATATTTTTTAAACCTTTCGCAAGAATAGCTTTGATTTATTGAGTTGTACTGCGTATTGGTGGCAATGTGAGTAGAAAGACTGAAGTTCAGTTTCAAAGTTGTGTTATCACTGAAATACTGATGTCTTTTACCTTCAATCTGGTGTGAAACTGGACAATCCACAATTAATACAGTTAGCGAAGGACTTCACAATCTATTATCTTGCAGTAAATTTCAGCAGCTCCTCCATGTGAACTATTGATGTTTAGGCTAATAAACAGACGGTTCTTTCTCAGTCGTTTTGCAGACAGAATCCTTTATTGGGTTTGAGCAATTAATCATCTTGAAACTGGCCTTTTTCTTGAATGTGATTTCCAAACTTAGGCAAACAACTTTGCATTAAAATGAATACGCTGTATTTATAATGTCATAGCAGATTGATTGGATTTTGTTTTAACATCCCTCTTGCTAATTCATGGGAAATCATTGAGAAGGTGGAGGTTGAACTGATTGAAAATACTTGTGGATTTTGTTATTGGGATTCTTTTCCATAAAAACTAACACACAGGCTACATTTCAACATTCACGGTATTTGCCTCTAGAATTGCGAGTTTAGTATAATTAATGTGAAGTGGTTTGGGATTTTGTGGTGAGATTTAGAAACAAAATTCATCCGGAAATACTGAATTGTTAATTTAGCTTCTGAAAGGCAACTGTCTTCACCAGTGCCACTATGATGGAGTCATAGTTATCAGATAAATCTCTTTTTCTCTCTCAAAGGCTGATCAACCTACTGTGTATTTCCCGAATCTTCCAATTTTTGGGTACATATTTCAGATTTACAAGTTGCAATTAAAAAAAAAAGTATTTTCATCACTACTCCTTGGAATTTATTTACAAGAACAATTAATTACATTTCTATAATGCCTTTCACGTCAGGAAGACTTTCCAAGGTGTTGCATAGTCAGTGGTTGGGATCAGGAAGGGTGGAGGGCAGGGAAGGTGGGGTAGGAGTAGGGGTAGGAGTAGTAGTGGGTTTAGGAGTGTGGTCGAAGAGAAGGTTCTTGAGAGGGGCCTTGAAGGAGGCAAGGGACTGGGATGGAGTTCAATTATCAACTTTGGTTTGATAATTTTCCCTCTTTCACCTATTTCAGTGTTGAACGTTTTGATGGATTACAGTTTCATGAGCACCTGTGTCCCAAGTAAAGCATTTTTTGTTCCATCTAAACTGGGACTGGAGGCTATTCCACTTCATAAGGCTGCAGTGCGGCATGAGGAAAGATGAGTCAAGCAGTGGAACTCGTTTCAGTATATGTAGGAACTGTATCAGATTTTATAGAGATACAGTATATATATATATTGAAACCAACAATGCATGTGCAGGGCGGATTTTCAGAAACTGGAAGCAATTCTGGTTGTTATTCCTATTAAATCATGGCTTCTGTCACCTTGCCAATGTAAATTTCTTTCTACTTTCAACAATAAGTTGCAGCCAATTATTTCTCTGCAGTTTCATGTCACTGAACAATTTTGTCTGGAGGATATACATTTGCATAAGTGTGAATCATATAATAGATCATGGTAAACATTCTGAAATTGCCCCGATCATCACTTTTTGTTGCATAGCGTATGATGGATTTGTCTTTTGTGTCGAGAGAAATGCTTTCTCATCCAAATTTCTTCTCCAGACTAATCTAGTTTTAATGAAACAAATGCACATGGCATGCAACATTACTCAAGTTTGTATTAATTTTAGCCTTTTCTATAGTTGTTTCTTGAATAAAAAATATTTCGTTTTTGCTAAATAGCAAAAATAAAGTCCACATGTAAAGTTGCTTCAGATAAGTTTTTTTTAAATTTGTTAATGTTATCGTTGAAATGGGTTTTCACACAAGCAGAACCACAATCATTTCCTTCCCTTTAGCACACTGCAAGGGTGTTTTATACAACACGTCAAAATTCAATCCAGTAGATTGTTAATGGTAACTAATATGGGTGTCATAATTTGTGGTGTGCTATTGGAAAAAAATATTATTTCAATTTGAAATGCCAAAATCTTTATTGAAATAAAAACAAAGGTAACCCCTAACACTGTTAATGACACCATATTAAACTGCTCATTAGTGATGTGCTTGCAATGTGTTCTGTACTTTAGAACAACGTTTCACACGAGTATTTATATATCTTAAAGAATGCCATAAACCTGCTAATAAGGTAATTTAAAGGTGCCAAGTATGTCGGGCTATGGGGGAAAAAAAATTAAACAGTTGTCAATATCTGCTTTTATCTGTGCCCAATTGGGCACTCTAAATTCATTGGTTGGTCTGTCTGCACCTTTTGGCAAATATCCACTTGTATAATGTTGTTTGTAACTGGGTTCAAGCTTGACCAAAAGAGGTTACAGTATCTTACAACCTGTGTTTTTTTTTGTGTGTTTATGACTAATCCATGAGTTTTTACAAAGAGAGTCATGGTGATGAAGAAATATTTAAAAATTGGAAAAAATTCATTTCTTCCTGTTTTGAAAACCACATCATCACATGTAATATTTCTGGGCTTCCATTTTTCAGACATTTATCTTATTCCAGTTCAGGAGTTCTGAATGAGCAATAAATACCCCAAAAAAATAAACACCCGGTACAAACCGTGATCTTTTATTTAAAGCCACCCATGGCTTTATCCTACTGTGTGTGCGGAATTGCTTGCATTGGCCTGTTCGCCCAGAATGTTTTGGAATTGCTCATTAACCTTCAGGGTTTCACTGTTAAATTGTCCATTCATTCTTCCCAAATTGCCAGTCCGTATTCTGTACTCCTGCAGTGATCGGGATTGTCTTGCCAGGTCCCGGTCACCAATTCAGTATTCAGATATCCTGTATATCTTTTGTCCTGTAAACAATGTCTCACATTTTGCTCAGCTGAGGCTGCTGTGGAATTGCTCACAGCTAAAAACAGCAAGTGGCTGAGTAGACTCTTTCTCTTCCCCCAACTCCTGCCCTCAACTCACACCTTGGGTCAATACTATTAAAAAATAAAGCCTTACTCTGCCTCTGGAGTCAGTTGTTTGACTGATTGATGGAACCAGAGGCAGTTTTGCAGTGCACAATTTTTTTTTCCAAGAGGGCTTAAAAGTTTGTCAAAGAAATTAACTAGCATTCTGGTGAGCACAGGTCTAGGAATTGCCACCAAGGCCATCCTCGCCTTTTCTCGGCACCCTCTTCAAAATACAGACTAATGCAGAGACTGCAGACAGGGCAGCAACACATCAGCGTATTAAATTATGTAAATGGGTCCGATAAGATCTGTGACCGCTGTGGGACTCGCTCTATGTATTATTCATAATAGATTCACGTAAAGATTTCTTGTGATTTTTGTTTTCTGTGGTCTGTGAGTCCATGATATATATTTGTATTTCGAACCATTTGCTATCAGAATTTACTTGACCGAACAATAGGGCAAAATATCACATCACTTTATGGAATCGGTATGTTTGATCTGTGCGTAGAATCTTGGTGATTCTGCCCTCTTTGGCACGTTTGCCTTTCTCCTGCCGATGTGCTTTTTCACAAATTTGCCACAATACCAAACTGTGAAAGCAAACTCTTATAAAGAGGAGTTTATCCAACCATCTTGAAACCAAAAATACGGCTCCCATCTTATTCATTTGGGAGATTCAGTATTTCATCATAATTTATATTAATAAGTAGCTACCATATTTCTGGAAAAATTTCCCCAAATATTTTTTTGTAGTACAGTACAGTATTTTGGAGTCTTAAGTATTCTGCTAATAATAATCCTTGCATTTTACATAGAGCCTTAACACATAATTGAGACGTCTGAAAGAGCTTCCCAGAATATGCTGAAAAGTGAATTGACTGTATATTTTGTGGGCAAAATGCAGCAGCGAAATACAGATTGTTGTTGCTTGCTTATTGTTGTTGTTTGGGCACAGCCTGAGTTGGAGACAGTGCAGAACTTGCCAAGTGGTTTGAATAGTGCTTTTTTTAGATATAAAAAAAACATACATTCGCCTTCTCCAGTTCTGAGACAATATACTCGGGTGATTTTTTTTTGACAGATTAAGTATATGACCTATGAAATGTTGAGCAAGTGATCAACAAATTTATTACCACTGACAAGTTTGCTCCAGTACATCAGCTTTCATCAGACTTCATTGCCTTGCTCATACATCAGAACTCAGAAGCCATGATGCTTTTTCAACAGGAACTGAATTTCTTAATTTCAGATTGCCTGCTGTACAGTTTTTTACTTACTTCCATTAGATCAGAATGTGCCTTTATAATTCTTCCTTTTTGCCTTTCATTGTTCTGAATTAAACTTTGCCTAAAAAACATTTCACGGTGTGTTAAATTCACTTTGAGATCCACTCTGAAGCTTCAGTGCCCTATATTGATTCTTTTTGCAGCTAGGACAGGAATAAATGTGTTTTTTTTTTATCCTTCCTTTGGGGCGAAAATTACTCTGATTTGTAATGTGGTCCATTTTGAAGTAGTGTTATGGAATGCCATCCCTCAATCCCTCCGTTTCGCCTCTTCCCTTTCCTCTTTCAAGGCCGATTTGAAGACTTTCCTCTTCGATCGTGCCTTTTGTTCCACCCCGAACTCCTGATTGTTTCAGGAGTATGAAATTCAATTGATGTTTGCTTTTAAATCTATTATCTTGAAATAAAATCATGTAGAGAATGTACTGGGAAGAAGATTGCATGACTTCCAACGTTTAAAATGCATAAGAGGGAATGCATGCTTCTTTGACACAGGCTTGTCTTCTTCTCTGCAGGCAGGGACAAATAGTGATGCATAACTTGTTTAAAATTCCGCAGCACGCAATATAATATAAATGTAACACTTCCCAAGGAAGATGGGTTGTGCCTTCTTTCAACTGGTATTTTGCTTTGATGAGAAATATGGAAATGAGATCCGTTCTGGACAATAAAGTTTCTGTCCCAGTCTTCCCCCGCCCCCACAAACCCCGCATTCAAATTCTCTGTTAATAGTTTTAATCTGCCTCAGCTATAAAATTAAAATAGGTTTTTTCTCCAAGCGTAATGCTGGAGTGTCTTATTCCTTCTGCACTGCAAGATGGTGAATGAATGTCTTCACTAATTCTGAAGATGGTAATTCGAAAGAATGTAAATACAAAGGGAGGGGGTGGTGGGGGGGTGGGGGTGAAGAACACTTTTTAAAGCACTGTGACAGGAAACGAGAGAGCAAAGGGGTATAATTCTCCAGCCAGATGGCACCCCTACAGGTGAGTCAGTAGCCTGTGAAATTACATTCTAAATTACTCTGCAGATGAGTGAAACACACAAGTGCAGTGAGCTGATTGTTCAGATATCAGTTATAAATTACATGATTCAGCACCAAGGACAGCACTCACTCGATGTCGTAAATTGAGGGTCGGGGACGGTGGTGGGGGTGGAGGGGGTGTTGGTTCATTGGGAGGGTGTGAGGAGCGTCAGCATGAAAGAACGTCAAGGAGAGGGCATTGACCAGAAGAAAATATTGAACCTTTGCCAAAATTCCTGGGTGAAAAGAACGCTGACACTAAAATTGCACCAGACCGTTACAAACGTCAGCAAAGTGCGTGATATTGCTATGTCAGAAAGCTTCCAGTTGCGTACCGTTTGTAATCTAATTCTCCTCCCACGGACTTAAAAAATGTAATGCTTTGACACTCACTGAGAACAACTCTTATTTGTGTTCGATCTGCAGGATCTTGCCACTGTCCACATGAGACATTAAACCAAGGTCCCGTTTGCATTTGTTGAGGTAGAGCTTTAAGATTCCATGGCATTCTTCGAAAAGGGCAGTAAGTTTTTCCAACCGACCTTGCCAACAAACCCCCGACTAAATTTTGTTACTTACCGCATGGCTGCTGTAGGACATTGGGTGCAAAGCGGCTGCTGCGTTTCGCCCACAAATATACAGTCAATTCACTTTGCAGGATATTCTGTGATATGCTTTGAGACATCTAGAAGACATGAAAAGCGCTATATCAAATGCAAGGATTGTTATCCACAAAATGCATGGTGACGACACTTTACATTATATCCTGTCAGTGCCCTCCTGATGTGAAAGATGCATTTATCAAATGCAAGAATTATTATTTAAAGATGTTTTACGTTATATCCTGTGAAGTCTCTTTGAGATACAATGAGATACTGTACTTTGAAATCAAGATATGCATCTTATTTCAGAGCACCAAAACCATTTAAAAAAAAAGTTTATTGTGTGATCAAATGTTGTGTATAACAATAACACTGAGTGAAACTGCACATATTCAGAACAGGAATTACTAACCCATTCTTTTCTTCCAGTATCCAGAGTGATTTGTGGCTTGCCAGCCTTATCTAGATTTTATTTCCAAATATGTGGCTCGGAATAGTTATGTGCATTGGCTGCAAAAAAGAATGCCTAATTTCACACTTCATTATATTCATTTGTTGTGAATGCCTTTGGGTTCTGTACGCTGTACATGAGTAGCTGGATTTTAATCAGGATAAATTCGCTGTCTCATCATTTTAAACGTCGTTTGTTAAGTCGTTTTATTTCTTCCCAACAGGGTTATTTTTTGTTGTTTGAATCCATGCTGGACTCGGTCATATACGCAAGGAACAAGTTTTTGACGGAAGATGGCTCAGGTTTGTGTGTGTTAGGGATGGTGGGTGGGGGGTTGGGAAGGGGGGGTGGTGAGTTGGGGGGTGGAATTGCACGTTGCTATATTCTGTTCCTAGCAACCATACGTACACATCTCCAGTTAATGTGGTATGCACCGCTGAGAAAGTTCCCACCACAAATGAAATATGCCTCCATTACTGGTAGCTTGCAGGCATTCATTCACTTTATTCCCTTTCAAGAAAGAAGGGGTTATGAGGCATCATTATTGGGGCTTTTGTAGGATTACGTCTCTGTATCCTTTTGTTTTCCCTGAAGGGCTGTGAAGTTTACAGAAGCTAATTAATAGCGATTATTTTTCTACTGATGGAATGTATAAAAAGAAACTGCGTTGGATTTTGCTACTCAGAAACATAGGGTAACAGATGGCTGCTTGTGATTTCATAGGCAGTAATTTAACCAAGCATAAAATGCACGAACATAGCTGGAATATTTCATGGACATCAGCAGAATCTTTTTGTTGAATTACCGCGAGCTGGTTGTAGCATTATAAAAAATACCTTGATTTCTCCTCTCCACCTCCTTACTTAGCACAGAAGAATTGAAAGGGAAACAAAGGTTACGGTGAAGCATAACATGAAGATAAACCACATTATGACGGTGGCGTACCAATGAGCAAACTCCTAAATAAACATTTACAATGGGGATGACATTCACTGGCAAGGAATACATTGCAAGAGAAGCCAAGTGATAATGGACTTACATTGTTGTAGGACAGTGCTATTGTACAGAGCTACATCATGCAGGCAGCAGGAAAGATCCAGAACAACAAGGTACTGGGAGGATGGATATCTATCCACACGACAGCCCCAAAACAGAAAAATAACAATAGATTTTCTTTGAACTCTTGAAATGAAGTTTCTAAAACAAAAAGGTTTTCTAAAACAAAAAGGTTTTCTAAAAAAAATTAATAAATAAATTGTGTGATTTAAATTATACTAATATAGAGAATGATTTAAAAAGAAGCAGTCGTTTCACTCTTGGGGGCTTGGGTTAACTAAATGTGACTTCCTCGATTCAGATGCATTAATGGTTAGATGATTACTGTAACAAGCTACCTAATCTCAAATCATAATTTGTTTTAAAAATCATTCATTTTGTTTCAACAGTAGTTTTTGAGTGCAGTACTTGGATTTTAGCGAGTTAAGGTTTCCAGAAAGGTATTAATATGCATTTAATATACATGAAATGTATTTGTTTACTACTGATCTCAAATATTCTTCACTAAGGCCTTCAGCCATCGGCAATGGAACTTGTATTTCTTTTAAAATTCAAAGCTGCAACCTATAGAAATGTGCCACTTGGGATTTCTGTGACCACATAGCTGTTCAGATAATACCAGGATTTACCTGCAGAAGGCATTCATTATGAATTCTAGCTGGCTTCTTGGATTTAATGCCCTGGAATCTGTGAGCAATTTGGAGGGTGCAAAGCATGTCCCATTTTTAGCCAACCGGCCGCGTGAGCTCTTGTGAAAGACAAAGCGGCTTGGGCAGTGAGGCGAGAAGGACGCAGATGTCATTGCTATGAATCTTCGTTAGCAGCCAAGAGAATTTTACTCCCTGTCCAATCAGCGCTTTGTTAATTTCACCCGTGTGCGGTAATAATTATTCAATTACTGCACTAATCAGAAAAGAATGAAGTGACAAATATGTCATGTTGGAGAGTTTAAAGGTCACTGAAGCAGAAGCAGTTGGGCAAAGAGAATTGGCTGCCCCCGGTTTCAACGCGTCTTCAGAGTGTTTAAAAAATATGAACTTAGCCAATTATAAAGAGAAGCTACCTGCACGACATACAGCTTTTAATACCTGGCAAGATTTTCTTTTAAAACCTTGGGTTACCCATTCTCAACATCGTGTGGCTGACAAGGCAGGGCCAATCAAAGGCAAAAACCTATAGGTTTGTGTTTGAACCAATTTCTCTCATGTCCATGTTAACGCAAACTACAGTACTGTATTTTTTTTAAAAAAAATACTATTTCACGACTATGCACTTTTTGCGCAAGGATATTTCAATTATTACAAAACTTGCCGCCAGTCTCCTCTTCATCATCTTTATCAGACGAGGTAAATTTAAACGCGGTGATCAAATGCAGAGCCATAACCTTTTTTGTCTCCGAAGTAAAATCAATGCATTTCACTTGTTTGTTTTTCAGTATACCCTGACAACTGCACAATTAGCCTCGTAGCTGTGGGAGACGAAAAAAAGCACAATGACCAATTAGGTTTCTGGGATGATGTGTATGGATTCACGATGTCCTGCATGAAGAAAGTTATTATTCCAGAAGTTGGGGTGGAAGTACTAGATCCAGATACCCTCATCTCAGAGCCCTGCACCATAAAGGTACGTGTCTCGGACAGCAATCAGTCAATCAATCAATAATTACATTTACATGGCACCTTTCACATCGAGAGGACGTCCCAAGGCGCTGTACAATTAGGTAGGGGGGGAGGGGTCGGGGCAGGATGAAGGAGAGTAGGAGAATTGACTGTATATTTGTGGGCGAAACGCGGCAGCCAAATTGCTCATAGCAGTGTCCCACAAACAGTCGTGGAAGTGGGATCAGGGGAGAAAGGGTGGAAAGAGGGCAAGGGGAGGGGTCAGGGTAGGGGCAGTGATATTTGTGTGACGCGACAAGCTGGAGGTGCCCAAACCACAAAACGAGTTTTTCCCGCAAAGCAGGAGAAACCGAGGGCTGAATTCACAGGAATGTGCCGCTCGATGATGCAGTGGGTGGCTGGAGCAGATCAGCTGTCAAGCACCGCAAAGCTCCACCAAACACACAGTGTTTGCTTCTTGTGTTGTGCAATGATCTGTCATCTTTCAGTGTGTCAGAGAACAATTGGCAACAGGAACCCTGCAGTATAAACGGGCGTTGCACAGGTGTCAATGAAGCATAAAAATGGAAATTGATTTCTGCTTACTGCAGCATTTCACATTGTTGAGCGCAGATGAAGAGTCCAAAGGTTATTTGGTGTAGATTGCAGCGCTGTAAGTTTTGATGCTAGATTTTTTAAAATATATATATATAAAAAGAAACTGCCATCATTAATAACATTGGAACAAATTGCACTTAATTTTACAAATGACCCCTTAGTCTTCTGCCAACCAGACTACAAATGATAATCACTGTGTTTTATGTGATGAGCGAGTCAGACCCCCATGATTAATAAGCAGCGGAAACACTATTCCTAAGCAGCATTTTATAATTAGGAAGCTGGTTTCACTTCTGTTCTTTGAATTCCTCTGTACCAGACACAAGTCTTTAACTAAGACGACAGGCACAGCACAAACCTGCTAACAGGGGATGTGCCAGAGCTAGGCTTTTCTATTACTAACGGCATTTTAAGATTGGGATCTCACTATGCGGAGACATGGAGAGCCTATATCCTAACATAGTTTAGTTGAGTACGTTAGAAACAATTGCAAGTCTGGTGTGAGGGTGGGGGGGAAGCTTCTCTCATTCGAAATAGCAAGACAGGTACATGCTAGAATTTCCATCATTTTTATTGCCTGCCGAAGATCTTTGAACCGATAGTGTGAGGTTACTGACTGGGATCATCCTAAGCCTCCTTAGGAGACGAGGCAGCTAACTGGAGTGGGTGGTGGTGAATAAAATGCTGCATTTTCCAAGGTCATTTGTTTTTGGTGGGGTAGGGCAGTGGGGGTGATGCTTTCCTGATTCCTGGAACACCATTCCACAACAATTGCAAAATCACCTGTCCATAATTCTTATGATGTACAGTATATACCTTTATTGGTCGTTGTTTAAGTTGCTAATTATAACCGAGGCTGCAACAGAACTATTATTGTATCAGTTGTATCAGAAACAAACACGCACACTTTAGGCAAACAATTTTATTAGGGGAAAACCTAAATGTAGGCAAGAGAATTCCTATTTAATATGTAAACTAAAGCACATCCAAAATAAAACGCTTCTAAATGATAAATTCATCCCCACAGATATTCTTTCCTACACCTTTATCTGTATAGTTTTCAACCGTTGTATTGTAGTACGAGCGGTTTGCTTTCTGATCTTACGCTTCTCAAGATTATACTTTACATTATCATGTAAACGGGTGTATTTTTAAAACAAATTCCCACTGTTTTTCAGACCATAGACTGCAATACAGTAAAAAATTCTGATTTAGATTTCACCTCTGAATTCTCTCTGAAGATAACTGAAAATGCCCTGTTTACAGTAAGTTGGTTAATTTTACTTCTTGAGTTTCGCTACATCTTCTCTATAAAATACCTGGTATAAAATGGTAGAGGAGGTGGAATGTTATCTTTGTTTTGAACTCTTTGCTGGTGGATTACACCGATTGCACTCCACTTTTACTAGAACCATCAAGTCATCGTGCTTTATTATTGACACAAATTTGAGAGGTGTTTAGGCATGTCTACATAAAACTATGGTGATGCATAATGAACCCCATAATCCTTTTCAGTGTTTATGAAATGCTTCTGCAATAACAAGGACACCTCCGAGACCGTTCAATTAGAAAATAATCAAACACTTTATGTAAGAAATTGTGTCTCAGAGATGGAGTTGGCAGTACATCTTGTGTGACATCTGAGCAGCTAAATTCTGCTATTGTGAAAGGAAAGGATGATAATTTGAGAAATTAACAACTCTCCCATGAGTGAGGTTGACATGACCACAGTACACTCAATAATATTAACTGAAAGACAAGTGGATTAGACTACTTTTTTCTGAAATTGTACTGAATAACAAACAGGCCTGTATTACTTGTCGAAACATGAGCTCCCTTTGCTTTGTCAGATGTGCTTGTGAATTAGATTGCCTCCTATCAATTTCCATTACATCTATTGCTTGTCTAGCTCGCTGCAGTCTTGGTTTAGTCACAACAGAAACCTGGACAATAAAGCTTGACTCGTTGTGTAACCGCCAAGAGGAATATTGGGTCAAATTTAAGGATAGATAATAATAATCCTGGCATTTGATTTATTCCTGGCCTTATCGTGTCCTCGAGACGTTTCACAGCACTTCACAGAATACACCGCAGAGTGAATTGACTGTATGTTTTGCGGGCGAGAGATGTGCTGCGTTTTGTTCAGAGGATCACTGGGAAGCCTCCTGCACAGATCGCAAGTGTTTAATCTCCACGCTCGGGTAAACTCCATCAAAAACACATTACCCTCCTACTCTGGTGGCCAGCTGCCTAATTGTATCGGCTCCAAATACGCACTGCTGAAGCATGATAGGAATGGCAGTGGTAGTGGTGTGAGGTGGGGGGGGTGGGGGGGGGGGGTAGGGGGAGGGGGGCTAGGGGGGTGGTATGGAATGGAAGTGAAGATAAATTACATTGGCACTGATGCTAGTGATGATGATAATTATTAATGTTTTCGTTGCATAGAAAACTGGCTGCCATTTCCTTGGCTGGTTTCTCAGTATTAATGAGTCTTGTCTATTGCTTATCCATTTCACATGATGTATGCTACTCCCCGCTTTGACTTTCCTTGAGTGCTATATTGCGGACCGCTTCCAGTATTTTTATCTGATGGGGTGGAGGCTAAAAATGCTAATTGAATGAGCATTACTCATTGCTTTCAAAGAAGTGTTGTTCAGTTTTATTTTCAGGTGTACTCCAGTTCAACTCTCATAGGCTTCAACTGTTCTGAATTTGATCTTATTGTATTCTAAGGTTACACAGCAACAGTCCTTGTGGCTGAGCTATCAAATGCAATGTAATGCCACACTTAGCGAACGAAACAGAATAATTTTAATATTCATTATAATTTTTAAAAAATTTAATAATTTGAGACGACTCCACCTGAAGCATATTTACTAGGCCCCAAGATTCTACCAAGTTTAATAATTATAATAATTATTATTATAATGACAGAGTCTTAACTCGTAAGAACATTTAGTCTTAAAGATCACGCCAAACTGCTTGTAAAATAACCAGCTTCAAATTGAAACCGGGTTCAAGTACTTCTGCAATTTCCGCAATTCTGCACAGTGTCAGATATTTAAGAAAAAAAATGTGTATGTAGGCTGCGACTAGGAATTGACAGGTTCATCCCTTAGGCATGGTCAGGCGAAGGGAACATTTTTCAGGCGTTGGAATGCTTGAGACCTAGTGCTTAGAGGCTCTTGCCTTCAACTGCTAGAAACACTCCCACCAAACCATTTCCTTTAATATCCCTTTAACATTGCGTCGAAAGATTGATTGCATATTTTTGGCAGATCTGTTTTTTCTTGGTGGTGGGGGTGGGCGTGTGTTTGTGGGAGGGTGTGGGGTGGGGTGGGGAAAGTAGGGATTTATTTTCAATGGTGTTGCGTTGAGAGCTCTACGGTGGGAGCACAGTCGATTGCTTATGGGGGTGACGCTGGCAGAGAACGAGAGCGGGTGCGTGGGTTGAAATGATCGTGTCACCCGTGTAGGCTTTTGCTGTGACTCTTTAACGTCACCGAAAAACGCGGCAGGAGTTCTCTCTCAGCTGCCAGTTGCTATGGTTACACGCTGAGGATGCCAAGGATGAGCGCACAGCTATTTTTAAACAGCTCATGGCTTGTGCGAGGGAGTAGTTTGTGGATTGGATATGGCCTCATTGCGGTATAAATTCCGTCTTTCGCACGCCTGTGAGATGACATCTCGTATCACACAGTGCTCGACTGAATCAGGTTGCATCAGGCTGCAATAAGCATGAGTTAACCAGCATTTTGTTTTGCTGATTTGTCAGTATCTAGATTGTTACAGGGAGCCACTGCCATTTATGAATTTTAAAATTATACAGTACCTTCACTGCTCTTAACCCACGACTGGGACTTTTATGGTTGCATGCATTTAAATCTACAAATTATAATTTCAAGTGCGCAACAATTACTTTGTCAGATATTGCACGAAGCAAAAAGGGCATTTATGGTTGAAAATGAAACTGAATATCGAATGAGCCCCCCAAAAAAACCCAGCAACTCAAATAATTATGCTGAACTTTTGTTTCCAAAACAAAAATATTATTCTGAAGTTGCGATGATTTGTTTTGTTGGTGTGTTGGATCTGTCGGTAGCAGGCAGTCTGTTTCCACCTCCCCACCCTGCCCCCGCCAATGAAATTCATTTATTTTCATTTTTGGAGAAGATTAACAGTCTTTGGTAACTGCAGCTGTTGGCTCTTTATGGCACTCAATTTATTTATTCCTGACCCATGCTGTTTTCTTCTGCAAGGTGTTTATTGAGGCTCAAAGACTGAATTGTATGGAATGCAGCAAAGGCAGTCATCAGCTATCATGTTTTGTTGAAAGCTTATTCCTGGGCTGCGCTGCTTGCAGTTTACCTGGCAGTCACCATTCGCTGTTTTTGTGGCTTTGTACCATTTGAGAGACTGGATGAAAAATGACCAGCACTCGAGTCCATCAGCCTTGCTCTCTTGGGAGCTGTGGAAGTGAAAATAGCACAGACCGCAGTCACTTGTCTCTCATCTCCCCCGCTTAATATTTACTGTGAGGGATTGTCATTGTACCGACTGCACTTCATAGACTGGTTCTCGCTTTGGACAAACCCAAGTAGCACGATCTGTGTGCGCGGATGGGGGTGTGGGGGAAGGGGGAGTGCTGGGTATTGATTGTTCCAGTTCTGTAACTGAGAATAATAACATGCTTTTTCAGGCTCGATTCAAATTCATCAAATCCTGTCACACAATTTCATCCCCCTTGTGTTGCACAAACCTTGTCCAATCTGACTTGTCCATGTCAATATAGCCTGATTTGCATTAATCTCTTCTGTTGGGAGAATTAACAAGTGCCACGGTGATTAAAAGCAACAAACCCCAAGAGTTGACTATAAATTTATAACAATTATATGAATTTTCTCAAGTTTTCCGACTCATTTAATTTCCTTGAGAATTCGTCTCGCATTTACTGTACGTATCCAGTATCTAGATAGCGTTCATTGACCTTATTAATGAGATGTTTTGTCATGCTGTATAATACTTTCTGTAGCTTCTGTAGCATTTGGTCCAAGAACTGTATTATTCTGTGGGAGTATTTCTGTGTTTATATGTTTTTAAATTCACCAACTATAAGTGGAATTAGCACCTGCAAGATTGTCTTACATTTTTACCATTCTGTGACAGTATACAGCTCTTTTCACTTTAAGAACATATACATGTCAAAGGTGATTTGTATGTTAGCAGGCATGCTGATGGAAGTTATTATTTGCGTTATGTAACCTAATTTCATTCTAACAAACAGCCTGAAGAGTGGGGCAGAACTGCGTGAGATGGTTCCCATTAGTCACGAGTGGCGAAAAATTAATCTACATTATATGGAGGGTAGTGATTCATTTTGTGTTGTACTGTACAATTATTATCATTGTATAATATATTCATGTAATATAATTGTATAATAAAACTCAAGAGTCTCTGCGTTGGGAAACTGATCTGCTATCATGTTATGCTAATATTAAAAAGTTACATTTAATCATGATGGTGGTTGGGCAGTGGGAGTTTAAAAATGGCCATTTATCCAAAATACACGCAAATTGAAATGCTAAGCATTTTACTACACCTTGCTGAGAGATTTCAAAAAGAGTTTCAAATGAAGATTTATTTGTCATTTGCCCTTCGTCTTGCCTGAGTTCATCTACATGATCTGCTTCTTGACTTTAGTCATTTTATTTTCAGGCAATTGCCGGTTACTTCGATATCTTATTTGAGAAGAACTGCGAAAATAAGGTAAGGGCTATGTATGGTTCTGCTTGTGGTAGAACTAACTGAGTGGGAATGTGTCATTTGCTTTTTTTTAGCTGCATGTAGGTGTTACGATGAAGGAATATCTGTCCCGTTGCTGTTGTAAAACGGCCTTGTAATTTTTTCAGGGTGGGATTTTCTGTGTGAAAGCAGAGACACATGCTGTTAGAAATCATGTTTCTCATCAGATGCCTTTGAACTCTGCATTTCAGGTCATGTTCTCCACTGATCCAAGAAGCACCAAAACACACTGGAAACAAACTGTGTTTCTTCTGGAGCAAACAATCACAGTAAATAAAGGTAATTTACTTGTCCAGCGGGCTTGATTTATCTAGGGGCGATACACTCGCAAAGTGCAGGGCTCTGAAATGGGAGGAAATGCTCCTATCTGATGTGCCGAGGGCTGAGTTACTTAGTTGAAATTAAACCCTTGTATCTATTGAATTTCCTATTACAATGTGAAGTTCTCTTGTTTGTTTGTTTTTCTTTTTATATTAGCTTTTTTTTTCTCCATGTCATTACCATACGTCTGTGTAAGGTGACTTGAGTTTACAGGGTATGAAACGGCTACGCTATAAAATAATATCTGTTTTAAACACAAAACAACAGAGTAAGAGCAAATAAATTGCAGTAGGACAAACCCAAAACTTTGGCAGTGAGAGCCAGAGTGCATTTGAAGCTTTATAAAAAGCTAGGTTTGTGTCTGTGAATGGGTTAAAGCACCTTGTTTTAACATGACCTCAATAGCTTGAGAAGTCTGAGGTACATAAACTGTAGCAAGCGTAATTGAATAATTGAACATTCCGATGATATCAGGTCAGATTTCTTTTTGTTAATGCGCAGACTTGAGGGAGAAATATCAATTCAAAAGTCTTCCAGTTACTTAAAACCTGGAAATGAAGGCTAGCTGTTTGATAAGCATTGGAAATATCATCATCCTAGTCCCACACACATAGACATAAACATACAAGATTCACTAGGTTAGTTCCTGGGATGAGGGGACTAACCTATGAGGATAGGTTGAATAAACTAGAGCTGCATTCTCTAGAGTATAGAAGAATTAGGGGAGATCTTATTGAAACATATAAGATTTTTAAAGGCCTGGGTAAAGTAGACAAGAAGGGATTGTTTCACCTGGTAGGACAATCTATAACCAGGGGTCACAGTCTTAAAATTAAGGGTCAGCCTTTTAGAACAGAGTTGAGGAAACATTTCTTCACTCAGAGTGTAGTGAGTTTATGGAATTCACTACCATAATTTGAATTTATGGAATTCACTACCCCAGAAGGCTGTAAATGCTCATTCCTTGAACAATTTTAAGGCTGAGACTGATAGATTGTTTTTTAAAAAAAATAGAGGGATTAGGGGATATGGGGATAGATAATTAGAGTTAGGTCAGAAGATCAGCCATGATCTTATCGAATGGCGGGGCAGGCTTGAGGGGCCGAATGGCCTACTCCTGCTCCTAATCCTTATGTTCTTATGTTTCTCAGATGCCTGCATTGAAAAAAAAACAAATCAACAACAGGACCTTTTGTTTTTTTGTGCGGAGTTTCCATAACTGAAACCCTCCACTGTTTTATCATGAGAGTCTTGAGTAAAATAAATAAGTGTATAGGCTCTGAAATGATTGCACCAAGCAGGCAATCTGCAGAGATCAGCTGCACTGATACACGAGTCACAGTCGCATTTGCAGGACATTCATACCTGTGATTTGTGCCTCAGAAGACGCCGGCTATAGCAGGGCATTGCAGGTCAGCGACATGACGTCCTGAAGCTCAGTGGTTAGAGCGCTCGCCTTACAAGTGAGAGATCTGGGTTCAATTCTAGGCTGGGCGAACCCATGGGCACATTTCCTTACTCTACACTCCTAATAATAATCCTTTAAAAAAATTGGTCATTTCAATCCACGACTATTTTTGGGACACAGTTGTATGCAATTGGCTGCCATGTTTCGCCCACAAATATACAGTCAATTCAATATATTTACAGTATATTCTGTGAAGAGCTTTGAGACGTCTGGAAGATGTGAAAAGCGCTATATCAAATGCAAGTATTATTGTCGTGATAGTTACACTATTGGCAGCACACACATCCACACTACTCTGCTTCACTACGCCTAAAACCCTGTTACATTTTAGTATTTTATGATCTAGTCTGAATATGCTTTAGTTGATAGCAACCATTTGGCGTGCTCGATAGTTCATCCTCCAATGAGGTATAGTGTATCTTTAGTTCTGAGCGATTGCACAGTATACTGTGACTTGAATATTTGCTATCAATAACGCAATCGAATAAACTTGTCAGTTTATTTTCACAAGTCCGAGCTTTTTTTGTTTTTTTGATTTTTTTGATTTTTCACAATCATTGCCTGTGAATTAGGATTTTGGTTTCAGTTTGACATCTGGCGTCGTATTGATTAACCTGTAGTCGATGGGAAACAAAGGATGAGATGACTTATTGATAGTCCTGGCATGTCTTAACGTATTTTTTCTTCTCCTTTTGGGCCATTTTCAAATGATGATTGCTGTAATGTTCCAAGTACGCTTCCCGTGATCTAATTATAGAAGTGGATTTTCAATTGAACATGCAGGCTGAATAGAGTATAGGTTTCCACTCTGAAGCACAGCTTTCATCTGAAGATCTCTCTTGTGGCTTAGCCATTTAATTGAGATTTTACATCCTTCATTGGCTTTGTGCCTGCTCACTGCTTCAGTTAAATCCCAGCTTGCAGCAAAATCTCAATAGCTCTTCTTGCTTAGTGATGCATATGTAGTTCTGCCCATAATATTTGATGCCTCTGCAGTGTACTCTCTGTCAAGGTCTTGATCAGTGTTCTTCACACCAGGAATACAAGATGCGCTCGCTGCCTCTTTAGTATGAATTTCAACAGCATTCTAGTCGTGTTTAATGATTTCCATTTCCACGTTAATTTGAATGCAGCAATACAGTGTGCGATGCAGTTACAGCCGCAGGGGTGTGATAAGACAAGAGTGACGTAACTAAGCCCCATTGAGACCCTGCACTCTGTGTATAGGGGCAGCAGAAATGCGAAAAGCATCAGTCATTTTATATCAAGATGACATTGACAAATTGCTCTGATCAGCCCGTGTTATACAGGTCCTGTTATATCCATTGAAGAGGATATCTTCTGGAAATGTACTACGCACTCCCACCCACCCATCCAGGGAGCAGATGAGGTTGCCTTGTAGCCCGCGAATTAGCCCATGATTGTTTTTTATTCCAGTCGTTTCCCGCTAATTTAAGTTGAAGGCTAGAGTCCAGCAGAAGATAAATGTGCTTTTCTTTCTCGGACAACTCTTCGCACAGTCACACCGATGCGTTTTAAAAAGTGGGGCATTTCTATTTTTTTTAATAGCTTGCATCTATCTTAATTTAGTGTTTTAATCGCAATCAAATTCTTGGCTTAGATTTGTAAAAATAGAAACACACACACACACACACACACACCCACACACTGCATCTGTGATTTCACATTATCCTTCGCTTGTCAGCAGATCAGCCTTGAGCGGTGTTTGAAAGTCACTGGTTTCTGTTTTTGAAGGACTGGTCACTCTGGAAGGTGGAGGGGAAAAAAAAAAACAGGATCCATTGAGGATTTTGAGGATTGATGATTTGTTCCAAAGCAGCCACAAACAGGGTCTGCAAACCCTGATGACCCTGTCAATATTACACATTCGAGGCACTTGCTGCTTGAAATTGAGAAAGACCCAGCGGCCCTTGATTTGTCTTCACTTCTCTGCTGAAGAACACTGACTCTTGTTTAGTTAAGGCTCCACAGGCGCCAGTCGCCCATGCTTTGGCCATGTAGCTATTCTTCATGTGGGAGCTCAGACAGTGATTATCGATAGGCATTTTGAACGGGGTGGGGAGGGGAGGGGGGGGTGGGTGAGGATTGCAGCCAATTTTCATCTCTACATCCCCATGTGCACACTTTCCAGCAGGAGTTAGTTGATAGCATTGGGCAGCAGGGATGCTGACTGATGCTCTGGCATGCTACCTTGCATGAGGGGCACTATATAAATACAAGTTGTTGTTGATGTTCTCTTCCTTCCTTAGTCCTTGTTCCAAGCTCAGAGCCCCAAGTCTAATGTTGGCTCAATGCTTACAATGGAATAGCAGATTCACTTGCGAGACTCAGTATATTTGCCAAAGATATAATATGTTTGGTGATGTGATTTGCAGTCAATGGGATAGGTGTAGAATGAAATGGTCACCAATTTACAAGACAAGGTTATTCAGCCGGAGGAGTGGGTAAGGACAAGGACCAAGGTTTATTATCTGTCGAGCTTGGTGTCAAGGAAGCGGAACGGAATTCGCCGCATTTTGTATTGTTGATTGCTATATCTGCGGATGTGAAGTGTGTGGACTTGGATGACCTATTGGATGAAGGTGCCATTCGGTAAATTGGTTGAAATGTGAAATCCGACAATTGATTCTTGCATTCTCTCATTCCGTACCAATAAAACAAAGTAAGTCACTTTACAATCTTACCTGCTTACCCTTCAACCAACAGCAAAAGCGTTATTGAACAGCTTAGAGAGAGTGACACACACACACAGTCTAACAGTGACAATGGCAGATAATTGATGCACTACAACCTTTATTTTATTGGACGAGCTAGTATTGAAGGGCAGGTAATAAAGTTGCTGTTTGTCACTCAAAGTGGCACTGTGGCCGCTTGTAGCTGAGAGATTACCTTCGTCCTCACTGTCAGTAATGGCTTCTTACATTATAATTACAACAAGATGCAAAATAAGTTATCTCCATCAACACCTTTTATTTTTTTTAATGGTTTTCTTGGAGAAGTTTACTGCTTTCCTTTTTAATTCTCATTCATTTGCTCCGTATTTATTGAGTGGATCTCGCTTACTTTCACTTTAGAATTGGATTTATGTAATTGAAATTGATCCAGACATGTTCGCATTCATGGTTTTGCTTAATGTAGTGAAATGACCTGCTTGCATCCTTGGCGAATTGGCTTTCGTCCATTTTCAGAAGCCAAATAACTCAAATGTTTTAACATTCTGGTGGGCACCTATATGAGTCTCAGCTGAGCAAATGTGTTGGTTAATCTTAGAATTTCAGCCATGGCTGCCTTTTAAATAAATATGGAATATATATATATATATATATATACATATGAACAATAAAATCAATTGGAACAGTTTGGGGAAACATCTGCCCAGTACAGAAAACCTGCCTGTATTAAATGGAGAAAACTGTAAGGTTATTTTCAAATCCAAGCTGGATTTTTTGGCAGCATGGACTCACTCCGATCATAGAATTCTAACCTTGGAACAGTTACTGCACAGTGAGAGGTCATTTAGCTTATGGAGACAGTGCAAGTGCTCACTCTACCATTGAAGCCACCTCTCCAATATCCTACCTTTCCTTTAATATTGTTCCTCTTACAATGTTAAATCGAATTCTCTCATCAGTTTGGCCTTTGAGTGCTAATTCTCAATAAGGGACGACAGTATTTGGGTAAGCCAGAACTAATCCAACGTGGTATATTGGTAGGATGTTTCCAATGGTAACTGAACTACAGCAAGATGCTGAGTTCATTGGGGGGGAAAAAAACTTGATTGGAAGGATGAGATTAAATGGGCTGAAGAGCCTTCTTCATCTGAACTGTTGTACTTATTCCAGAAAAGTATTTGGGGTTCCCTTCTCCTTCCCAATGCATTTACTTTAACTATTTTAGCATTTAGCTGTACAGTATATTGGTGAATTGGCTTGAATAAAAGTCAGTGTACTTCAAGACCTGTATTTCAGTAGGGTTCCCATCAGCATCCATCTGATCATTTGCTCATTCAGAAGGTTGGGTTTTGACTTCTTTGCGATACCAGAATATTATAGAATGAGCTGGTGAAGGACTACCACTGGAATATTACCATTACAAAATCTCAGAACCTTGTACTGTAGAAGCCTCTTTTTAGAAACCATCTGATTGTGCTCATCTTAAATAAGCGCCGGTCTTTTGTATAGGCTTCTTTTTAAAATTGAACAGCTAAACCTTTTCAGGGCAAAAGGTATTACACTTCACTTGCATTCAGGTGCAGTCTATGCCAAGTACTAGCCGTGTATTTTATCTTGTCAAAAAATTACAATATTAATAGAACAATTCGGAAGCGAAATGTCATTCAGCAACTCGTACGTTCATGTATCACTGATTTGTGCATTATAATGAAACAACATTTCTACTAGTTATGTCGCAATTTTTGTCCCAATTTGCTGTATAATGAGCTTTGATGTTGCTTAGCTGCTGCCACCCTTGCAATATTGTTTTCTCAAAGCAATTTTCATGTGTCAAGAACTGCATGTAATCCCTGGTGGCAAGTGTTGACTCATACATGCCCTTACTGAGTTGTTGCAGTTTATTAATTCTCCACAAAATTGATTTCCTTAATGGAACCTAAAGGCGTTTATGAAAAGCTGCAGTCATTGTTAAAGCAAAACGATTCACCTTTCAAAAACTTGGGGGGGGGCATCAGGACCAGGCGTTTTTAGCGCTGTGAAACATTCTAATTTCAGCCGCACAGTGACAAATTAAAGCACCGTTTGAAACTGAACTCGTTGAAACACGAGAAGACATTTTTCATCTCTCATTTGCCTGGGGTTTGTTGGATTCGAACTCGAGTCGAGTGGTGGGGAGGTGAAAGTTCAGTTTGCTAATCCAGTGTTCTGCCTGTCCTGTATTCCTGGCAGGTTCTTTGATTTGTCCTGAAGCTGAATTTAATGACCCCAGCGCGGCACCCACGCAGATGAGCTTAATTTGGTTCAGGCTGGGGATGGAACCTAGGACCTTCTGTTGTGCATGGCATAGCAACACGCCATATGATGTATTATCGCTATGCTCTCAGGGAGCACACAGATCCACCCACTGACTATTCAGTCACATTTGTCTAACAGACCCATTTACAGCACATCCATTTTATTGCAAATTTGGAGTAGTCGACACTCTTCCCTTATAGCCAGAACCAGGAAATAAATGTCTCCATAATCTCTCCCTAGCCAGCTTGTAAACACCATGGCATGTTTACTACACAGGGCCATCCATATTTGGCGCATGTTTCGAATATGCTCGAATCATTGTGTTCATTTGAAAAATGATTTGAAAAATAGAGGGATCAGTGGATATGGGAATAGGGCAGGTAATCAAAGTTAGGTGACAAGATCAGCCATGATCTTGTTGAATGGCGGAGCAGGCTCGAAGGGCTGAATGGCCTACTCCTGCTCCTGATTCTTATGTTCTTATGTTATGTTCCTTTTTGCACTGTTGGGTTGTGGGGGGAGAAATGCTTTCTCTTTAAAAGGCTTCGGAGTGATTTAAAGCAGTGCCTTGGTATGTCAGCTGTTACTGAACTGAAAGGAATAAACAAAACTGTGAGGAAGCACTTCTATTAGAAAGAGCAAACAGCAGTTCATCATTCTGGCGATGCCTGCATAATTAAGTAATTATCTCAGTAGACTTTTGCTTGCTGATATGTGTTTTATTGTCACCATATGATTTTGATAGCCATCTGTTTATGATCAGTAACAACACATATAATTTACTTGCGCAAAGTTAATATAAGCGCTTTGAGACGTCGATAAGATGTGAAAAGCGCTATATCAAATGCAAGGGTTATTATTATACATTCTGCTTCTCACTTCAGAGTTTAAATGATCCATTTAATCAAAAATGTTAATAGTGGTAAATGGTGATCTTTGCATTATAAATAGGCTTGCGGAATGTTAAAGTAGCAGAATTTATAGTTTGTATGTTCATAGTATTGATCAAACTATTTATGTGTGTCACTGTCCCATTATTTGTCATTGAGACTCCTCAAATCGGTTCACAGAATAGATTGCAAAGTCTGGTGACTGTATTTTGTGGATGAATCTAACTGTAGTCATTATGGCTGATGTTAGATGGAGGAGCTGCTTTGAAACAAATAACCTTTTTCCACGTGAAGTTTTTGGCTGTGATTCAATAATTATTCATCCTTTAATCCATTTGCCTGCAAAATACACAGGGATTACATTTTGTATATCTGTGGAGCTCTTTGAGACACTCTCGCAGCATGAACAGTGCTGTATTAACTGTATTCCTATTTTTAAATGTAAGGAATGTTTAATCCTGCCCATTGGTGTCTGGCATTCTCACCTGACACATGCTGCACTTTGTGTATTGATATTGTTCCCCTTTGGGTTTTACTTCTATCAACCCGTACAGTGATATATTTCTGTTTTCCTTAGGTGACGTAATTCGAGGAAAGATTACCTGTGCCAAGAATAAAAAAGATCCTCGGGCCCTGGTTATAACCATATCGTTTAACAACACGAAACAGACTTATAGTATACAGTAAAGATTCTGTGCTCAGATGTTGCAGGTCTGCATACACCTACTTTGTTATGTTTGAATAAATGTTTGGCAATATGTTTGCATTCATGGTACCAGTTGACTTCACAATGCATCAGAATGGGGAGTGATATTGGGGGACTGTGATTTATTTTGTTCATGAATTAACGGATATAATAACACATAGATTTGGCATTAAATCCAGATCTTTTATAGATTATGAAGAAAATTATATATGAGACCTCCTTGATTGTTCTATAAATATTAAGTACATGGACTCTTCAATGTGGTGGGACTTTTTTCATTTTTATTTAATACCAATAACCATTATGAACACAGAAAGTTGTTTTCTTATTGCCAATGAGTTGATTGAATTTCATCTCCTCTCTCTGAGAAGCCATCACTATTAGTTTTGAAATATTCCCTAAAAACGGTACATTTGTGAATCTGTCTCAACCCCCTTCCACTGACTGAATGACCGATAACTCAATGGGCTTTTGTTACTCACGAAAAAATGCACCTGTTCAATTATTTTATCGATGTGCAAAAATATCAAATTCATGCAAAAGGGCAGGGTGTCAAAGGGGGGTGGGGTGGGGGTGAGGGTAGAACGTTTGTACTAAATGGGAGCATTAACATTGGACGTGTGAAAATAGAGTGTGTTTATCCACGGCAGGAGTTTCACTATATGTCACTTCCTCCGTCTGAGGTATGTTATGATTTCACAGCCATTTTGTAACAGTATTGACAAAAATAATATAGAAACAGCCTTCGGGACTCTAAATCATTTATTTCATTCAAGTTAAATAGCCAACATTATTATTTTTTAATGGGGGAAACATAGAAGGCGAAAGGAGCGAATGATTGCAACTGCAGTGATATTTGTCCTTTTAGACCAATAATTTATTCAGATGCAAACTGGTCCAAATGTTTTGTCATGCCTCAGAGCATATGATAAACAGACAGATGGAAATTTGTGCATTGCCATTCAACGCCATATGGAATTCAGAAAAGACATTCCATCTATGTAAAATATTAGGTTCTTTCTTGGACTCAAAGTTGACGAGTCAACAGAAAATGCTGCGAAAATCCATTTTTAATGGCTGGGTGATATTTGGGCAGCATCTCCTATAATGAGTCAAAATGGTTTATTAATTACAGTGGCTGAAATAAAGCTCAAGGGATAAGTTGTTTGTTTTTCCGCTTGGGTCAGTTTTTATCAAAAATTCCTTCAAATAATCTGGAGAAGTGTATGAAAATGGCTGATCACTGTATAAAAATAGTTATACTATATCTATGATGGATGACTATGGATAATACTTTAAAGGACTATCTTGTATGGTTTCATTAAATACGTTTAGTGAGGGATTACAATTCTGCTTGGACTTTTTTAAAGAGTCATTTTATTTGACTAATTTCACTGGCACGTCTATGCAGTGTTACAGAGTGTTTGCAGACAGTTTTTGCAGGGAAGCCAGGGAAGCAGAGAACGAGGCTGTTCAGAACATATGTCATAGCCTGGGAATTAGTGAGAGGCAGATGGAACAGAGTGGTGCATAATGTCTTGAGAGATTTTGCATCTAATGCATGTTACTTAAGCTATATCCTCAAGCTCCCTCAATAAATTAGCTAGGAATGCCATTGCTTGAACTGAAACTAAGCCATGCAGATAGGAAAGTGCCTTATTTTTGACTTAGCTGAACATCGTGCTTCCCAGTTGATCTCAATACCAATGGGCTCACGTGGCAAAGAGGATTCCCCTTGTTTGTGCTTCTGTGTTGGAAACTGTATGTCTGATTGTCGGGTGAAAAATAACACAAGATCAGGCTTGGTTGTGATGGCTCCCGTGGTTCAATAGTCTCTTAACAACCTCGCCCCACCCTACATCCGTGACCTCCTATCCTCTTACCAACCTGCCCCCCCCCCCCCCCCCCCTCCCCCCACCATTCAGCAGACTCTGGCCTGCTCCACATCTCCCGATTCACCCGCCCAATCATTGGCGGGCGAGCTTTCAGTCACTCTGCCCCCAACCTCTGGAACTTCATCCCGAAGTCCCTCCACCTCGTCCCCTCACTGACCTCCTTCAAGTCTCGCCTCAAGACTCTCCTCTTCAATGGACCTATCAGCAACTCCTTCTCCCCCCCCCACACACCCCCCCAACTCCTGTCCTCAACTCGGGTCTGAAGCAGTAACTGTCCAGCGCTTTGGGTCGTCCTCCTGACCTGAAAGGCGCTGTACAAATGTATTTGTGTTGTTGTTAACAGTTGATGTGTAGGCACAAGCATGAAGAATATCTACTGGTTGAGATATCAGTGGAGAACCAACAATGTTGAATCATACTGCAGCAAAGTCTGATTTCAAGAGGAGAGAAAATTGGAGAGGACTACATCTCCTCAGCTGAGTTGGATGTTAAAATAATTTGATTCAGAATCATCATTTTCCTTTTTAAAAAACTTTTCAATTTACAAGTATTGACCAGTATTGATTTGTTATCGCTCTCTTAATATTTTGCTTGGGTGCAAACAGTAATGTTTCACTGTTGCTGCTTTTGTGAAGGGAATGGATGCAGTTCAGTATTAATGTTGGAGAATTTAAAAAAAGGTAAAAAAAAAAAAAAACTGCCATGCTCAGATACCTTCACTGCATCGAGAGCTCAGTATCCTTCTCAAAAACATTTGTAGTATCTGATCTGGAGACCCTCCCCTTCGATCGTGGCTTCTGCTGCCCTCCCAACTCTCTCCCTCCAATCTTAACTCTCTCCAACCCCTTCTCCCTACCCTGACCCTTGCTCAGGTCCTGACCTGACTGTTCAGCACCTTGGGACATCCTCCCAACGTGAAAGGTGCTCTATAAATGTAATTTTGTTGTGATAATTGTTGTATTATCAAAACTAAAGGGTAAAAGACTTATTGATAAACCCGCTCTTAACCTTTACTTTATTTAACCGATCTACTTTCCCCCTACAAGCCCACCCGGACCCTCCGTTCAACAGGACTTGGCCTGCTCCAAGCCCCCCGCCCGAACCGCCTCACCATCGGAGGCCGGGCCTTCAGTTTCTCCGCTCCCACCCTATGGAATGCCATCCCTCAATCCCTCCGTTTCGTCTCTTCCCTTTCCTCTTTCAAGGCCGGTTTGAAGACTTTCCTCTTCGATCGTGCCTTTTGTTCCACCCCGAACTCTTCTACCACCCCTTCGTGTTTCACCCCTTCCCAAACACTCCCCTCTCAGCTCGGGTCATACGCCTCCTGTGCAGCGCCTTGGGACGTCCTCCCAACGTGAAAGGCGCTCTATAAATGTAATTTGTTGTTGTTGTTGTTACTTAACTTTTAACATTTACTAACTACAATTCGATAGAGTTTTAAGGGAATGTTGCAGAAAAGTTTCAAACAATTTTTTATTCTGTGCTCTTGAACAATGGTGTTTGAGATATTATTTACTGAACCTATTGGTGAAATAGTGGAAATGCTGTTTTACCACAAACCATTTTTTATTTCCTTTGAATCGAAAGTATGCAGTGTTATATATATTTCCCTGTGTTTTTATATGAGGTACTGTATTTTATTAATTGAATTTACAAAAGGCCAACTGCATTATTGATCTGACTGCAAATATTTGCTCGTCTACATGAAACTTTGATAGCTTTTCATAGTTTGCTCATAAATCAATGACGCCATTTGTATTGGAAAAAGTAGATGCAATCTGGCATGGCAAACAGTAAGAAGGACCGAGTGTCAAGTTTCCTTTGTATTTGATGACCGTTATCTTGTCAGTTTCAAGTCCGCTTGCGCAATCCTTCCTGCAACAGCATATTAGACATCATACTTCACTGAACTTAATGCCTGACCCACTGTTACCATTTTTGTTTTTTTGTACGATAGATCAGTATGCTCAGATGGATTGTCAGGGAAATATGACATTGATGTATACAGTTCAAAGTTAGTTTAGAACTATTAATCGCATGAGTGATTCAGCTACAATTCCACACAAGTGCCCTGATTGGTTCAATTTTAAGGATTTATACCTGCAACCGTTATTTTGTTGCATGCAACCTACTCATTTAACCCAACATTGATGATCTTGGATATTTAATGTGAATTAATTGGAAGAATACACAGGTGAGCGGGTAACGATGATGTTTTAATGATGGATAAAGCCGTTGGTTAAAAAAAAATGTTGTTTTGTTTTAAAGCAAGGAGTGAGGCTCTATCTAACTTGTCAATATGCCAGCCATTCCATTCTAGCACCGTATTTCAATATCCTAAACCATTTCTGAATGCTTGACTGCATCCTACTATTTCAGCCTTGGAGTGCTTTTATGCTTCATCGTGTCAGGCTTATGAAAATAAACCAAGTTGGAGAAATTCTGTTGGGTTTTCTACTAAACATGATTCTTAATATTTCAGGGCCTTTTTAAAAATATATACTTACAGGAGAAGGTGACAGGAAAAGTTCTATCAGAATTTCTAATTAAAATGGAGTTGGTGATATGCATCAGGGTCCGCATCTCAGTCACGAGAAAATGATATGAGCGGAATGGAAAAGACGTGGGTGGAAATTGTTTCATATAAAAGAAAACTCCCAAGATATTCCAAACTTGTTAATAAATAGGAAAATGAATAGAATGATAACTTCTGTTAAAAAAAAATTTAAGGAAAAAAAATACGGTACATTGAATCATCAAAGAGAAAATATTGGTAAGAAAGATTTTCAAAAAAGAAAATGTGAAGTGCAATGTCGGCGGCAGCTGCAATGGCAGCTTATCTCTAGTACCTTTTATTCCTGTAATTTAATTGTCATTCCTATTGTGCTTTAGGCTTGAATTTTATTGCACTTTTTTAAAATGAAAGATGAGTCAAAGTACTACTGTGAATAATTTCAAACTGATCACATAGGTGAGGTGTTTCCATTTTCTCTTTCCTCTGACTGAAATTAATGTTTTTAAGCTGACATTGCAGTCTGCACGGCCCATCAACAGTTTACCATCATAGTTGAATTGCTCGCTTTAACTTTTTACAGAATAAATTGCAATGCATTGCATCTTATTGTGCTGATTCTAACCGACAGTGTCAATAATTCTGTGTGGTACTTGAAAGCTGTCTCTCCCTGTCTCCAGAAACTTTGAAAACCGCATCTCTTCTGGACAACAAAATCTTTTTTAAGTCTTTAATTTCCTTCCTGATGTGCACCTCTGGATTTTGTCAAGTCCTTTGAGATCTCTTGTAGGAATTCTGTTGTAGAAATATAAGTTGTTGGTGGAATTGTCTTTGAAACTATGCCTGTGAGAACATGTTGTTTCCAGGTTACAAATAGCAGTCACAACCACATTATGAATGAGTGCGTTTCGCAACAAGAAGGAAGAACTGATGAATAACAGAAGGCTCCGCACTTCAGCTTACACTATAATGGGATATTGCACACACCATAGCAGACAGTCAGTCCATAAGAATTTCCTTGTCTTATTTACTCTTGCTTTATCACTCTCCCTCTTTCCCTTGTCCACAGGCTCACGGGTTGTTTTACAATGAACCTTCTATTGTTCCTGTAATTTCCTCCTTTTTTCCCCCTTGGTCCTAGGTCCCATCTATGTGTTGTACTTGATGTTCACCAATTCTCATGATCTCTGTCTTTGCTGCCCTCCATTATTGTGTAGAATAATACTGGGCCTGTTGTGGGAGGCGATTTGCTAACTCTGTTTTCATGCAGGAATTACATTTTTAGAAAGAAATGCAAAATGTGTTCTCATATGCCTGTCTGACCGGTTTGCACGTTCTATCTTGTGAATGCAACCTGAGAAGCAGTCTGCTGCGTGAGTGTGTGAGACTGTGCGGGGTGGAGTGTGAATCTCTCCCTCTGGAAGTCTCCTGGCTGCTCACTTTAGAAAAGGAAAATAATCACAAACCACACGCACATACACACACACACACACACACAGAAAGTGAGCCAGTGAATGTTCACTGTCTGTGTTAACCAAGAGATTTGGGTTATGTTGAGAAAGTCCCAAGGGGCTGAGAAGCTACTGACTTCACAGCTGGGCCTGAAAACTCCCCAGCTTCTGCCCGAGATGCTTTTGGTGAATTTAAACCAACTTAAAGAAACCCTCCTATGTTCATCATTGAGATAGGGTTCCACCGTACACCGCAGGCTGCTTCCCCACGCCCATCTCTGTGTGACGTTAACAACAACAACAACAACAATTTACATTTATAGAGCGCCTTTCATGTCGGGAGGACGTCCCAAGGCGCTGAACAAGAGGCGTGTGACCCGAGCTCGGAGGGGAGTGTTTGGGAAGGGGTGAAACACGAAGGGGAGGTAAAAGAGTTCGGGGTGGAACAAAAGGCACGATCGAAGAGGAAAGTCTTCAAATCGGCCTTGAAAGAGGAAAGGGAAGAGACGAAACGGAGGGATTGAGGGATGGCATTCCATAGGGTGGGAGCGGAGAAACTGAAGGCCCGGCCTCCGATGGTGGGGCGGTTCGGGCGGGGGGCTTGGAGCAGGCCATGTCCTGTTGAACGGAGGGTCCGGGTGGGCGTGTAGGGGGAGAGTAGATCGGTTAGGTAGGATGGGGCAAGGCCATGTAAGGCCATGTAGGTGAGGACGAGGATCTTAAACTCGATCCTCTGGAGGATGGGGAGCCAGTGGAGACGAGCGAGGGTGGGGGCCATGCGGTCACGGAGACGGGTTACTCTATATAGTCCTGCAAGACACCTCTATATAGTCTCAATGTTAACAGTGACACCTGTATATATAATCTGATATTAGCTGTGAAGACAAAGGCCTAATGGTTGGGGTGGTCCCTAGCTGGACAAGCTGTGGGAAAGCTCATCTGAAAATAAAGTTGGGATGATAATAGTACAATTTACTTAAGGGGAAATGGCTTCGCTAGATAAATCTTCCATTCTATTACATGTGGAGCTGAACTTCAATCAAATTACAAAGAAAACCATACCAAAAATAGGCAATCTAACATTTGGAAGGATATAAGTTGTTTAATGGTGTATGACCATAAGAACATTTTACCGCTGGGATTTAAATGTCACAGATTTGAATATAGTTTTAAGGTGCTTATAGGAGTATTACATACAAATCATTTTAACGAGGAGAAGTTTATGGAGTAAAACCAAGGACAGTGAATGTACATTAGTTTGAGAAAGTTAACTTTTCTTCAATGTTATAATGCCTGGAGAAATTTCCTTGATTTTAAAAATGTTAACTACTCAGATAATACGTAGTGATGGAAACTGTAAACTATCAGAATTGTTTAACAAGTAGCAGTCACCTCAGAATATATTGCATTTTTCGAAAAATGGATGGGTGCATGGAAAGTGGACTGAATGAATTGGTGATATAATTACATTATTACTGATACTGTACAATGAATGGACTCCAGCCTCGACACAAACATTGGAGGGGGGGGGGGGGTGATAGATGCCAAGTAAAACTCCTTCAAGGGCCACTGCTTACCTATCTCAATGGGATCAAGTTTGTTTTTCTGCTAAAATAAGAATGAATTTTGTCTGTAGAAGTTCATTCGGCTTTTGACATTTCAGTTGCAGTTTCTTCCATCCCCAGTGATTGCACTGGAGAACGCAAATGTTACTATAAAAATATAAATTTGAAGCAACTCAAATCAAATCAAGATTTCACAATTTTTTGAGGGGGTGGTTTCTTATTTTGTTTCCTTCCCCGTGTTCTTTATATGATGGTCCTAAGGTTGGTGCTGTGATGAATGAAATGGTTCTGCTTTAGCTTCATGAACGCCTGAAGCTGTTTTCTTCTCCAGTCAACTGATGCAAACCATATGCATTGCCAATGGACAAGACCCCTTGCAAATGTTACATCTCTTCAGGCTTTGCTTCTGCAACACAGATCTATATCTCCCACCAACCCACATTCTGTCGATTCGCTTTACAGTATATTCTGTAAAACGCTTTGAGACGTCCAGACGATGTGAAAAGCACTATATCAAATGCAAGGATCGTTATTTATTATTATTATTCAGTCCAGCGCTCATGCACCAACCTGGAATGATGCCTTCAAACTCGATCTGTAAATAACCAGGATTGAGTCTGGCAATGATTGGCACCATTCACAACGATAATTCACTTTAATGCGGGGAGTGTCTTCAGTGAACCCCATTAGCATGTGATTTTAGTAGTGCCTTGGGACATCCTCCCACCGTGAAAGGCATTCTACACAAATGCAATTTTCTTGTTTGTTGTTGTATTAATGGTGCCTGGATATGCTACTCCCAACTCACTGATGCAGCAGGAGGGTAAGGTAGGTGAAGGTAACTTGGATGTCGATGTATTTCCCTGCTACCCACCTCAGCTGTGAAGGCCTGGGGCTAGATGCAGTAACATTGGCGTGTGCAGTGATTCATTAACCAGAGATGGAACCAGATGCTGCAAGTAACCATGTGTTATGTACATTATGCATTCAGTTGACACTAATGCAAATGTTTTAAGAAGGAAGCCTACATAATTTTGTGCTAAATTGCAACGAGAATTGATAATTTTGTGTATACATTCGTATTTATATAAATTATTGTTTACAATATATATTTATACATTATATAAACATATATTAGATATATATATAAAGGCCCCTTCGCAACTGGCAAACTGTTTACCATCATAATCTAGTTTCACAGACAATGCAGTTTGTACTATTTTTAACATCGGATTCTGTTCAGCACCATCTGCTCTGGGAGCTGAGGAATGTCAGTATGTATTTAGGAAATGAATGGCATTTTAGACAGTAACTGCTTGGGTAGCGATGGAGTGAGTGTCTCAAGTCTCATCAACTCAGCACCCAATGACTGTCCAGATGACATTTCTCCATTTGACGGGTTTCTGTGAGTCAGATACCAATCTCATCAAACTCTTCCAGTTCCCTCCCAGCAAGGTTTAAACCACTAATACGCAAATATTTGATACAATGCTGGGCCACAATGCATTGATAATTGCAATGATATAATTTTAGAAAGTATTACAGGCAAAAATATGTTGGTGTAACATGTAGCTCAGTGGTCAGAGGAGTTGCCTTACAAGCATGAGATCTGTGTTCGATTCCAGGAGGATCAGGGCGAAACCTTGGGCAAGTTTCCTTACCCCACACACACGACTAATAATAATCTGTTCACCACAAAAAAAACAAGCATAAAATTGGTCATTTCAATCCACTACTGTTTGTGGGACACTGCTGTGCGCAATTGGCAGTTGCGTTTCGCCCACAAGTATACAGTCAATTCACTTTACAGTATATTCTGTGAAGCGCTTTGCGACATCTAGAAGACATGGAAAGCACAATATCAAATACATGGATTATTATTTAAAGCGCTCTAAGGTGCCGTCTGGCATGTAGGGCGCCATATAAATCCAAGTTAGTGGTGGTGGTGGTGGTGCAGATTTGAGCAGTGGTCCCAAAAGCCAAAAAAAAACATGTAATTCACCTTAATGCTTTTATAAGTGGTTGGCTGGGTCTTATGCACAGAGAGCGAGAGAGAGAGAGAGAGAGAGAGACAGAAAAATCAAGTGAATTTGCTCATTTATCAAAACGAAAAGTTAGATTGCTTATGACATATGTCCAATGTGTTGCTGTACATTTTAATGTCTTGTGTTTTCCTACAGTATTGTACAGAAATGCATGGACGAGAAACTGAGGTCTAGATACACACTCAAAACCGATTGTGTCTCTTAACCAGCCATGTGCATAGGTTGGGTTCAAACAAAATTGAGATGATGGTGAACTGATGTCCCATAAAGATCTGGTTGGAAGGAATTTAAGACGTGTGTGTGACCCGAAAAGTCAAAGGGATACCGATTACATTGGAAAGATTGTCCCGTGTTGAAGAACATGTTTATAGGGGGGAAATCGTAATGGAGCTTGAAGTATATAAAGCCATTGATGCATTATGAAATAACACACGAGTTTGATCAAAATTTAAACCAAAAAAAGTTCCGTTTTAGCATTATAATTTTCTGTGGATTATTCTGAAGATTTTGGTGCCGTGATTTGAGGCCAATT
The DNA here is from genome assembly GCA_035084275.1 of Hydrolagus colliei. Classification (NCBI taxonomy): domain Eukaryota; kingdom Metazoa; phylum Chordata; class Chondrichthyes; order Chimaeriformes; family Chimaeridae; genus Hydrolagus; species Hydrolagus colliei. Next base: position 2,587,913 of record CM068757.1, read on the forward strand.
TTGTTCTTTTTAATTATTTTTTAAAAAAAAGCTGCTTTCAATATTTTTTCAAATGAGGGACGTTCTCGAGAGATAATTTTTCAAGGGATGTATTTTCCCATCAGTGTCGAGGGCGATGGTATGTGGATTGGTGAATCTTAAAAGCCCAGCCTTGTGCGACATTTTCTTGTTCTGACATGCAATTCAGGCTTTCTCAGTTGATCATGTATCGCGGTGAAAAAAAATCATATCCAACCCATTTGACAGCCGCAGTCCAGTCTTTGGAGTTTCGATTAACCTGAATGCGAAGTGATGGATAACCAATAAATGACACGTTTTAATATGGTGTGGATCCATAGAGAGGGGAATTGTTGAATTGTATGTTTTATGCAATTGGGATTTTTAAAAATTAATCCCATTCCTCTGCCTTTACCCTTAAAAGCACTGTAAGAGACGAGGTGTTATAATTCTGGGCGACAAAATACATCTCAAGGTAGTGGGGAATCATTCCATTTTTGCAATGGATTTCTGTCGTGGTAATGGTGCAAAGTACTGTATTTCCAATCAATTTATATTTCATTACCTGTTTTTGTTTCCAAAATTGAATGCAATGTGGTCATATTCGTCAATTAAATACGAGAAATACTATGCAAAGGAAATGTAAATTTAGATGTATTTCGCGTAGTTAGTTAGTGTTACTTGCACGTTAAATTACCCCGAATGCACCCACTTAAAGTACTGTTTGGAAAGCATTTATTTTGAGTAACATTTTTTGGGGGGTAAATCCTCGACTTTACTGGGTACATTTACAATGGCAAATGATTGAACTCTCCTTAATCAACGTGTGCTAGGCTGTGTTAGTTCTATGGTACACAGGTAAATGCTACACTGTTGAATAATTAATACACATCTCATCGTAAAACAAAAAGCAAATTATCTCGAAGCAAATAGATATTATAAATGAGGGGTGAATTATCCTCACATAATTTAGGGTAACAGATATGATCAGAGGGATCTAAACATACTGACCTTAGTGGTGTCATGTGTGCTCATTCATGTGCAGTTATGTAATTAAGTCGCTTTCTCTCTCTCTCTCCCCCCCCCCTCCCCCCCCCCCCCCCCCCCCCATACACACACTCTGTTCTCCCAAAGGAGATTAACAAGCACATACCTTATGAAGCGAATAGACCTATGCTAATCTCACTAAATTACATGTTTAGTGAAATCTCAAAGCACAATCCACAATAGCGAAAGATAATTGCTGATGCCTCAAATACATTACACAGAGATACATTTAGGGGGGGGTTTAAATACTCGTTGGAAATTCAAACAACGACCTGTTTTGGGGGACAAAAGTTGCTTCATTGCAATCCCATATTTATCATTTCTCTTATTTATCTATCTATCTATTTATTTATTTATTTTTGGGTGTGAAGAAAAAATAGTTTGTCAAAGGCCTGATAGAGAACAAAGAGAGAGAAAAAAAAATCCATGGTCGGTCATAGTCGGCTTTAGAAAGAACCAACATTCTCTGCAATGTTTATATTCTCTTAAAACATGACATCGGCACACTATTGTAAAACCAGGGGGTTGAGCGTTGAGTGTGGGGTCCCAGCGCCTTGGGACGTCCTCCTGACGTGTACAACCTCCAATTAAGTTTTCTGAGGGAAATTGTAATTTTAGCTTGCAAGCAGCAGAGACATGATGGTTTTTAAGCCGTCTGGGATGTCCTGTTGTTGATGATAAACACTTAAGAGTTTAAGAGATTTGGTTTGAAATGCAAGGTTCGATTTTTATAAGAATCCTCACAATTTATAACACATGGCGACATTGTTCAGTTTGTACTGTGACTGGATCCCAGTATATGGTGAAAGAAACAGTGGTTTAACTGCTAGCAATAAACCATGTGAAACATTTTGTGGGCGAAACGTATTTGTCCAACGTTATTAACGACATTTGATACCGCTTAACCCACCTCAATAACATAGACTACATGTGAGTTGTTCGGGATATTTTTACCCGCACACAAAACAAAATCTTCTAGAATTTCAGTCGGTTTATTAGACAATCTGGACCGCACGGCTTCCTATTTTTATTTATTTAAGAAAATAGCTTAACGGGCAAAGCGACTCCCGGCACACACACACACACAAAAGAAATCGATTGCTATTATTCATCTTTGACAAAGTAATTAAGACTGCTAAAGGGTTGTTAATTTACTGTGGAGCGGCGTGGCGTGTTAGTGATGGGTTTCAGATCTAAAGTCGGTTCCGCATGACTGTGGGGAGGTGATTAGCACATTGCTAAACGTGAGATATTCATTGCCACAGTATGATCTCTCAGTCCAGGTTCCCAGCTTTTATTAGTAGTATTGAGAAGTCTCACACCTACCCGCAAATACTTTCTATATATCTATCTATCTATATAGATATATATACACACATAGTTCGAAAATTGTATTTGTTTTATTTGGTCGCTGCTTCATGCTGGATGGTGAAAATGCATTCTCTACCATTAGTCTCCTATACAAAAGAGATAGTTTGCTTGCAAATATATTCTCTTACGTGTTAAGACAGAATTAAGTGAGTGGAGTGCACTTTGGAATGGATCACTCGTTACCAGTTGCAAATATATGCACCCCCCAATATATATATATATTGCACAGCAGTTCACAGTTCCAACTCCTGGTCTCAGTCACAAAGATTACGTGTGGAGCAGAGAACATGTTCGAGAAGCATCTGGATACGTGATGTAGTTGTTCGTTCGCTAGGTCACTGCGTTATTTGTGATCTGATGGAATTTTATTCTAATGACAGTTCGCATTGCAGCAAATGGAAACAGGAAGATGTGTCTTTAATTCTTTTTTTAGGCAGAACGTGTGTGGGGAGGTGTGGGGAGATGTGGGGAGGCTGGGAGAGGGGAGTATCCTTGCAAATCAAAATGCAACTTACAATGTTAAAATTCAAACCTTGAGCGAGGTGTGAGTGTCGGTTTCCAATAACCACACAGAATTGCTGTCAACTAATAGACTTAAAATTGGGCTCCTTCATCTAGAGAATGCTAATGTTTTACACACACATAAACACACACCTTCGAATCGAAGGCTTGAATTTGTATGTGTTGCACATAGACCTTGCCTATTACCAGTTGCAAACAATATATATTGTTTGCAACTGGTACAATATACAGTACATCCATATATATGCAACAACGAAAATGAATTCACATAGCCCTGTCTATTTATGGATGTGGGATGCGTTCAAAGCATTTTAAAGGCATGAGACAAATTTTAGATGAACTCTCTTGTTAGGTGAGGGTATTCAGGGATATGGGGCAAGGTCGGGTAGTAGGAGTTGAGGTGCAGGTCTGAATGGCCTACGCCTGTTTCCATGTTTCTATATTTCCCGATTGCACCCCTCCTTCCCCCCATCCCTCCACCTTTACTGAACCAAACTGTGAGTATGGAAGGTGGTTCATTCCAAGATAAACTGGGGGGAGGGCAGGTATCACAGGTGTAAACACGATTATGTACAGCCCATAAAGGTAACACAGATACGGGGAGCTGTATAACACAATTAAAATTGGGATTCTGAGCAATCCGTGAATGCAGAAGATGGGTTTACACTGAAATACAATTTCAGTTTCAGATTTTGATGGTTTCCGACGGCTTTTGTGAACGCTCAATACCGTGTATGCAGAAGTTCAAAACCTGGAACATATCCTTTACCCTGTGCTCCTCCCTCGATTCAAAATGAAATATTCTATGCTGGCCAAACCTTGTGTGTGTGTGTGTGTGTGTGTGAGAGGGAGTGAGTGAGTGAGAGAGAAAGGCACTTCGGTTATTCAATTAATGGCCTCGCTTATAATGAACAAATTAAGATCATAATTTCACGGTTCAAAAGGTGACCTTCTTAGCTGTCAACCGTTAAAGTTTGATGTTTGCGCCTAGTGTGTGTGTGTGTGTGTGTGTGTGTGTGGAGGGAGGTGGGTGGGTGGTGGGGGGGAACATAGATAGAGCAGAAGTGATTGGGTGCATTTTAAGACAGGACTGGGTGGGTACATGGTTTATTGGGTGGTATGGAAACCAACCAGCAAGGATTGGGGTGGGTGAGGGTGGATGGTTTATTCTAAGGAACAAAACAGCTCGACACACACACATACACACACAGAAAAAATGATGGGGCGAATGTCTCACATTCCAACAGTGAACTTGGCTGCGAATAGAGGACATCAGTGTCATTGGCTTTAATTTTTTTTTCTCTCCTGTACAATGCCAAGTGTCGGTGCATTAACGACGTTGGAATCATTGAGGGTTAGAAGCTGGCAAAAACGATTCAAGCAAGAGAATCAATCTGGCCCGTGTATCTATCTATAGAGAGAGAGAGAGTGAAAGAGAGAGAGAGTTATAAATAGCCTCCCAAATCTTGGGTGTAAAGTTATTATCCCGTCTCTAAACTTTGAGCTACGGGAAGTAGTTTTTTTTACTAGAAGTTGAGATAAATGCCCCATCTATGTTTTACACCTGACACCTACGTATACAGTACTAGCAACCCTCAAGTAAATCGCTTGCACCTCAAGAAAAATTGGTTTATTGGAATAAAATAAACTTATCCAACCCCCCCTCCATCACATCCCATCGCATAGAAAAGATTCTCCATTTTCCTTGGCCAATATAATGTGTTTTTACTTTAATTCTCTCCCCCATACCCACGTTTTGTGTCAAACGATCGATTGAAACGATGAAGTTTGGACGTTGAAACACACTTTTTTAACTTTAAAGTTTCATATTTTGAATGGGGTGGGGGGGAGGAATAGTTATTTTCTGCAATTGCAATAAACCGATTTTGGTAAAGTTTGCTGTTAAGATGTTCAACACAGTGTTAACACCTGTTTTGTAACGCTTAGCTGAAACAATGCTTTAATTGAGAGCAATTAATTTAATACCTGGGACCCATTAGGTCCCTGTATTAATCAGCTAATATGAATCATTCTAAACACGCAAATCCCTTTTTTTTGGAGGGGGTGTGTGATTATTAGGTGTGTTTGAGTGACAGGTCGCTAACGTTTGCTCATTTTTTTTCTTTTGCTGTTGTGGTTGTAGGTTTAGGATCTGAATCCGTGTCTAATGATTTATCAAACTCTTATTATCAAGAAAATGGCAGGCGAAAGGCACCTTGGTATTCACTGACGCACACCCAATCTGTACAGGAACGTATAGAAAACGTTGGCTCTGAGCTGCGTTAAAGCCAGTCTCTAAGTGGCGTTTCCTTCAGTGAGTGTGTGTGTTTTTTTATTCCACCCTCTCTTCAAATCTATTCCACTGCGAAACATGGTGAGTGATTTTTTTCTCTCTCTCTTTTTCTCTTGTTTTTGTGTATGTGTGTGTATGTGATGGCGAACACACAACGGAGTCTAAATTTTTGTTGTTATTGGGAGGGGGGAAATAAAAAGTGCTAAAGTTACAATGTTAAATGGTTAGTGGAAAATGTCAGGGTCAATCGTGTATTTTATATACAGGTATACATATATATATATATATATTTATATACAGTCTTTCCAGATGCACCTTGAGTGTGGAACTGTCCGCGGTACTGGAACTGTCCGCGGTACTGAACCTGAAGTCAAATACTACAGAAAGCCATAGCCACAATACAGTATTTGTCGCATTTATATATAAATGTAAAATAAATCTATACAACGATTTGGAGATTTTAAAAACAAAAACGTGGTTTCGTGTTTCAAATAATTATTTCCATCGAAACCCGAATTTGGACAAACTAATGCACTGTATAAAAGACAAGGGTTATTAATATTATTATGATTGGAATAATAATAATTATTATTATAAACCTTGATTCATATCGTAAAAGTCTAAAATCATGGCTGAGGCCACTCGTAGTTTGGGAAACACCAATGATCTAGCTAACATTCCTTCGTGAAGTGAGTATTTAATACAGAAACAGCTGTCTCTCTCTATATATATATATATGTACATATATATATACTGTATATAAACGTAATTATTTAGAAGTTGCCTACTGCAGCCCTGAGCAGTACAGTACAGAGCAGACTCGGTGTATCTCCCCCCCCCCACACACACACACACATAAACTAGCGCTGGCAGGAGGCTGAGTGACAGCAAGTAAATGGGGCGTTAAATTAAAGAATCGTAGTGTAATTGTGGAAGAGAGAGAGAGAGCGAGAGGGAAAGAGAGAGGATCGAGCTTCCCTCAATCCGTGAGCAGAAAGACAACATGGTATGTTTGTAATCCTTGCAGATGGCAACGCTTTTTCCATATGATAGAACCCGGCGGCGGCGTCTGTATTCATTGGGTTTGAGATTTTTTAAAAAAAAAATTAATTGACCAAAAAAATTGTAACCCAAATATATCGGCACAAAGCGACTCCAAATGGAGAATGTCGTATTATTTATCCTGAAATCGGTCAAACTCCTCCACAGAAGCAAAACCAACAAAAAAAATTAATAATTTCGAGGTCATTTCCTTTCTTTTTTTCAAAAAAAAAGAAAAGAATCTTGGTTAAAATAAAAAAACACACATTGAGTAAAAAAATGTTGTTTTTCTTCACCCCCCCACCAAAAAAATAATTTAAAAAAATTATGTTTTGACACTTCACAGGATTTCACCGACCAGAAAGCTCTCGCCAAGGAAATTGTCGACAGTCCCCAGGTTTCGAACCCGGCGCAGGCGATGGTTAGAGCAGAAGATGTTGGTGTCACCAGAAGTAAAGTGGTCAGTGAATCGCACCTACCTTCAGAAGCACAGCGGGCTCCAATGTCCCAGCCTCCCACCGCAGAGGAGAAAGGGCTACCTCTCAAAGAAGCCAAGTGTGTTGAGTTTGAGGCAGGCAAAGCTGGGATCTGTAAGACCATCTCCATCCAGCCCAACTCCTCCGTGCGTCAGGATTCTATAGAAATTGTGCTTCACAAGGATACAGCCACCGAGAGCAATGATCACAACAACGCTGTTTATTGCAAAGTGAATAAGTCTCCCCCCGGCGCCGAGGCTGAAGCAAATCAGGACTTTGGGAAAATCACTGCCGAGCAAAACAACCGAGCTCAAAGCAGCTGGGTCACAAAAAGCCAGAGTACTGTAGTGCTGGGAACAGATGGAAATACCTCTGTACTGCCTGCCGGGGCCAGTGGGGTAAGTGATTCCAGAAGGCCAATCCTGTAATGAAATTAACCAAAGTTAAAAGTGTATGTGTATGTTCTGTGTGTGTGTGTCTGGTTTTTTTTTAGTGTGTCTGTGTGTGTCTGTATGTTTTTTGTGTGTGTATATTTTGTGGGTGTGTGTCTGCATGTCTTGTGTGTGTCTGTATGTTTTTTTTTGTGTGTGTGTGTCTATATTTTGCATGTGTGTGTCTCTCTATTCTTTTTTTTGTGTGTAAGTGTCCATATGTTTATCTGTTTGTGTATGTATTGGGTTGGAGGGGGTGGTGAGAGGTATGAAAAACTTAACGTAAACACTTTAAAAAAAAAGAAAAATCCCTAATTCGTGTGTTGAATTTGTATGGAAACTCGCTCTTCAAAGCGGGAGTGAGTATTTGAACACCCACTAGATTGATTCACCATGCTTTTTCCGGAAAATTATCTTGGAAAAAAAACAGTTTTAGGAGCTAAATACATATATATATATTAAAAGGATATTATTCTAATTTCTAGATAATAATAATAACTGTATTATTAATATCTGATAGTTGAGGGGGTAACACTTAACATTTTGTCTTCTCAATCATCTTTAGGAAGATCAAGGAGATGAGAATAAAGCCAGAGGAAACTGGTCGAGGAAAATGGACTTTATCTTGTCCATGGTGGGTTATGCAGTGGGACTGGGGAATGTTTGGCGATTTCCATACTTGGCATTTCAGAACGGTGGAGGTAAGACTTCAAATGCTTGCATTGACATGAAACTAGGGCCAAATAAAGAATTCAACGATAAAGATAACCCAAACAGAGAGGTCCAGGGATAATCCCGGGGATGGAGAGTAGAGGCACTGTTTGTACGTGTATTTTAAAGAGTGGGATAAAGTGATAAACCGATAACATCGGGATCGATTTCCCCCACCAAACCATTTTGTTGGGTATTTTTTTTGAGTGGGGGAAATGGTAATGCAGAACTTATTCTCCAGCGAGTAAGGGAAGTGAAGTGAAGTGAACAATTCTAAAAAGGCGAATTGCTGAGTCAAGCTGTTCTCTCTGTCGTTCTCCTCCGTTTCGCCCACAAAATACACAGTCAATTCAATTCACAGTAGATTCTATGAAGCTCTTTGACACGTCTAGAAGATGTGAAAAGCGCTATATCAAACGCAAGGATTCTTCTTCTTATTATTTTTGAGTTTTCGAATTGAGGATAAAATCGATGGGATTCAAGTAGAACATGTGCCAAGAAAACTCTTGATGTCCGAAGGTTTATTGTGGGAGATTCAGACCAGATTGGGATTTCAGGGTCTATTGACCAGCCAACCTTGAGGAGGGTGAAACATCTCAATCTTCAGCTCCCCTTAGTTCCCAGCTGCCTTCACTGGGTAACTATCATAGTAATCAAAATAATAATACTTCTAACAGTAACTGCAGCCTCTACATTGAAAGTTATTTCGGTAGTTATTCTGTGACCGGCTTGCAAAGAAGCATTTGGAGTAAATCAGTGAAATAAAACGACACTGGGGTTGATTGGCTGAACGCCTTAAAAGAATCCATCTTTATACAATTTATACAATTTATTTTAGTGTGTGTGAAGTGTGTGGATGAATCTGCAGGTAACAATACTCTTGTCTTACAGTCGTTTGAGCAAGTGCACTCGCTCTTAAATTGCCGCCAAACCAATTTAGAGAAATTGTACTTGTATCTTGTATCTTTTTGGATAAACTTATATCCATCTGGTCTTTGGGAAGCGATGGAACAGATGAGTTGAGTGAATTGAGTTTGTGGAGGAATTAGCTCTTCCTAATCCCTGCGAAACAGATTGAAATAATTGAGAACTACTACACACATTGAATTATTTAATGTACATTCTGCCCAGTAGGTAATCTATGCGTAATAATAGCAACCCTTGCATTATGATATAGCGCTTTACCACGTCTTCTAGACGTCTCAGAGCGCTTCACGTAATATACTGTAAAGTGAATTGACTGTATATTTGTGGGCGAAACGCGGCAGCCAATTGTGCACAGCCGTGGGTTGAAATGACCAATATTATTATTGTGGTTGTGGTTTTTTTTGTGAGGGATTATTGTTAGGCGTGTGTGTGGAGTAAGGAACCTTGCCCAAGGTTTATCGCTGACCTGCCTGGATTCGAAACACAGGTTCTCGCACGCTGGCAAAGGCGAGTGCTCTAACCACTGGGCTACTGGATTCCTTAAGCCCAGGGAACATTCGTTGTGCAAAAAAGTAACAGGAATTACTTGCACCAAATTGGACGTACTCAGTGCATTTACGTGTGATTCTCCGCAGAATTAATCCCCGAGATATGCGTACAATACAAGATTATTGTATCTCTGTGGATACAAGTCGGGAAAAAAAAAGAAAGTGAGCGATAAATCAAATGTTAAACAAAGAAAAATTGAAGTCGACACATTTCGCCTAAAGGAATACACATTGAAGTACTGTGTTGTCGTCTTGAATAATTGATACAAAACTTTCTCTTCATACTTTTATTATTTTTAAATCAAAGTCGGCCCAAACCTGTGTAAGGAATGGGTTTGTGTGAAATCAGGACACTGTAGATCGAACTCACACGCGTTTTCCTTGAATGTTAGAGTATGATGGAGTGCTTGGCAACCAGGGCATGCGAATTTCACTCGTTCGGCTTCATAATGAACACATTCGGACTGTAAATTGCTTTGTATCAAGTTACATTGATGGGTTGGCTGAAACATTAAAAGGTGGCGATGGAAAGTGTTCTCCGATAAATACGTTGTGGTTTGGAAGCACCAATCTATCGCTGCTATCCGGATATATGAAATCAGGAGTGTCGGCTGTGTGAGAGAGACTGGAACCATGGATCAATGTGTATTGTATATAAGCATCAAAACACGCCTCAACTTTCTCTATGACTTTTGTACAGCAGATTTCTGCTGACACCCACTCCCCCCCACTCGCCCCTGTTCTATTGATTTTTTGTCGGCGTGTGGAATTGCATAGACGATGTGTTATACCTTTGCAGTGAGCGACACAAAACGCTGACTGTTGGAACCCCCCCCACACCCACCACCAAAAAAAATATTACGCATTGGGACTGAGGCTTGAGAATGAAATGCATCTGGGAACCGAAAAAAAACATCCATTGCAAGCAAATTTGGTGCAGTTGTTAGATAAGTATCTGTTCTCCCTTCTCTCAGGAGTCTTGGTGACAGAAACAGTCTCATGTTCTACCTATCTCAAGGACACACACACACACCACAAAAAAAGGCACGATATTACATTGCAGTACATTATCCATCTGAGGATTATTAGTCATTCAAACTCCATCAGCACATGGACTATTCCAGTGTAAAGATATCCCGAGGGGTGTGTGGGCAAAGTGCACAATGATACGCCTAGTGCATTTCTGGAAAAGTTGCAAGTCTGCAGTCTGCATATATTGGTTAAAAAAAACATAAATGCTCAACGCAAAGAAAGTGAGAACTCGGCATAATTCAGTAAAGCGTGGCATTTGTCAGATTTGTTTTGCTAAACGGTATCAGTTGTCCCATTTTAAACAGAAAGTAATCTTGATATCTTAAACAACCGTTCCAGGCCCACTATATATACATATATAATATATATGTATGTATATATATATATATAAAATATATGTATGTATATATATAAATAAAATATATGTATATATGTATATACAATATGTATATAGATATATACATCGTATATAACATATCATGTATAATATATAAGATAATGTATAATATGAAATATAGTGTGTGATATATAAGATGACACGCATAATATATAATGTACGTATATGTTCTATATAATGACATATATTATGTAAAAAGGAATCTCATGTGTGAATCATATATCGCATGTCATTGACATTACAATTAATATCATAAATTTAAACGTATGATTCTTTTTGTTTCAAAACAAAAAATCATGGTTAATTCAATTACTTTGTTGTTTCACTTCTTTTTAACTAGTAATGTTTTATTTCAGGGTTGGGGGTGTGTGGTTTCTCTATTTTGTTTTGTTTTTAATCGATATCAGCAACTTAGTCCCTTACGGGAGGATTTATGTCCAACACTTATAATATATAATAATAATAACTTTTCTAAAGAGAGCTTCCTATAAGAGCATCCATATAGTTCAGGATTTACCATTCTTGTCCAATTCGCTTTAACGCCTGTATTCGGATTATTGTTCGTTACTGTTCGAATTGGGAGAATAATCCGACTTGGCGATATGTTCATTAGCTGTTCTGTTATCCAACTAATAACATTGTACATATTTAGGTTTATATTGTATTGACTTGACTTTCTGCTCGTCTCGTTTTCCACCGTTTTGCTTAAGCAAATTGTCATTTACTTTCTTTTAGTAAAATGTCATTGGTACCTTTAGTAGATTGGGTACCGGTTATGGAATCAATAATTAAGGGGAGCTGTGTTGTTCGTTAATATCACCAGTGTTACTTCGTTACCAGTTAATAATGGAGCCTTGAATATCTCATATGGAATATATTACTGTCTACATCAAAGACACATATTAAAAAATAGTGGATATAACGTTAGTAACGCGTTTTTTAAACCCCCCAATTAAAAACAAGTCCAACAGTTTTTGTGCCATGATTTTATTTAAACGATGGAAATTCCCCATGACTCAAAGAATGAAAGTATTCAGGAATTGCAAGTGACTATCGAGAACTTGCCAATTGACACAATGGACACTCATGGCTCTGACTGTCTGTCTATCTGGGTGTGTCTCGGTTTGAGCTGTTGACTTGTTCCATGATCCACACAAACCAACAAGAAGGTATTAGTTTTGGAATCAACTCGCACAGTCTGACAACTTTGGCAATCATATCCATCAACTACTAATCAGTGTCCCATCACACACAATACAATAGACAGGCAGAATGATGACCAACAGACCAACAAACCCTTCACTGATATGAAACGGTACACTAATCATTTGGGTAAGAGTGCTGGAAGGAGTTTTTTTTATCCTTCACAATAGTCTAACCTATTTATGCACCTATTTTTTTGGGGGGGGAGGGGAAACAAGAGCAAAGGCATTGAATTTTCAGTGGCTATTAAGCAAAAAAAAAATTGCGACTTTTCTACAAGATACTACTGAGAAAAGCCCGCATTCTCTGACTTGTTTCCAGTTTCAGTCTTGATAGTTGGCCGAGGTTGGTTGGCTTGGTGTCAGTTGATTTCACCGCAGAGAGAGAAGTGAGGTCCAGATCAAAAAAAATTGGTGTCTCCCAATTGATGCAGAATGGCCCTGAAGCCATGCAGTTGTGTCTGGCGTGCTTTCCCAGCAAATTCTGTTTGTGTATATGTGTGTGTGTGTTTTTCTCTCTCTTTACATGCGCTGTTGGTAAACGATATCACATTTTTACGAGTTATCTATGTGTTGGTTTGAGGCAAGCTATAAATATATATATATATACAGTATATATATATATATATATATTCCACCCCACCCTCTCTCGATTCGGTATAAATTATATGTCGCCCTAATCCGCAGTTTTCAGGTGTGAAAGTGAAAGTGCAGGCAGTGGTTTTGTTTGGTGCAGAGAGTGAGAGACCCTTATGTAACTAACACGAGAGGAAGCAATGACACCAGTCCCAATGCCCTTCACTCCTGAACGAGTTCCTCCGCAGTCGGAGTCAGTCTCAGGATTGGATCAGTGGGAACCTGATCAGTATAAAGTCACACATTTCAGATTATCATCAAACATTTGATTCTTTATTTTATATACAGTATATATATATATATATATATATATATATGTATATATATATATATGTGTATACACACACCTCCCCCCACCCCGCAATCTGTACTGCCATTTGTAGTTTGTCCTTGATGCCTCTTCTGAATTCAAATGAAATGCAAATGAATTCATCTTTAAGTATTTTAAAAATACACTACACAATTTGTCTGTGTGTGTGTCAGTGTGGCGGGCGGGGGGGGGGGGGGGGGAGGGTTAGGGATAAAGGGTCTGTCATACCTTATTATATTCAGGTAGCTACCTGCACAGCGATTGAAATAGAATTAATGAGATGCCATGTGTTTAGAACATGTCGGGTGTTCAGCTTGATTGGTTTGGTGCAATCACCATCTTGTGTTATCTGGCAATAGGGAAAAGCTGTTCACCTCACACAGCGAAGCAAACACACTGGTCCATATCGAGTGCCATCGTTTAACCAGTGGGTTTGGGGTCACCGCTGAAACATATTTCGACGTCAATTTGCTCCCCTTTCCTCAGCCAGCAATCTGGCAAACGTTTTAAACGACAATGAGTGTAATTACAATGCGCAATTTGTGCTGACGTGTGATATGTAAACAGTGCATCTGATTCATAATCCAGTATGTGTGTGTATAGATATATATATTAAATTAAATATACAACATTTCGTCCACAAATATACAGTCAATTCACTTTACAGTGAGTATATGCAGTGAAGCCTGAAGATGTGCTCAGGCGCCTTATCAAATGCAAATATTATTATTATTCACAACTATTTATTTCTGTGTGAAATGTTCTGATATCCTAATTTATGGGATTACAAAAACGGCAAATACAATGTTAGGTTCGCAGTGTTGACAGGTTGTATATATATATATGTGTGTGTATATGTACATCATATATAATATACAATATAAATAAAGGAAATGTGTGACCGATTTCCATGCGCATTCTTTTATTCGGAGAACGCATTATATTTTCCCAGAAAACACATAAAGATATCTGGGGACTGTTTAATGGTTTGCAGATTTCAAAAAAATAATAATCACATTATTTCCCTCTCTTGATATGCTTGGCGTTTTGTTGTTTTCTCACAGGATCTGTTTCGTTTCTACACCTTACTACGGGTTAAGAGAATTAACGTCAACCACACTGCAATCTTAATTATGCGATTACTCAGTGTTAGGGTTACGAATCTCTCTAATCCTTGCATTTGATATAGCGCCTCTCCGCGCCATTCTAAACGTCTCAAAGCGCTTCACAGAATACACTGTAAAGTCCATTGGCTGTGTGTTTGTGAGAGTAGCTGAGGATTTTGACGGACCCAGTTTCTGAAACGATGATTTATGGATTGATTTGGTATTGAAGTGATTCATTTCTGATCACGTAATTGTAGAACACTGCCTGTATATTCAGGTCGATTAACGTTTAGATGGATTTATTGTCAACTAACATGTGAGAGAGGGAGGGAAGGGGGGTTTGTGATACTTACCCATGATATAGAGAGATTACCGCTAATCTGTTAATCCCGTTAGTATCATTAGGAACTAGCTCCTGGTTTTCTTTAACCAGCAAACAATAATCCGGAATCGAATACAAATCTGATTACAAGAGCTGATTCTTTTTGATCGCTTTTGCTAAAGCCACATTTAGGAAGGGATTCGTATAAATAAATTGCCTGGAGGCGATGCAGTTCTGTCCAGCACGAGTTTCTGAGCGATTTCTGTCTGTGTGTGTGTGTCTCTCCCTCCCAGTCCTTTTGAAATATATAGTCATTGGAAAAGCAAATGTACATCATTGATCTATCTGTGGGAGATGAAAAATAGTCCCAGAAAGCAGCAGTCCCCTCCCCCCTCACCTCATACACACATATACACACACACATACTATACACTGCTATAGTGTATAATATTATTATTATATATTATTATATTATTAAATTACTATTATTAATAATAATAATCCTTGCATTTGATATAACACTTTTCACATCTTCTAGACGTCTCAAAGTGCTTCACTGAATATACTGTAAAGTGGATGACTGTATATATTTGTGGGCGAAACGCAGCAGCCAATTGCGCACAGCAGCGTCCCCACAAACAGTTGTGGTTTGAAAAATGACCAATTTATTTAATTTTTATTATTTTCGAGGGATTATTATGCGTATGTGTGTGGAGTGCGCGGGTTTGTGTGTATGTGTGGAGTAAGGAAACTTGAGAAGGTTTCAGCCTGACCTGCCTGGAATGGAACCCAGGTCTCTCGCTTGTAAGGCGAGTGCTCTTAACACTGAGCTACAGGACTCCCAGTGAGTAACAATTTGGAGTGTTCCCCAATGTGATTTTTCTTCCCCCCCCCCCACCTCCAATATACTATTGCTATGTGTTGTTGCTCACTGTGAGAGGCATTTTCCTCTCTGATGCTGCAATTTTACGCCAATGAAGGTGACCATGGTTAAACTCCTATCCCAACCAACCCACCCAACCACCACTTGTGTAGCAATTCTGGACTCCACCATCTCTGCACAGAGAGCTCCCCTCACTGGCGTATTGATGCCAGTGTCATTTTCATATTCTAAGTTCTGCTGTTTTATTCCCATCATTAAAAACATGGCTTCCTGGATAGAGAGATTAAGGGACATGGGGATAAGGTGGGCAGATAGAGTGAGTTTAGGAGATCAGCCCGTGATGTTATTGAATGGCGGGGCAGGCTTGAGGGGCTGAATGGACTACACCTGTTCCTTATTCTTATGTTCTCACTTTTAAATTATAGTTTTAACAATGTTCATTTCACATCAAAGTCTTCAGTGGCTTTTGAGAGATATGGATTCCTCTTAAAATCATGAATGATGTGTGTTTTTTTTAAAAAGAAGTACCAGGCATGTTTCCAGTTTGCCAAATGCTTGCTGTGATTTATCTGAAATACCATATCTGTAAACATATGCCAGTACCACATTCTCAGTTTCACTGTCTAAAGACACACAAATAAAGAAATATCTGGACAGAAGCGAAAACCATAGCTTGAGACCAGGAAGACAGTTCCTGGTTCCCATTATTTTGCAATAGTTGTTAAGTGCGGGAGACTTGAACAAGAGCATCTTTATACTCATTTAATAATAATCCTTGCATTTGATATAGCACTTTTCATGCCTTCTGGGCATCTCAAAGCACTTTACAGAAAATACTGTAAAGTGAATTGATTGTATACTTCTGGGCGAAACGTGGCAGACAATTGCACACAGCAGTGTCTCCACAAACAGTCGTGGATTGAAATGACCAATTCTTTTTCTCTCTCAAGGGATTATTATCAGGCATGTGGAGTAAGGAAACTTGCCCAAGGTTTTGCCCTGCCTGGAATTGAACCAAGTCTCTCGCTTGCAAGGCGAGTGCTCTAACCACTGAGCTACAGGACTCCGCATTTGAATTGCATTTGAATCTCCTGTCATTTTGTCTGCGTGGGTGTGTGTGTGTGTGTGTGTGTGTGCCATGCCAGTGATGGAAAACATGTTAGATGTCAGTTGGCAGTGAAAGTGCAGTGAATTGCGTAAACCACTTCAGTGGAACGGGATCACTGACTTCAGGTGTCAGAGCCTCACACACTGCCAGACTGCAGGGTGAGTCCATAAAGAGATCATTAACTATTTCAGGGGTCAGCCTGTTCCACCACAGCTGTCAGAAAAGGTGGCCATAACAGCCACGTTTACGATATTGACTGGGGTCAGGTGTTTCGAGAGATTTTTCAATTTTTCACTGACAGAAGGAATTAATTTGTTTGGCTTTGGTGAAGTTGGGAGAATTCTCTCAGTGACTGTCATGCCCTCTGGTGTCTGTTCCTGGTTCTACAAGATGCGTAAACATTGTTCCTGCTCAGATTTTTTTTTGCACAGTCAAGTTTTTATATAAAAACATATAATTTTACTTTCAAAGCTTGCGTTCCTTACCTTACCTCGTTCAGCGTCTTGGGACGTCCTCCTGACGTGAAAGGCGCTATACCAATGTAATTTTGTTGTTTTTGTTCCTCCTCACAACCTTTGAAATCATTGTTTCCTTACTCCACACGCTTGATAATAATTCCTCAAGAAACTAATTATAAATTGGTCAGTTCAATCCACGATTCTTTGTGGGACACTGCTGTATGCAATTTGTGGCCGTGTTTCGTCCACAAATCATGCAGTCAATTCACTTTACACCATATTATGTGAAGCACTTTGAGACGTTTAGAACACGTGAAAAGTACTATGTCAAATTCAAGGATTATTATTATCTGTTGCCATGTGAAACAGAAAATTACAATGTATTGGTGCCATCAATTTTGTAGTATTTCATTATCTTTCTAGATAGAATATTATTAAATTCCTGTGACTGTGGCACACTGTATTGTATGTCATATCCTAAACGTTCCATGTGTTCATTGTTTCTTTCTTAGGTGCTTTTCTGATCCCCTACCTGATGATGTTGGCTCTTGCCGGTGTCCCGATATTTTTGCTTGAAACAGCTCTCGGTCAATTTGCCAGCCAGGGACCAATATCAGTGTGGAAAGCTATCCCAGCTTTGCAAGGTACAGCATTAACACTAATCGATTGGCCTCTGATTTTAAAAATGTTTCTTTTTTTAACAAAAAATTGATTCCTTTCTTATTTCCACAGGGTGTGGAATCGCCATGTTAATCATCTCGGTTCTGATTGCTGTTTACTACAACATCATTATCTGCTACACTCTTTTCTACCTTTTTGCTTCCTGTGTATCCACGCTTCCCTGGGCATCATGTGGAAACCCCTGGAACACTCCGGATTGCAGAGACAAGAACATGCTTGCAAAGGGTAACCATTTGTCTCTTGAACACACTGGGATATTTTATTTTGTTCATACAAAAGGACGCAACTGTCTAGATCACTGACCTGTGGTGCCCCTTGGTGTCTATAGAGTTAGGTAGCTATGTGTTTTATTGGAATGAATAACTAACACAGTGCCTTAAACCAGCATTTTACATCCAGTGTATGAGCCTGAAGGGTTCTAGGAAGAGTACAACATAATACTTCTTACTTGAAGCGTTGTTACATTGTCAGGACAATTTGATTAGCAGTTACTGCTGGCCACTTGACCATTTAGATCATTGTTATGTCATGCTCCTCTGCGGTTGCTTTACAAAAGTGGTTGTAAGTAAACAATAGGCAACGGAGAATGATTCGAGGGACTTTGACACGCAATTACTTTGTATATCTCTGGCAGTGTTATTAAGACAAGATAGCATAAATGGGATTAAATTGGACGAGCGTGGCATTAGATATAAAATGTTAGGTTTCACTCAACCGCTTTGTATTTAAAATCACTTGTATTGTGCATTGTTTTCTGTTCAACTTGAAACCTTTCTTACATTACCATGTCAGAGGTTCACCAATCTGTATGGACTTGTGAAACTGGTTCGTCTCGGTACCTTGGTTGGTGGTTCTGTTCACAAATATGTGACTCGGGTGTGTAGTTCAACAAGTTTATTAAGCGTTCGCGAAGCGGTGTACACCTTAGGTACAGACTCTCGTCCGTTTACTCCAAGTGCACACCTAGAGCAACCTTTACATGGGTAGTTATACATTTTTCGCCACATGACTCATGCCGGGCTACAAACAACATGGTCTTGCAACTGCATCATAAAAGTCAATGAGACATAAGCCAGCTATAGCGTACAATAATAAGATATGCCTAGAGCTTTCTAATAACAAGATAGGCCTCGGAGCCTCGAAGCCTGGAGCTTACAATAATATCATAGCCTTGTAGTGAAATATGACAAACAATAATATCATAGCCTTGTAGTGAAATATGATAAACAAGCCTAGAGCTTTCTATGCAACAACAAGGCAGTATAGGCGTCAGTTTGGTCAAACAACCGAACAATGGTATGTCCTAAAAATCATAACATCGCTCCTGTTTTCCTCTTATTGCTAAACAGGCTCATGAGCGCTGACCAAAGGTTAAGGAAAGCATAGTGCAGATTTGCAGATAACTAGTATGCGTACAAGTCAGACGAGCTGACTTCTCAGACTGGGAAATGTGCGCAAGATTCAATTGTGTTGTTGGCAAAAAAGCTTCATAGTTATTGCATTGTTCATTGGATGTTCCTTTGTCTCAACAGAATCTTGCATAATTGGAGAGACGAACCATCATTTGCAGATTAAAAACTCAACCTTTTGTGTGTCTTCCTTTCCAAACCGTACCTTGGTCAATTACACCAAGCCCATAAACAAAACACTCGCCAGTGGCAGTGAAGAATATTTCAAGTAAGAGCATCAAGTTTCATTGCTCTACACGCCCCAAAATAATCTGTCCCCTCCAAAAAACACAATAATAAAATTGTTCATTTCAATCCACGACTGTTTGTGTGACGCTGCTGTGCGCAATTGGCTGCCGCATTTCGCCCACAAATATACAATCAATTCACTTTACAGTATATTCTGTGAAGCGCAGTTTCAGCACTGAAGAAGGCTGTTTGGTCCATTGTGCCTGTGATGGCTCCATGTAAGAACATATCTGCTCAGCTGAAGATGGTCAGAGTGACCAGAACACTGTTGCTGAATGGGCATAATAACTTATCTTTGCTCAATGTTCCCTCTTGTTTACAACAACAACAGCAAAATTACACTTGTATAGCGCCTTTCACATCCAGAGGATGTCCCCAGGTGCAGAACAGTCCTTGTTTCAGATTACTGTATTCTATTCAAAAGCTGGATTGATTTGCAATCTCTGAAATGGATAGAACCTGTGAAGTGCAGTATGTCAGAGGAACGTTTAAACTTCCCTTTTTTAAAAAGATCTGTGATAATATCTAATTACAAAGCTAAATAATATAAATAAGTGAAACTTCGCCCTGAACAACCTAACTGTAAAGTGTTTCTTGCGATCACATTTTTGTAGTTTGAACATTTATAAAGAACAGCTTTATTCCGAAATACATTAAAAAATATACAAATGGCGGTCTTAATTTTTAAACAATACAGAGTCTTCACAAATGTTGTTGCAAAATGGCGATTGGCTGCCCCGTTCGCCCACAAATATACAGTCAATTCACTTTAACCGTATATTCTGCAAAACGCTTTGTGACTCTAGAAGATGTGAAAAGCACTATATCAAATGCAAGGATTATTATTATTATTATTATCTTCACAGGTACTATGTGTTGAAGATTTCTGCAGGGATTGAACATCCAGGGGAAATCAGGTGGCAGTTGGCGTTCACTCTGTTACTGGCCTGGATAATTGTTTACTTATGTCTGGCTAAAGGCATCAAATCGTCGGGGAAAGTGGGTCTTTACATTTAACGCTTTACTGTTTCTCTTAGTTTAGAGAAATAAACTTTAAAAGTCGTAGCCAATGGCAACCAACTGAATGTAATCTCCTCCTTTATATTTGCAGGTTGTCTACTTTACAGCCACTTTTCCTTACGTTGTCCTAGTCATTCTCCTGATCCGAGGGGTCACTCTGCCAGGCGCTGGAGATGGGATGTGGTACTTCATTACGCCAAACTGGGAGAAGCTTAAGGATGCCAAGGTGGGCCAGTTAGTTGAGACTATATAGTATTGTTCTGTGGTTAATTATCTAGAATCTGGGAGGTAGGAATGCACGTTTTAACCAAAGTTGGATCCTAAATAACGTGTTGCAGATTGAGGTTTGGAGAAGGAGACTTTCCACCACTATCAGCACCAAGTG
This sequence comes from Hydrolagus colliei, assembly GCA_035084275.1. Classification (NCBI taxonomy): domain Eukaryota; kingdom Metazoa; phylum Chordata; class Chondrichthyes; order Chimaeriformes; family Chimaeridae; genus Hydrolagus; species Hydrolagus colliei. The sequence goes on from CM068757.1 coordinate 2,608,514, forward strand.
CCATTTCCTTTGAAGTAGGGTTTGCTGCTCCATCAAGATCTATGCAATGTTTGAAATATGTCAATCACTCTTTCTGTTAGGAAGGTAATAACTGTACATTGCCCCCCTTTGAATGAAAATTTGATGTACATTTGACCCCCCAAAAATGCATAGGTGAGTGCAAAACACTCACAATACGAGCAGTTCATTATTGGAATGAACAAGCTGAATGCTTAGTATAATTATCATGTGTGCTTATTAGTGCTGATAAATGAACATTACTTCATATCATTCTGAATGACATTCCCATGATGTGGCCTCATCTCATTACACCCCTGATGTTTCTGTCAAATAGACTGGATGTTGCCACTTTTGTGTGTCTTTTGTCCTGACGTACTGATTCATACTGACACACAATTCTGTGGGCAATAATATCCCTCGATGTCTTATCCAAACTCTTCATCTTTTCATTTGAGAAAGAATGAGCTCTTTAATTTTTTTAAAAAAGCTGTTTCATGATTTACTTGCAAACGTTTGCGTAGATGTTGCAAAGTGGGCTCTAATTTGAGAGGTTGTGACAACCTTGCGTCAAGAGGGAATTGCAGGTTAATATTCCTGAAGCAATGACAACTGCATTCCCCTTTAAATGTGTGTTAATACGAGCCATAAATTAGACCCAATGAAGTTAAATAGTAATCTTTGAATGGATCGGGTATAATTACGCGATTATAACAAGATTTTCAATTGTAAAAATGAACATAAAGGTTATTAATTTTAATGATTGCAATGTCGTGGACTTTCCCCCCACCATACACCCCACCCCACACACACTGCATGTCCACAATTAAACTCGATAGAGTTTTAAAGAGCATCATTCACATCATTTCTGTTCTGGACAATGATTGTGGGGGAATCTGTGTGAGTTGAGTCTAAGCAAAGTACATCAATACTCATACACCGATAGGAGGTTTCTTTAACATCGATTTCCAAGTGATAAAAGTGCATTCATTGTTTGCAAATGTTCTTGTGACAGCATTGCGAGAGGTTTGATAAATGCTCTGCCTTTGAGAATGCTTTCATGGAAGGAAGACTTGTCAAAGGATGTAATACTGTGGATAATACAGGTGCAGTGTTTATCCAAGGTTTTATGTAACAGTGGGCGCTAGTCAACATGCATTTGTGTCTGCATCCAGCAGCTAGAGCTTCCCCATAATCATCACATTAATGGGATGCTAGAAGTACTTTGTTTTAGTAAGTGCTGAAAAATACTGAGCAAATTGTTAACTAACAGGACAACAGTGCCATCTATTGGAATCCAATTCACAATCTTCTGGATGCTGTTCTGATGCATTGTGTAACAGCCAGGTGTACACATAACTGAAAGCAGTCACTGCAATTGACAGCAATTGCCTGTAAGGTGCTTTGAAAACATTTCGACGTCATAGGGACCATATCAAATGCAAGGATTATTCATTAAGAAAATCAATATCATAATGAAGAGTACTGTATGTTCTAATAGTGGCAGAACGCATGGCGAAACAGTTGCGTTTAATCAGGATCACATTTTATTTATATCCCAGTGATGTGCTCCAGAAATTTGAGCAAAAATTTTAATTTTTTTTTTAGAATGATTAGAAAAATCACACGGTTTTGTCTATATATGTTACCATTAGGTGTGGAAGGACGCTGCAACTCAGATTTTCTTTTCGCTGTCGGCAGCCTGGGGAGGATTGATAACACTCTCCTCATACAACAAATTCCACAATAATATATACAGGTAAAGCAGGAACTGATCCCTTTCTCCTCACTCTGTAGGTTGCGGCTTGCAGTAACACCGTATTGCTCCCTCTTGCTCACTGCTGTTTGTCTCTGCCTTCTTTTAGGGACACACTAATTGTGTCATGTGCAAACAGTGCCACCAGCATCTTTGCAGGCTTTGTCATCTTCTCTGTCATCGGATTTATGGCGAAGGAACTTAAAGTTCCCATCACTGACGTTGCGGATGAAGGTAACTTGAAAGCTGACTGTTCTTCATTGTGTAGGTGTGTTTTTTTGCAGAGTATGACAGTAAGGCACACAATAATGGCAGATTTGGCCCAAGAAATACACATAGTCAATCCACTTTCACAATATATATTTCCTCCACACTCCTAATAATAATCCCGTGGAAAAAAAAAACATGAGTGGATGTGGGATACTACTGTGCTCAATTGGCTGCTACGTTTCGTCCACAAATATACTGTCAATTCACTTTACTGCATATTCCGTGAAGCACTTTGAGATGTCTAGAAGATATGAAAAGCGCTATATCAAATGTAAGGATTATTATTATATGTTCGGTGAAGGGCTTTGAGACATATCAACAATAAAATAAGGTGCTATGTTAAATTTAAGGCTTATTAGTACTATATTTATTATAGATTATTTAACACATGTCATTGGATCATCCTTTCGCCTCAAGAACCCTTTTTTGGATTGTTTCAAATGTGTGTGCTAAGCTCTGCGATTTTCAAACTACAAATCTGGAACCAATTAACTAATCATTGGAATTTGCCAACTCTGTCAATAGGTAATAATAATAATAATATTATGATAACCGATGATATTTACAGGTACACAATTCTTTAAATTAATTTCTTCAAGTGATTGAGCAAACTAGAGGGGCTGATAATAAATGCTAAAATGCTTTCCTTAACTAGGTGATTTGTGATGGATTTGAATGCATTGTTTAAAAGCCTGTCTGTCTCTGCCGACTAAAATTGTACCATCAGCAAATCCATTGTTTGGAGTCAAACTGAGCTTTACAAACAAGATACCAGGTTCAATACTGTGGTCAATGCTGAACCTAATCTCATCATCCCCAAATGAAATCCACATTGAAATAGGTGAAGCCTCACTCAATTTTCCTTCGCTAAAGCCTGGAGACTGAACATCTCAATTACTGAGATGATATAGTCAACACAAGCCCCGGGATTTCACCTATGATCTTCCTTGTGTACATGGTCCGGTATTATTCACATGGCCAATTCACAACCGAGTCATCAAGATACAATGGAACCCATTTTCTTTCAAATGCTTCACCGGATGAAGAAAATTATATAATTTGTAGCTTGCTAATGATGAAAAAGGTAACTGTAAACTACTGAGCGTACTGGCAAACTATTTATTCATTTAAACATAAATAATGCATTCCTGTTTTACAAAGTTGTTAACGTTTGTCAGATGGCTGGGAAGCCCTTTCACTGAATTTGCTGTGTTTGTATTCGGGTACATTGTGTTTAATATAATTATTATAACATTCCACATGCGGGTTAATCAGATTCTTTATTTGAACATTTTAGAAATGGCTAGCCATTGTCGTTCGTTGCTTTACGGGTTATTCGCTGACAATTGATTTTAAAAAAAAGTATGCAGATATAGCCTGAATTTATAAAACATCCTGGCCTGTAAATCTTCATCAGTAAAGCTTGTGTTAGATTTGAATTTTTAACGCGAGAACTGCCATTCTAGCCTAATGAGCAAGTGGATATTAGTTGGTAATGAATGCGCCAGCACTGATCAATTGAGGCGATTTGTAATTTTGCTCAAAGAATAATTTGTAAAACGAATACCACCAACCAGTTGGGTGTCCCGATATAACACTCATAAAGCAATTGAGTTCCCTAGTTACTCCTGCATGTAACTACGAGAATAATTTCATAGCAGTTCATTTTCTGTGCCTGATTGATACCCCGATTAACTGTGCCTGATACACAGAAAATAGATTATAATGGCCTGACTATCAATGGGAAAAAAAAGGCAATTTCATTTTCAACTATCCCAAATTGCCACTTTCTAAAATATTTAAATTCAATTAAGACAAAGTTTGGCAATTATTTCCATGTAGGTAAGATTTTACTGTTTGAAGTATCAGCTCCAAGAACATGATCTCTCATTATGAATGATTGCTGACATGCAATTTATAATGTAAAACAGTGGATTTCAATCTCCAAGAAACAGGACAATAATGGGCATTGATTTATTTTCATCCTTTGATTTTTCAAACCTTCAAATTGGGTTTGTTTCAATTGCAAGTTCGCTGTTGTATGTTTACAGATGTATGATTACTCATCTATTCCAGGTCCTGGCATTGCGTTTGTGGTGTATCCTGAAGCATTGACCAGGCTTCCTTTATCTCCGTTTTGGGCTATAATTTTCTTCTTGATGCTACTAACCCTGGGATTAGACACAATGGTACGTTCAGCATTCACATTGCACCCACACCTGAATTGCAGCCATTTCACAATTACACAGGACACTGCTTAATATGGGTGGATTAATGGTGTTTTCCTCCTCTAAAATCTAAGCAACAATGTAGTAACAATGTAGAAAGTTCGTTTTGAATGAATATGAACTTGAACGCACAGTTTGTTTATTGGCACATTGCTTTACCTTCACCATGAGTTGGAAACCGTTGCTAGCTCTAAAACTGAATTAGATTTTAAAACAGCTACTCCACGTAATTAATAATATTTTGTCAGTGTAACTCGTTGCATTTCGGAGCCCTAATGTGAAGCTTTAAAAAATGTGGTACACAATGTCGAGATCGAAGATTTAGTACATGTACTTGAGCTGTACTTTAAAGTCAATTGCAAGGTTTAAGCGGTTGTCAACAACTGTAAATGTCCCTGATGTCCGATAATTATGATCCTGATTCATGGAAAAATATTCTTTTTTTTAATACAGTATAGTAAACCTGACAGATGTGTTGTGCACAGATTGCTCTATTATCTGATATCCTCAATGTGCATTCCGATATTCCCACACAATTTAACAGCTTCACATCTCACTCAAACCGTGAGGTGTGAAGTTCCCTCTCTCGGGGAAATTAACACATTTACAATCAAGGTCAAAATTGGCATGAGTCACGAGGCGAATCACTTGCACAGAATTTTTTCGTGGATTCTTTCAGATGTGGGAAGATGTCACCTGAAAGTAGTTATATTAATTTGGGTATTTATATTAAGCTTAATACTGTACATGGTGGGTGGTTTCCATCTAAGAAGTGACATTAATGTCTATTTTTGCCCACAAAAAATACAGCCAATTCACTTTACAGTATATTCTGTGAGTGATTTGAGATAACATGAAGACGTGAAAAGCACTATTATCAAATGCAAGGATTATTATTATTATAATGGCTCTTCCAGTGTTTGGGGTGTAACTTCAGCAGCAACAACAACAACACAATTACATTTATAGAGTGCCTTTCACGTCGGGAGGACGTCCAAAGGCGCTGAACAATCAGGTCAGGACCCAAGCGGGGGTGGGAGGATGGAGGGTCGGGGTAGGAGAGTAGGAGAGGCAGAAAAGTTAGGAGGGTAGCCAAAGGTGCGGTCAAAGAGGAAGGTCTTGAGACCAGCCTTGAAGGAGGGAAAGGAAGTGAGGTGAAAGGATTGCGGGATGGAATTCCAGAGTGTGGGGGCAGAGAGGCTGAAAGTGTAGCCACCGTTGGTTTGGTGGTGGACGCGGAGTAGGACAGAGTCTGCTGAGCGGAGGGGGCAGGTGGGCTGGGCTGATAAGGAGATGGCAGGTCGGAGAGATAGGCAGGGGCAAGTCAGTGAATGACCTTGAAGATGAGGACGAGGATCTTGAATTCGATCCTCTGGGGGATGGGGAGCCTGTGGAGACGGGCGAGGGTGGGAGTGATGTTGTCGCCGAGCCTAGTGTGGGAGAGTATACGAGCTGCAGAGTTCTGAATGTTCTGCAGCCTGTGAAGGGAGAAGCTGGGAAGATCAATGAGGAGAGAGTTCCCGTAGTCGAGCCTAGATGTGACGATGGCGTGCATAAGTGTTTTGGCGGCGTGGGGGGTGGCCGAGTCTGGCAACATGACAACCTTGAAGATAGCCATTTGTTAATGTGGGAAGGTGGCTTGACTACAGCAGTAATCCGATATGTCCCACCTTTCTCCTAACCATAGGCCACTGGACAACCCCCTCCCCCCACCCCATCATGTTAAAAATGAAACGCGGGCTCCAGTGAGGCGTTTAATAATGAGGATATTCTGTAAATTGATTCTGACCTTCAAGTCTGAATGGCTTCAAACGGGAAGTTAGGTGTTGACATTGAATGAGTGCTGATTTGCCCATTAAATATAATACATATCCATCTGTTCTTTCCAATTCAACCAAAGTTTGCGACCATTGAGACCATTGTGACCTCTGTAGTGGATGAATTCCCTGGATACCTGCGTGCAAAGAAACCGCTCTTCACATTAGGCTGCTGTGTGTTTTTCTTCTTCCTGGGAATTCCTATGGTAACCCAGGTAAGACTTTGCTCAATTTCAATGGTCAATATTTGATCATATCATTTCATATCCCTACGGACAAATGGAAACCATACATATTGTAGAAGTTTGCTTTGGAGATTTATAGGCCTAGTGGTAGGTTTACACATGCAAGTGCAAATTGCAACAAATTGCTCATATCAAAATGCTGACACCCAAGATTATTTTGATAGTACTGTACTGTGTGTTGTTCATGTGTATGGCTGTATAACCCGGAGACGAGTTTCAGTCGACTCATTATGAGTGCATCTGAAGAGCAGTGCCATCCTTCCTTGCCATGACAGTGAGAATCTGCGGGAATGGTACGACTGGGAGCTGTACTTCAAGACCGTTCCCCTCCCACTCCCGTCCCCTTCTTCAGTTGCAGTCTCCGAAGGTCAGGCTTAGGCGCTTATTATATGCCACGAACTGTTGGAACAATACATCACAAGTAGAGTAAAATTAACCATAAAAGTAATCTCCAGGTTGAAAATATTAAACATAAATTATATTGTGCGGAAATTATCCATGTGGTAGGATAATGGATCCAGGCACAGACCCACATATTTGGTACAGAGGCGGCACATTTATATTGCATATATTTATGCACACGTTTATGTCTGTGTATAGAGAGACAGAAAGAGAGGGGGGGATGGGGGATATATTAAAATGTATCAAAATAGAAACAAATAATAACAATTTCAACTCTTCGCTGCCTCACGTGGCTTGGTGGCTGGAGGCAGTGTTTGATGTAGCACTAAACCCAATAAACTAGCAGCTTGCGAGTTTTAATTCCCTGTGTGTTCCGAGGGAGTGGATTTCAGCTGGGCCCTACGAGTGAGAAGGGACTAGATGTTCTGAAAGCTCCCATCGCATGATGGCAATTTTACAACTGAACAATATTTTGGGTGTGTGAAAGTAAATGAAAGCTGCAATGAAGAGGTGAGAACCAATCCGTGAAATAGGCCAGTGAGAAATTGAAGGTTGACTACTTTGATTCAACCTATGGTTCCATTTTCAACCCAGTTTCCCACCCGAAATTCAGCAGTGCAGAAAATGTCCCTTATTACCTCACCTTCTCATCCAACCATTGTTATTTTTGATATGAACTTTGATTTGTGGACTGAAATAAAAAGAGTGGTTTTGAAATCTTATATAGATTCATTTGAACACAAGTGAAATGTTTGCTTGTTTTGAAATCTTTGCTCTCTGTTTATGTTTTGTTCCCTTAGAGTGGAATCTACACGTTGCAGCTTGTAGACACATATGCTGCCTCCTATTCTCTCGTTATCATAGCGATATTTGAGCTAGTTGGAATTTCATACCTATACGGTAAGGCTGATTTACTTAATTGAGCTATCATTTTTGGCACAATTAATGCAAAATCAGTAAGAACTCGGGATAAACATTTTCTGACAGCCATAATGATGTTGCTATACTGATATTGATATTGCTATAATTAAATTAAGCGTAATTCCAAACTGCAATGCAAAGAGTTAATTGAAGTTCTGTTTAGAATTCTCCTTTGCTGGCATGAGTAGTGTGTCCCATGCAAGCTAATTAGTGACTTTGATCACTTTTTCAGTGTTATCATGTGCAATGACTACATTTCAATGGCAGATAGTGACAAATTGACCCAGTTGATGACTTCATCACTGTTTAACATCGTGATTATAATGAACCAACCCACACGTTTTCACATAATCCTGTAGTGCAGATAGAATTATTTCGCCTTCTGACAGTTGATTACCGGAAACATGCTTTGCATAATTTAGTGGATCAAGACAGATCATTAGACTGTAACTCTCGTGTTCTTAACATACTGGTTTAAACATAAGTTTCCGTGTTTTTATATAGGCGCGTATACTCTACACTTTATTTACATCGAATGCTTCAAGATCAGTTGTAAAAAATGCACAACATTTTGCAATTTAAATGTATTGACTCCAAAGCGTATGAAAAGGAAATACTATTTTTACACTTTCTAGCAGAAATCATGTTCAACTGACAAAATGTACTCAAAATGTGTGGCATGTGGTCGACCACCACAAGGTGGCAATATTTCTGCAAACATCTTGAGTGTGAAAGCTGCATGTCAGGAACTTACTGGAAGTTACAGCACATACTATTATTTAGGACCAAGTTTGAGATATATAAATAAGTAAATAAGTTATCATAACGGGTAATCAAAGTAGTCACTTGAGTGTTCTTTTTTCCCCACAGACCCTCTCACTTATTTTTCGCTGCGCTGCGCTGAAAGTAATAATCTTACCATAAAAAAAATCGGATTTATGTTTCTACATTCCAACACATTCCACCCCTGCTGTGAAAGAGGCTATGCCATGGTACATTGTGTGAAGCGATTTGAGATGTCTAGAAGAAGTGAAAAGCGCTATGTCAAATGCAAGGATTACAGCCACCATTTTGTGACTTCTGTAAAATTTTGCTCAATAATCTCTTAGGGTAGGAAAGCAATTAGCCAACAAGATGAGGAACAACTAGACAGAGCACTGGATACTGCGCACCTACCTGGCTCACTCACGGGGCTGCCAAGACCACCATAGAGGATTGACTCAACGTCAATCTTCCATCGCCAGGCCAGGTCACCTTGTAGCCAACACAGCTCCATATAAACCTTGCTTATCCTGCGTCTCAACTGGATAGCAAATTGTGGGGCATTGGACATGTGTTGCTTAAATACACACAGGCTAGTGCACTTCAGAATACATGCGAATAATCTTGATTTTATAGAGTTATTCAAGGTTTTAGGGACCTGGCAAGGGCATAGCCCAGCTCGCAGTTCGAGCGAAAAGCTACATGAAAATATGTGAGAACTCATAACCATTGTATCCAAAAATAGTGACTTGATCTTGGCTTTATCAATGTTTTTTTCCCTTTCTGCCTGCAGGATTGAAACGGTTTTGTGAAGATATTGAGATGATGATTGGGTTTCAACCCAGCTATTTCTGGAGAATTTGCTGGGCGTTTGTCACACCGACAATTCTCACAGTAAGGACATTATCTTCTGATACCTGCTCTTCTGTCTGCCTCGACAGTTGATGTCAATGCTGGGAATCAAACTAGCAAGAAACCAAAGCACAAAACTTTATTGTAGATATTTTAGTAGAGATTATAGGAATTAAACAGTGGAAGGCCATTCATGACATCTAACTCTTCTAGTGGAGCTAAATACAGTACTTTAAACCCAATTTCCCCGCTCTTTTCTTTATTCATTTATGTTATTCATTTTCCATTCCCTTCTAATTAGATTATGCCCTTTGCATAGTGGAAAGATGTGCATATAATTCTGGATGGTGGTAAAGATGTACAATGTGTTTTTTAAGAAATATTTTGGACCCTGGATACTTTCTCTGTAGGCCTTTGTGGCTGCTTAATTCAATCCTGCTTCCACCCTTGATTACATAACATTTTTTGTTGGCAACACAGTGCGATAGATGAATTTATCCTGGATTATAAAGCTGCAACATAATCAAAGCATTTCAGTGTTGCTACAAATCAGCAAAGGAATTGTAACTGCATAGCATGGTACTTATCTAACTAGGAACACCCTAGCCATTTGGGCTTTGACTCCCCAACTTGTCTACACCTCAATTACTGCAGACACATCTCTTATAAACCAGTTCAGCCACAGGGAGACATCGTATATAATTTGTTAAAACAGAATTTCATCAGACTCAGAAGGTGAAGATGTAATTGGACCTCACAGGCGTTCAAACCAGTAACATTCTGGTCCCGAATCAGTCACACACCAGACTTTGCCGCCAAGGGTGTTACACATACAACATTCTTGCCGATCATATGTTCTTTCTGGCATTCTCCCCCTTCATTTTCAGCTTCTCTCTGTAAAAAATAAAACAATAATCTGTGGTAGGGAGAGGAGTGAGGGTGGGGTGGTGGGGTGGGGTTGGTGGGGTGGGCCGTGGGCCGTGGGGGATTGTAGAAGGTCTGTATCGGGTGATTCTAGTCAGGGAAAAAAAGAGAAAATCTAAAGAGCTGATGTGAGTTCGAGAACCGTTACACATTCTACTGTTTAAAGTTGGCTGTGTTGCAATGTATCTGATATCAACATGAACACGGGAGGGAGAGTTTCTGCTCAGATCCATGTACTTGTCTAATCATAATCTTGTTTTTTATTTCATTTTCTAGTTCATCCTCTGCTTTAGCTTTTACCAATGGGAACCCCTGACCTATGAGGATTACCGGTACCCAACCTGGTCCATGGTGCTCGGATGGTTAATGCTGTTTTGCTCTGTTATATGGATTCCTATCATGTTCGTGATTAAGATGCATTTGGCACCTGGCAGTTTTATAGAGGTAGAATCCATTACCCATTGCTTGAGCGTTGAATGCCGTGCATTTAAATGAATGATTTTATTCGACCGCTGTAATGAACAATGATTACATTTTTAAATGAAATTGTTTTCTGGTTTTTTTTTTCAGAGACTGAAACTCGTGTGCACACCTCAGCCCGACTGGGGACCTTTTTTATCTCAGCACCGCGGAGAACGCTACAAAAACATGACAGACCCTCTCGGCACCTCTTCCCTCGGCCTGAAACTGCCGCCCAAAGACATGGAACTGGGAACTCAATTCTAGTTTTACTTGTTTCTTTCAACCCAACACATATGGACTTAGCGTTTATCCATCATCCGTTATTACGCTGCGCACGTTCTGTCTATGTGTGATTTGCCTGTTCCACCCACATTATTAATTATCTTCTTATGCTCTGATTTCGATATTGTTTCGAAACACGTTCTTTTCCCATTTCGTCTGCCCCCAGCGTTCTCACCAATTCTCTATCTACCAATGCTTTGTTTTTCCCTTTTTCGCTTTGATTTCTCATTGTCCAACTCGCTCTTCTTTCCGACATTCTGTCTCTCTCGCTCTTCCTTTCTTTCATTTGCCCTCCCTTTGCCGCGTGATTCTTATCCTCTGTTTGACTATCCCCATCTATCACATGCTGCACTCCTTGCCCCCTTTCTTGAACTCCCGACCGACCTCTTGCAGTCACTTTTGCTCCTTTGTGCAATATCTATCCGCTTCCTTCCCCTGCTCGCTGTTCACTTGCACTCCCGCTTCTTCCTACAAAAACTTGTCCTTGTGATTTCCGGCCTCAAATGTCCTCCCTCTCACATGTAATCTAAGAACGTACGTTCCTATTTCATTATCAATTATTTTACCTAGGGGGAAAAAAAAAGTAGCTTGAAAATAATGTGCAATTCTATTTAGTAACCCAGATACTGGAAGATCTTGTAAAAGTGATGCATTGTATACTCTCGCCTGTTCTGTTGCCTTCCAATAATGAGTGGACACTTGGGGTTAGGAATGCCACACCAGTGCTCAGAGCAGGATTTTGCAGTTGTTCTAGCTGCTAATCAGTGGCCAGGTTGTATTTTTCATTCTATGCTGTAGCCGCTAGGTATTCACGCTTTTTTTAAAAAAAAGAAGTGATCAGTGTTCATATTGCGTATCAGTGGTGTCAGATCCCTCTAAAGTATCTTATGAAAAACGTAGAGATGGTGAGTGTAGCGTAGTTTAGAAAAGACTTTCTTGAAACAGTGTAGTCTGAAATTTACGGTATTTGACTTCCGGGGATTCTTTTTTCCGTCAATACTTCTGTCTGTCTGTCTGTCTGTCTGTCTGTCTGTCTGTCTGTCTGTCTGTCTGTCTGTCTGTCTTCATGTTAACAGGGTCTCAGGTAATTTTTCTGTTCCAATATGTTTCTCTTTAGATATCAATAATCCTCGTCATAAATAATTTCAAGTAATTACCACACAGTGTGCCTCAGCGCTGAACCCCATCAATGACAGTTATTTTTCTCTTCCCCCCCACCCCCCTCTCCACCCACCGCACCCTTGGGTTTGCTGTGGAAATGTGAATTGTATCTTACCAAATCAATGCATCATATTGTTTTCCTTCCAAGAAAAAAAACAAAAAAAATCATCTTAGCACCTTAACGTTAATTGCAATATTTTTCTCAATTTTACCATCCACCTACATGCCATCGCCAGGCTGTGGGTACCAAAGAAAGGTATTTATAATGAATCGTGAAACGAAGATTTGCTGAAAGCTGTGGAGTGACATTTTATTAAGTTTGCACATTGTCTTTAAACACATCAGGTTAACCATTGGCCTTATTGATGTGTTCTTCCAATGTCAGAAATACAAAATGTATTTTGATAAAACGTATATAAATTAACCTTGTACTTTGCCATATGCAATATATGTCACTTGTGTGTAGCATATGTGATGCCTTCCAGGCACTTTAGTAGACCTATCTCTGTATAGGTTAATTCCTAATTACTTAGGTAATGTCATAAATGTGTGCATTCTATAAGGGATGCTAATGCCTATGGATATAGATATGTGTCCCAAAATCAGGTCATCAAAAATCACTTGACCACAAACACACACACCTATACAGTATATCCTAAGTTGATGTGAATGTTGCATCATTTATGGGTGATGGATATCTTGGATATATGTAATGTACACGGTTCATTTAAAAACTCATCATCCTTGAGGCCCTACCTCAGATTTTTTGTATGTATGTGTACAAATACAATTTAACGTACTACATATATATTTGCCTATATGGTGTTCGATTTAGAGAGTTTATCCTATAATGTAACTTCAAACAAACAAAAAAAATCTCTAAATAAATGTTCATGTTTTAAACGTCAAATGTTGGGTTGATTTTAATAAAAGAAAACGGTAGCAGTGTGTTTTGACACCCCCCACACTTCTTATTCCCTACCCCCCCCCCCCCCCCCCCCACACACACACACATACTCCTTATCCCCTACCCCCCACACTCCTTATTCAGCACCGAACACAATGAATGCATCCAGATCTCAGGGGGGAAATCAATCAAATCCTTGCATTAGTCGGGCTGCATGTATAAAGCGTGGATTTATTTATTCCCCATTGTAATGGGAAGAGGGGACATTAATGCACGCCAGCAAAGACACACATTACCAGAAGGCGTATGTATGTATGTGTGTGTGTGGGGGTGGGGGTGTGTGTTCAACTAAATGCAGATCCATCCTTTCGTGTGACGATTTAGTGGGATGGATGCGTTATTTTGCGAGTCAGTAGAGAGCTCCTGAAAATCCTCGGCTGCTCAATAGATTGACGAGAGGAAGGGGGAAAGCCAGAACCACATCTTCGTGTATATATATATATATATATAGATGAGGCTATAAACCAGAAGGGAGAAAAAATACAGCAACTGTTGGCTGCCCAGTGAATAAAACGGGCGTTAGATACAGGCTGACATTCAATGGACCTGGTGGGACATTAAGACAAGCGATTGAAGGACACATCTGAACAGCCTTTAGGATTAATTTTTTTTAAGGGAAGCAAGAACCTGGACACCCCTTGCTTCTAAAGTGTTGGACTGCTCCTTAGGAAGATACATCCAACGTTTTTTTGTGGTGGCTGACAACACTCACTGCATGCAGCGTTGAGCTGGGTTGGTGGCTAAGTTTCAAGGGCTTTTTATTAAACTAAAAGTAAATCAGATCAAGCTTTGATTCTTTGGAAATTATATATCTATACGTATAGATGAGAGAGAGAGAGAGAACATTACACATCCATCAGAACTGCTGAAAGGGGTGGGAAAAAAACTGCGACCTGTTTACTAAACAGAAAACCTCCCCACCACAAACTCAATATAAAAATGCTACAAATGCAAATGGATGTAATTCCGGTGATTTTAGCTTTCATCCTCTCAGCAAAACCAGGTAAGGAGAATTGCGTCTGTGGTGTGGGTGGGTGGGGGGGTGTTGGTGGAAGGGAGGTGTTGACTTGGATTTTATCTTCACACAGACAGATAGATAGCCTGGCGAATAGTTTAAAGGATTTGCTGATTGTATTTGTGTGTGTGTGGCTAAGGGTGGATTAAAGTTATAGAGCTTCTTATGTAGGTGTAACATTGCCATATATCTATATATATATATTGGTGAAGCGAAAACACCTGCATTTTAATCAGACTGCTCTCCCTTACTCCCTCACTCTGTGTGATTTGAATCAAGCTTGTTGCTTTGTGTCGCTGATCACATTTCTAATTGAAGGCGATTTTTGTTTTACAAGTAGAATTGGGAGGGGGTTGGGTGGGTTATTTTTGCCTGACTTTCATTCCTTGCACTGTGTGTGTGTGTTAGGGGCAATCAGACTCTTGCAAACTAAATGGTGCTTGACTCGATTCATAGACTGTTTGAAAACACTACAATATTAATCTGGCAGGAGACGTGTTAAAAATACAATGCAGAAAGGAAAGGATTGTTTTCTACGCGTTTCTATTCCCTGGACAGTCAGCCTTATTAATTCATCCATTAATGTTTTGCCACACTCACCGTGTGGGTGTGTCTCTCTTTTATTTTAAAGAAAAACAAATGAAAAGATACCTATATTTTCTGGTCTGTGTGCAGGTGCGTTTATAAAGGCATCGCTTTTCACGCCGTAATCAGATTGAATGAAATAGCATTTTTTTTAAAAGAAAATATATGTAAATTGTAAAAACTGTGAATTTACATCAACTTTCAGCGTTTTTTTAAAAAAAATTTAAGCAAAGTAGAGTTTCATTAAGTTATTTGCCATTCCCACCCCACCCTCCCCACCCCAAATCAGATTTTTCACAGGGATAATGTAAAAATGGTAACATTTAAATGTGTTTTTATGGAACCTATTTAACTCACCCAAAAAAAACTTAACTCACACGTGCACTATCCAGTTTTGTGGATATTCGGTGTAAAGGATATATATCTGTATATATCTATATATAAAAAGCTTCCTAAATATCCATCAACACACGCTACTCAGAAATGTAGCTGGTTTATAAATATGTATTGGTACATAATTTATGAATGAGCAGAGGGAGGTACGGTATTTATAGGCTTTGGGTGCATCTCACTTGGTTTATAATGTAAGAGAACAGTGGTGGTGCCTATGGGGAAGGAGGTTAGTTATATCAGGGGCAGGTAATGTGTGCTGCATTAACCACTGTTAGAATCTGTGCACCACAAGTGGAATAAAATGCTACAATATTTAGGTTTGGGTTGAAAAAGGGGGGGGGGGGGGGCGAGTGGAAAGGCAATGCCTGGATGTACTGTGGTTATCGTTGTTTCAGTTTCTATAACCAAACTTACATTTAATGCCCTTATCAAACTCACTGTTGGGTCTTGTGATGTCCAGATAGTACAAAGCCATGCAGCAGCAACAACAAGGAGAATTATGAATGGCTTCAACTCTTGTGTGTGTGTGTGGGGGGGGGAGTGGGTTAAATTCACTAGATGCTCTATTCCTCGATAATTTAACTACATTTTTACAAGGTGTGAATGCAGCCTGGCATAGACAATGCTGGGCTAGTCATAAACAGTGGATTTTTTTTTAACTGTTGAAACACTTTTTGCTTCATGTTAAACTTACTGTGCTTGAGAATGCAGTATTGCAGGCGTTTTTTTTGACCGAAAATTAAGACTTGTTTTATTTCTGTAGTCTTAGGGTTTGGAATGGACCCAGACTTACAAATTGATGTCATCACAGAACTGGACCTTGATAATACAACGACTGGAGTTGCTCAGGTACCAGGATTATATAATAACAGCAAAGCATATTTGTTTCAAGGTAAATAGGACAACTAAATCAATCATTTTTCTTCACTTCCTAGCCTTCTCACTACCTACCATCCATACAGCTGGCTCTTTCTTCTCAATCAAATCAAATGATACCTTATTATGGTTATGCTTTTTAGCTGAAGGTTAAAGTATTTTTTTTTAAATCAGGGGAGGGGACACATGTGGCATAGATTAATGTTTTTTTTGGGGGGGGGCAAACAAAATGGGGAGAGTGTGTGGGTCGATTAGCTTCCAAAGCACGTGAATGGTCACGAATGAAACCTCTGTAATGAATGCTATCACATTTGTCATATTTTATTCATGAGGTTTGTGATGCTCTGCTGAAGCAAGCACAAGGCAGCCAAAAAAAAATCACCATTTTGTAAAGGGAGTAAGAATTATCATTGGATCTGCATTTTTCTCTGTGTGTCTGTGTGTGTGTTTTGGAGAGGAGGAATAAAACATTGCTCAAACTAGATGTGAACAAACACAAAGTTATTGGGATATTTGAACAACTCTTGCCTTATTCCCCCCCTCCCCCCAGGAGTGTTAGTTATTTATTTGTTTGTTTGTTAGTGTGGCTTCTTCTTGCAAGACCAGCTTAAAATACTCAAGCTCATTACTCTTTACGTGTCCTACCTTAAAATTAGGTAATTTTCCAGCTTGGCATTAGCTAAACCTGAATTTATAAGACTGTTTCAAAGAGATTCACTACTTTTTTTGAGTGTGTGTGTTAAAAAAAAGTGTAGGTTGGGTTTAAAATACATAGACTTGACATTCTTCAAGTATATGTGTACTTGTCCTTATACATTCTGTGTATAAAATGTGCCAAACCAAGTGAAAACGGCTGCAACTTGTTAAATTAGATGTTTCACTGCCATCCCTATATACTGTCACCCAATCCAGACAGATTTGAGACAGCCTCCCTCCATCATCCTTACATACAGTCCTAAAGACTGATTCTCACCTCCCCCCCCACCCCATCCCCAATCTGCACAATCCTGCAGATCTGGATGGATGCTGTTTCTGTAATGGAGTCTTGTAGCTCAGTGGTTAAAGCACTCACCGTGCAAGCGAAATACCTTGGTTCGATTCCCGGCAGGTCAGGGCGAAATCTTGGGCAAGTTTCCTCACTCTACACGCCTGATAATAATCCCTAAAAATAAATAAATAAATAAAATAATAATAATAATAATAAATTAGTCATTTCAATCCACGACTGTTTGTGGGGACGCTGCTGTGCGCAATTGGCTGCCACGTTTCGCCCACAAATATGCAGTCAATTCACTTTACAGTACATTCTGTGAAGCGCTTTGAGATGTTCAGAAGACGTGAAAAGCGCTGTATCAAATGGAAGGATTATTATTATAGTGTTCAGGGCGAACCAAAAATTGTGAAGCTACACCATTATCTTTTTCAAAAAAACCCATAATTTCTTTAAGGTTTATTAAACATTGTAACGGTTGTTGGTCGCCCTGTATTTACAGCCTCCAGCACGCCCCCCACCCCCCTCCCCACCCCCACAAATACCGTAACAGTGCACAAAAACAGCACTTGGCGTGACTTGCTGCTTACCCCAGGGCCAGAGACAGGGAAAGCGGAGTGCACTGTTACAAATTCACCTTCCGTGACTACAGTACCAGTTTTTGTTTTGTTGCTGATACATGGATGATAAACGGAACACGAGGCGTGTAATTACAGCAAACCCATAGCATCAGAGATATCACGTCCATTCAAAGAAGTCGCTGGTGCGATTTTAGAGAGACATCTTCTCTAGTGTTGCGGTTTATGGAGCAATAATTATCCATACCTCCATTCATTCATTGCCCCCCGACACTCCCCTCCCCCACTCCCTCCCCCCCTCCCACCACACACTACTGACCCCTGTCTTCTCACGTTGATGGAATTTTAAGCAGTTCAATTGAGTACCTTGGCCAGAAGACTTTTTTTTCTTTCTCTGCTACCTCTTAGCGTTTGCCACGATTAAACGTGACAAAACGTTGTGTTAAAAGCCCGGAGAATGGGATTTTGACTGTGCAGTGCCTAGTTTGGGAAGGGTTTGATTTATTCACTCGAGCAAAAGAAACGGGGAGAGATGCGCTATGAACCCAAAGCACTTGATTTTTTTTTTGGATTGACTGCACTTCCCCAGGGAAGGAGAATGAAGAGGATACGTGGTTCGACAGCCAATTACAAGTGTCACCCTTCAAAGTTTATGAATAAAATAAATGTAAAGGACTGGAATGCAAATCCCTTGTCCAACATAGCTTTACAATTCATTAATAATCTAGATGGAGTGACATTGTTATTAAGTCACTTTGCACCAACATTCTGCTTTCTTCCTGCTTCCCCCCCCACCCCCACCACCCCACCACCCTTCCTTTTTCCCCCGTGTTGTTGATTTCACGGTGCGATACATGTCACAGTGAGCCAAGCGAGCGTGACAGAAAGACGGGCGCAAAACCACTTGTGACATTCCGCAGCTCAGGTGCTGAATGTCTGAAAGGTAATTGGCGATGCATTGCAAATGATATCTGGTCTTCAAGGAACCCATTCCAGTCCTTTCAAGTTTAGCAATTTGATTTGACAATACAATAAACAGCGAGTGAGTGAGTGAGTGAGTGAATGATTGAGTGGAGTGTAAGGATTACAATTGTCGCTCTGCATCATGTTACTTACTATCTTTAAACAGTGATAGATAACAACGAGATTTTGCAACACAGGTAAAAGTTCACTGTTGCAGAAATTTACCAAGGGAAGGGTATGGATTTTTGGGGTGGAAACTAACCATTTTGGGGCGTGGAATAGGGATGAAATCTGTTCTTTCTTTACAAAAGGATTTACGTTAAATCAGTACAGTTTCGATAAATATTGCTCCATCATGCGTTCTGTGTTGGCCTGAATTTCGCTGTGAGATTTGATTCATCCATCCATTCCATTCTGTGCACATTGTCTGTAAGATATATGCAAACGTTTTAAGTTGTTTGAAATCGATGCAGCTATGTATATTTTCTCTAAAGGGTTAAATGATGTTGCCTGAGTGTGTGTGTGTGTGTATATATATATATCCTATATTTACACATACATGTTTGTGCTTTTCGAACGTATGTTGCAAAACAAACAAACAAACACGGTAAACTTTGTTGAGTGATGTAGTGTATTGAGAAATGACCCAAGGGGGATATCAAGGGAATGTTGGTAGTGAAACGTTTCATGTGGGTTTCACTGTGACTGATTCTGCTTGTTTTCCTCAGATGTGGAGAGACAGATCCATGCGGCTCCTCACGTGGCCGAGAAAGTGATCCAACTGTTTAGAAATAAAACCGAGTTCACGATCTTAGCCACGATTCAACAAAAGACTTTAACATCTGGGGTCATCTTGTCCA
The DNA here is from genome assembly GCA_035084275.1 of Hydrolagus colliei. Lineage (NCBI taxonomy): Eukaryota > Metazoa > Chordata > Chondrichthyes > Chimaeriformes > Chimaeridae > Hydrolagus > Hydrolagus colliei. The sequence goes on from CM068757.1 coordinate 2,627,821, forward strand.
TTCATGAGTCAGATCTCAGGTAGAGTAAACTCACAGCACTTGCTGAGTGAGTGAGTGAGTGAGTGAGTGAGTGAGTGAGTGAGTGAGTGAGTGAGTGAGTGAGTGAGTGAGTGAGTGAGTGAGTGAGTGAGTGAGTGAGTGAGTGAGTGAGTGAGTGAGTGAGTGAGTGAGTGAGTGAGTGAGTGAGTGAGTGAGTGAGTGAGTGAGTGAGTGAGTGAGTGAGTGAGTGAGTGAGTGAGTGAGTGAGTGAGTGAGTGAGTGAGTGAGTGAGTGAGTGAGTGAGTGAGTGAGTGAGTGAGTGAGTGAGTGAGTGAGTGAGTGAGTGAGTGAGTGAGTGAGTGAGTGAGTGAGTGAGTGAGTGAGTGAGTGAGTGAGTGAGTGAGTGAGTGAGTGAGTGAGTGAGTGAGTGAGTGAGTGAGTGAGTGAGTGAGTGAGTGAGTGAGTGAGTGAGTGAGTGAGTGAGTGAGTGAGTGAGTGAGTGAGTGAGTGAGTGAGTGAGTGAGTGAGTGAGTGAGTGAGTGAGTGAGTGAGTGAGTGAGTGAGTGAGTGAGTGAGTGAGTGAGTGAGTGAGTGAGTGAGTGAGTGAGTGAGTGAGTGAGTGAGTGAGTGAGTGAGTGAGTGAGTGAGTGAGTGAGTGAGTGAGTGAGTGAGTACAAGTGTGGTGAAAATAGGGCATGTGAAGTCTTTAACATAATTCAGACAAAGTTTGCAATGGTTATTTGCAAGGCTGGGATCAAATGAGCTAACCTGAACCACTTGAGATTTTACGTCTCACAGCCTTTTAATACCTAGGTGCAATTGATTAGATTTTAGTGATTTTTTTTTCCTCTAACAATTTGTATTTGCCATTTGGAGACTAATGGATAGCTAGGAACAATTGGCAGTGAACTAATCTTCCAGGTGGGATTAGCATTTGTTTATACCGTAAAGCTCGAGACAGTGCATAATTGTCAACTGAATGTAAAGATTGTAACACAGCCTTGAAATATGTGTATTTTGTTATATATACACAGTGGTCTCCAAGGGTTGTCTATTTGTTTGTAGCTTGAGGTTGCTGGAATACTTGCTGATAGATTGGGTGGTTGCTGCAGCTGTTGTGTGGTATTGTGCAGTCTTAAACGAACGGTGGTGCATGCAGTCAGTGCGCCTTTTATCAAGTGATTAAGTGCAGTTGAATACAGAGACGCAAGAGAAGTCAGCAATACGCTAAATGCACCGAGTATGTAAATTTACAATCAAATCATTATTACCGGACACATTGAGAATATCAGTGGAGATATCTGTATGTGCAAAAAAAAATGATTACTTGAAAATAATCATATTTCTCGGACAAGACTTGTCCTGGGACAATGCAATGTCACAAATAGTAATCAGTGGTTCCGGTCACCTGTATTTTTGCTACATTTGGTTATCAGATGATCTCTGGCACTTGCTGACTCTTCAGTTTTATTTGTAACGTTCACACTTCCCCCTTTCTAGGATTTTGAGTGTTCCGACATTAATATGTATGTAAGTTGATGCATGTGTATGAATAATGGATCGTTAGAAAACTGGAGGTCAGCCTGAGACTTGTCAAGGACCATCTCAATTTCTAGCAAGTGAACAGGAGTTTATTAGAGTTTGATTTTTCTTTCAATTGGGCTGAAGTTCAGTTCAGGCATCTAATCTTTCAGATGACAATCATTTATTACCTGGGTAAATGGGATTCATGTACAGTTTGTGTGCATGTGTATGTGTGTGTGTGTGTATATATAAGGCCCTGACTCTGATCACTTAAGCAAACAACTGTCAACAATAATCATCATAATATCAAGGTAATATGGACATTTAGTCAAACATCTGAAGTCTACATTATCAATCTCGACATAGGGATCATTATTACTAGAGCTTCCAATTTTGATTAAGATTTGCTCTTGTGTGAATATATTTTTACATATATTATGAGTATATTATTTGAACTAGTGACTTCGCTGAGAGCTTGTAAAACTTGTTAGCTGTTGACTAATAGCTTCTGTTAAGACTCGATGTGAAATCGGTTTTCTATCTAGTATACCACTAGGCAACTAATGATGCAATATTTATTTTATGAATGTTGTTATTACGTTCCTCTACAGACACTTACAACTCAGAAATGCCAGCATTTATGCACAATGCAGACCTTTATTTATTTCCAAACTGTAAACTGTGTGGGGAAAAGAACAACAACAACAAAATCACATTTGTATAGCGCTGGCATGTCTGCTCCTTCACGAGAATCTTGTTCAGAAAGTGAATAATTCTCCCTTGTTTGAGGCACCTGCTTTAGTTACGCATTTTGTGCTCGTGATCAGGGCATTACTATCTTAAAACAGGACAAAAAATTATCCCTAAAGCAATACTCCAGAAACTCCACGAGATAGAAAAATGTCTTTCCCGCAAGTTTTCATTTGGCACCTGCAATGAAGCAGGCCGGTACACGGTGTTGTTTGTGAAGGAAATCAAATTGGAATCTAAATAGCAGAACAGAAAGGAACGATAAAGAATCGACATCTCCGCCCCACAACGTGAGGTTATGAAGCAGCTGTTAGAGAACGACCAGAATGGCACCGAGGGCATATCGCTGGATGTGTTTGCGAGCCTTTGTGAAGTGAAGGAAATGAAGAGGAGAAAACCAAATGATTTGAGGCAGAGAATTAACTTAGTTGCACTGACAGAAAGGACAGGCAAAGCTAATGGAGCCGGGTTTGTATTTATCTGGTTGATTAAATTTCTAATTGGGAAGGGAGTGGCATTATGATCGAGTACACTGTCCCTTCACCTTTGGGATGAGGGTTTAAATCATGCCTTGACTGATGAAATGAAAGTTTGCTTTCCCTGCTGGCTGAAGGGCTTTATGTGAAATGAGTTTTGATCTATTTCTTGGTGGTCATAATCCCGCAGGACAAAAATAGCATAAATTGACAGTAAATTGGTTACGCCACTTAAGATAGTGGGAATGTCCTTTTTGTATTGGCAACGAGACAATTCCCATTGGAAAGTTAGGGTTTTATAGCATTGAGCAGAGTGGAGAGAGTTTTCTTTTATATAGACTGTGCTTGTGATTGAGAATACTTGTGCCCATACTGGACAGTTATTTTTCTTCATTCCCTGTCTCCGAGATTGTTCATCTCAATGAATTAATGGAAGATAATGATAATAATAATAATCCTTGGATTTGATATAGTGCTTTTCACATCTTCCAGATGTCTCAAAGCGCTTTGCAGAGTATACAGTAAAGTGAATCAAATGTATATTTGTGGGTGAAACATGGCAGCCAATTGCGCACAGCAGTGTCCCACAAAAAGGCGTGGATTAACAAAAGGATTTTATTTTTGTGAAGGATTATTATGCCCAGAAAAGTGATCAAAGTGGCATGTGGAGTAAGGAAACTTGCTCAACATTTTGCCCTCCTGGGCATTGAACCTTGGTCTCTCGCTTGTGAGGCGAGTGCTCCAACCACTGAACATAGAGCTTCAGAGTTTGCCTTCAGATTCCTTGCGCATTTGGCCAGTCTCAGGTTGCGGAAGTAACTATGTTTTCTGGTTCAGGTATTGAATGCTCTCCTTTCAATGTGATATTGCTCTGCCAGGTCATGTCAGAGATTCTAGTTGAGAGAACAGCACTAAAAGAAGGGTGCAATGCCTTTATTCTTTTTTTTTAGCATAATAGTGGCAGAAATGTCATATGCAGAAATGTTAGAAGCGATTAAAAATAAAAATACATCTTTTACTAGAAAGTTTACGTACATGGAGTACCAGCAATCTATTTCTGTTTCCGTGTCCCTGATTAAGATGCTGAAAACAAAAATCCCATCATATCTTTTTAGGGGGGCACATAGAGACCAATGTTAGACATTCCACAAATGTATTTTCGTTCAATGCATATGAGGTAGAAAAAGTCTTTGCCAGATTTAAGTGATCTCAGGGATTCCACAAGAACTATTCTTCGCCTTTAAAGTGGACTTTGCTTTGGTCCAAAGGTTGGCATTCGTTGACTTTTAAATGCCCTTATTCAAAGCTATGGGTTCTTGAAAAAGGATATGGTCTGAATGGAATAAATTGACCTTTTCTAATTGTTTGGATTCTTTCTCCTTAGAAATGGCAGGAAGTTGCACGGGGCAATAACCAGACCATTCAGTAAACCAGACCCCGAGACTCTCCTTTGATCTAAATTGCCATAGGAAATGGCATAGAATGAATGGAGTGAAAAATATATTTGTAATCGATACTTGAGGCTGTATTTCTGTGCTCATGCTGTGTGGTCTCGAATGAAATCCTAATTAGGTGGTGGGGAGGATAGTTTCAAAGTGTTGCATCTGCTGTAATGGTGTGCACAGTACAAAATTCCTTTTAAAAAATGGCAGAGGGTACATATTGGGGGCATTTGAATCTCAACCACTGAATCCTAAAGCAACATGATTTTCTTTTAATTGAAATATGGTCAGTCATTCAAATAATTCTGACTTGAGTTTCCTTAAAAGGGCAGACATCTCAGTGATTTATCTGGTTGGAAATAAAACTTGGGAAAGGAAATTGCAAAGAAAATTAAATTTTTCCAAGTAGGTTAATGGAGTAAGACCACAGCAATGCTTTTAACACCATGGGTCTTAACTTTGCGACGTTACATCATTTGCATGAATTATTGTCAAGTACTGAAGAATAGCTTTAGCTCATTATTTGTTGTATTGAATCTAGGTACTTTGAACTGGAAAGCAGTGGACAAAGGGATGAGATTAGATACCACTATCGTTTTGATGGGAAATCCCGAACTGAAGTATTTCCATATCGACTGGCTGATGGACAGTGGCACAGGATTGCACTTTCCGTCAGTGCTTCCCACCTCTTGTTACATGTGGATTGCAGCAGGTAAGAGAAAGTGAACATGGCAGACTATTCTTCCATTCCTTTACAACAACAACAAAATTACATTTATAGAGCGCCTTTCACGTTGGGAGGACGTCCCAAGGCGCTACACAACTGAAATTTGGTTTCGGTCCCCCCAAGATTACGTTTTCTTACCTTATTTTCTCTGTAAAGCGCCCAGTGGTACAGAATTCATTCCTTCCCATGGAGGATTAGTTCTGTACCGATTCCACATATTATTGTCAAACAGTTACTTAACTAATTATTTCTTTAAGGGAATTAATCAATGCAGCATTGAACTGCTTTTGTTGCATTGCAGCTCTTAATGATATGGTAAGGTCCCAATATTACCAACTGAAAATTCCAATAACCTAAAATCCCTCTAATGGTGCATTGTTACACAGCCAAATAAAATTCTAGCTTTTGCAAGTGCTTTGACTAGAGATGTGGAATGAGCGCAATGACCTAAATGATACAAAAATTGCACCTGCATTTAATGTGTACTTTTAGAGATTCAACTACTGTATTACTCTGTATAAATTCTAAGTTATGGTGACTATTGTTCGGTTTGCTTTAGCAGTGGTCAATCTGGTAGCTACGAAACACCTTGCAGATCACCTCTTGGCACTGTAAGGATTATGTCTAAAGAGAATCTGAAGAGCATTGAGAGTCCCTTTATTGGGGGCGGTGGGGGTGGGTGAAGACTCAGATTAAAAATTTCATAAAGTCAGTGAAATATTAACTTGGAATGAGGGGGAAAAGGCATTTCTTGCCATTGCAGATTGAAATATGTGAACCTCAGCATTTAATGCTTAAATCTACATGACTGACTTTTCATGGGTTTTGAAACTTCTTATCTCCTGTGGAGTTTCTCTGAATGTCAACATGATGCTCTCTTCTGAACACTGTAGGAGTGCACTCATGTATTGGGTGTTGCTTTGGCAACGCATGTTCCTCAAGAAAGTACAAGTGCACGATCTCGGCACAACGCTGAGCGACTTGTTGATTTACGCATTACATTTGAATGAGAAAGGAATGACTGTGAGCTGTATAGTAATATTTTTTTATTAATATATGGGGAAAAACACTGGCTAACTGATGAAAGTAGCCAAAGACCTGGGCTGCCAGGACCACTTTAACTAGCGCTCATTGCAAGCCGATATCCCATTCATCTTGGGCATGATGTATTATGACAATGTTTAATTTGAAATGGAGACCTCGGCATTCTGTAGGTTAGAAACTTGTTTTTGCATCAGATTGTTTTGTGCAAAAGGGACAGAATTTGTCACCACTTGCCCAACGCACTGAGTTCAGGTTTCATTTTGCAACACCTCTTGTGTATTGTGAATTTACCCCTTGACCTGACTAAATAAAATATAATGCTATGAGCTACAAATAATTTAGACAATATTGGAAAGAGTCAAGCATTGAGTGTGTGAACTTTCAATCTTCCAGCGATTTCATCATAAAATATAAAATAATAATGCTTGCATTTGATATAGCACTTTTCAAATCTTCTGGATGTTTCAAAGTGATTTGCAGAATATACTGTAAAGTGAATTGACTGTATATTTGTGGGCAAAATGCGGCAGCCAGTTGCACACAGCACTGTCCCACAAACAGTGGTGGATTGAAGTGACCAATTTATTATAGTTTTTTTTCAATACACTCAATAGACTCCTCTGCACATTGTATTTCCACACGGGAATCTAACCCTTGTTCGTTTCACACAGAGCAGTTAATCAGCAGTAGTTGAAGGTAGAAAAATGTGTTTAAATAGTTTCCCTAAATAATTACAAACGGTATACAATTTCCGTAATGTGGGAAGTGAAGCTATAATCCAGTGCATGGGTTAAGACAGTGAGACAGTGAAATTATTTGAGCTTGACTCTTGTTTATTATGTGATTCATTTTTTTTTAAAGCTTTGGCTTAGTTCCAAAATTGATATCTCCTTCATTGCTATTCTCTCAATTCCCATTATTTTCATCCAACCAAATTGGCACTCGTGTAATGAGGGCCACTCTATCAAATACAGCTCAGGCATTAAAGTTGAAGACATGTCCACACTTCCATCTTTTCCCTTGATTGTTCTGGTGTGTCATTTTGGAGCCAGTTCATCTCCAGCAGAACCTTAACCTTCCCCATGCAGGCAGAGGATTAAATTAAACTTCTAGTTGTGACTGTGAAGAGAAAATTCAGACTGTGTTTGACATAAAATACTAGTCTCACCTGAACCCTCGTTTTGACTGAAATGATACATTCTAAAATGTCATCAGTGCATTAACTCCCCCTCAGTGGCACTGACTACACTGTGATGACTTGTGAGGAGGTGAGAAATAGAATACTTTCTGACTGAGGATTACAAGCATGATTTCTTGACAGTTTATGTTGATTGCGAATGGAACTGGTACACTGAAATGTTGGCATTAATGGGATTGAAACTTGTGACTGCCCGACCTGTCGGGAGAGATTTAGGGCTACTACCCAACTGGAGATTACAGAGAGGATTTGATTTAATGCTACACTGAACCAAAATGATAAATGTTTCCTTTTAATGCGCCACTTGTACATGTGTCCATTTAATTACCCTGACCCTCTGCTGACTCTTACCTTAAGTTTTTTTTAAGTTCCTGTTGAAATTTCTACATACTCAGCATAGAATACACATTACTGGGGAATCTGTAATACTGTAACAATCTACATCGCGATATTTTTCATGACATGATAATGGAAATGGTAAATGTCATACAGTGAATAAGTCCTCGGTAAAATCACTTACACAAAACCATTTCCGGATGACAGTGTGTCTGCAGGAATATTTGAAATCAATTAATCTAGAATATTATTATATTGTACAAAGTTTCTGATTTAATAGTTTCCTCCAACTCAATATAAGTAACCGATGCACAATTTAGTTTCCAAACAAGTCAGGCGACGACTGTAATTTGGGGAAGGGAACCTGTCCAATGTCCATAATGACCTAAACAGATGGTGGGAATCAAATACTTGTATTGAGTGGAGCTCCTGTAGCTCAGTGGTTAGAGCACCCGCCTTACAAGCGTGAGATCTGTGTTCGATCTATGAAACTATGAATTTGTACAATATAATAATATTCTAGATGAATTGATTGCAAATGTTCCTGCAGACATATTACTTGATCCAAGCAGATCAGGGCAAAACCTTGGGCAAGTTTCCTTACTCCACACGCCTAATAATAAACCCTCAAGAAAAAAACACAATAATAAAATCGGTCATTTTAATCCACGCCTGTTTGTGGGACACTGATGTGCGTAATTGGCTGCTGCGTTTCACCCACAAATATACAGTCAATTCACTTACAGTATGTTCTGTGAAGCACTTTGAGACGTTGATAAGATGTGAAAAGCGCTATATCAAATGCAAGGATTATTATTATTATATTTCTCGGAAGTTCAAGGTAAATAGGAACCTTGAGGCTGCGGTAACTGCTCATTCACGAGATGAGCTGAAGGAGGAGGGTAAGATTTTTGGAGTGTTTGAAATCCAATTTAAAAAAAAAAGAGTTAATGAAACTGCACTGGAGTCTTTAAATAACGAACCAATTATTATTATCAGTGGAGGTGGGATACGCACGATACTTATTTTGCATGTGAAATATGAACCAGACACAATTGTTACTGAATGGTTGTCACAATCGTGGTTGTCATTATGCAGATTTTCAAATTACAGCAGAATATTTTTCCCCCCCCACAGAATTTATGAGCGTGTTATTGATTCACCTCAGACCAGTTTTACTCCAGGTATCAGCTTGTGGCTCGGCCAACGCAACAGTAAACATGGACTCTTTAAGGTAAGTTGTCCTGGTGGTGATGGTTATTTTAACTGCTGTCACTTTACATCCATTCTGTGGTCAGTTTGCACCCATTAAAGCATGATATGAACATAGTATTGAACGTGGTGAAAGTAGCTTTAAAGAAGACATAATGTATTTCTTTCAGGATGTGTTTATACAACACCTAGCAGTATTTCAAAGCACACATATTAAATATTCATGCAGTTAAGCCTGCCAGTTGAAAAGTATTTTTAGCTTTTGTATAAACAACAGAAGTATTTTCATCCCAAATAATGTGATTGGCAGCAAAGAAATGAATTCTGGAATGTAAAATTTCTTCAGTGTCATTTTCTTTCCTTACTGTTTTATTGCAACACTTAGCAGATTATTTTTCTTTGGCTTTGCTCTATTGCTTTTTTATGTCACTTGGTGATTAAGATAACTTAAAAAAAAAGGTGTTTCAATGCTGTTGGCTGTGTTTTGTGTGTGGGACAGGGGAGAGAAACACCATCAAAATAAAATGAGTTCTGTATTTAAATTAATATGCGTAGCTCAATGAATAAACATCCAAGACTGTAGAAATGCTTGAAGAGCACTACCTTGTCAGATGGGTAAACCGAATGCTCATCTGCTTGGTTAAGTTAGTTGCTAAAAATTGCATGCTTTTTTTAAAATAAAAGGGCATGCCTCCCAGTTTCCTGACTAACAGTCCCCCAGATTAAAAATTGGTCATTCACTTCATAGCTGTTTGTGGGAAAACTCTTATAACTGCACCTTGGCCGCCCACAAAACGCACAGTCATTGCATTCCACAGTAAATCCAGTTAAGCACTTTGCGATGTCCTTCCAATGTGGCAGGAATTATATGAAATGTTAGGATGATTATTTGAAGGTTTTAAATTTCTATATTATGAGCTAAAGTTGTGGAAAAAGTAATTTTGAGATGTCTATGAGTTAGGCATAGTGCCTCCCACATGGGCATTGTCACAAAGGGAGAATTTTGATGTTGTAAAATTGGAGTTATTGAAAGGAGTGAAGGAAAATGTTTTCCTTTTTTTTTAAAAAAAGAAAAATGGTAAGATGGCTTTGGAAATAGTGGTTCAAACATCAATTGAAGCCCATTACAAGACCTTGTTCCTTTTGACTTTCCATCATCTTCAATTTGAAAGGCTACTATAATTAAAGTTGGAATCTGAATTCATTGTTATTCTACATTTTTATGTTATCTTGTTCCCTGATCAATATCCCGCATATTAAAACTTTTTTTTTCCAAAAAGTACTTATTCTTATCTCAGCTTGGGTTTTCATTTATTCTTAGAAAGGTTTCTTTACCAATGCAATATTTTTTTCAGAGTCTCTTGAGCAATGAACCCACTTAGATTGGCTGTTTAACCTGAATGGCGTCTGATAACAGAATTGTGAAAACTTGTCACTTTCCCCTTTGTTGCTAAATGATAATATGGTATTGAATAACCAGTGGCTACATTTCACAGCCTCAAAATATTGCTACGTACTGTAGTTGGCCACTTGAAATTCATCTTGCTTAACTTTTAGCTGGAAGGAAAGTTGCTGCTGTTTTGTAGCTTGGCTGGCTCCGGTATTTATATTACATATATGTTTAATGTCACCAATAAACTCAATATTAAATATTCAGGCCTGCTATTGCACTTTTTTTTGCCATAAAATTAATCAGTTTCGCAAAGATATCAAACCATTGTTGCGATAATTTAGCATTGGCTGGGCGGGCACCTGGTTAGAATAGCCCCGTTTGTTAATGCCAATGTTCAAAGATGACTGTGTTTACTTAAAAAAAACATTCCTGTGCTTTGTCCCCCCAAAACATTCTGCATAATTCAAAACCCTGCATGATGAAGAGAGATGGTTTGTTATTAACGGTTTTTAATATATATGCTATCTCTCTGCCTCTCTGTTCAGGAATATGTGTGGGTGTCTGTTTGCTATTTTTGAGGAGCTCAATTTAAATCTGAGGACTGTTTTGTTTCCTTCAGCAGCAGTAGTGCAGTGCATGGTTGGTTGTAATCTCCCATTTCCATTTGAAATGAATAGAAATAAGCGCATTGAATTTGAGAGCGAACTCCAGGTATGGATTCCACAACTAGTCTTCCCGTAGAATATCTAAACCCTTCAGTCAACATACCCGACCTTCACGCCTTTTCCCTGCACAGTGCAATTTGTTCAAAGAGGTGCACATTACCCATGTTCCAATGAATTCAGATCTAAGCCAAAGTATGGAGGCATCTGAGCGTTCCAGGGTATTGATAGCTCACTATTTTTCTATTAGCTAGCGATCCAGATGCAATAAACCTTCGATGAAATATTGTAATGGCTGGCTAGCATATTGCATACAATTTGTAGCTTTTGTTACTTAGCACAGAAGCACATTGTCTAACTGAATTTTGCTGTAATCCAGGCCATTTGGTTTGCAAAAAAAAATCCTGATGTTGAATCTGACTACTTGGTGGCAATAATATTTTTCAGCAGTTTTGATTTTTGTTATGATCGCAGTGTGGAGGTGTTTGAAATGAGTCATTGAACAAACTAAGAATAAAAGGTCCATCATATTGTTTGACCCAACTGCTATTGTATTTTGCCCTCATCACTGAGCCATTCTTGGCAGTCAAACAATTTACTTGTTTGAAGGTCCCATCGCCTAAATATAATGTGAAAAAGAGGCCTGTATTTAATTGTTCTATAAATAATTTTGTAGAAACCTTACAATGATAGATCAAACCATATGTGGGTAAGTGTTGCTGCACGATTCCTCGGCGCTTCATACCCACCTGTCATCAAGTATATTTCAGCAACCATCTGCTTTCCATGTAAGAAACCGTTCAAGTCATTTGCAAGCAATCCCATCCACCTGAATATGATGTTTGACATTCGTGTCATACTCTGGTTTGCGTAAATTTTCTTTCCCACTTCTCAATTTTTTTAGGGCATTATGCAAGATGTCAAGATCATTCTGATGCCTAATGGATATATAATACAGTGCCCAAATCTTAATCGCAGTAAGTACCAAGTCCATTCCTCCCATAATAATACCTGTCAAGCGCAATACATTACTTAAAAAAACTGAATTTAAGTGAACGTATGAGCCAACTGTAGAAAAACCAATTTAAAGGCATTTGTCTCGGGCTCGGTAACAAATGAGTATATATTAAAACAAGGAAATGTATAGCATGTCTCCTCAGAGTGCTTTAATTGCACTCTTCCTTGTGGCACTGAGATTTTTTTTATCTACAGGTACCCTGCCCCAACCGTGGCGTCGTCAACCGCTAAACTCACTTACCCACGGTTTGCTAAATGCGACAACCCTTGCTAACCACGCAATGGTCATTGCTTAACCCTTACTTATCTGCGGGTTGTAACACTAACACTAGCGTTTGGCGCTAGGACTCAGTTGCGATGTCGCAATCAACCAGTGAGATGTCGCTTCTCTCTTAGGATTAAAGTAAATCTCCGTTGATTTCTCTCTCTCTCTCTCTCTCTCTCTCTCTCACTCTCTTTGTGTCTGTGTCTCTTTGTGTCTGCAGATTCTGGCACCCTCCGTGTCACCCGTGTCACCCACCCTCCATGTCACCCCCCCCCCCCCCCCCCCCCCCCACCCCCCTCTGTGTCACCCATCCCCCCACCCTCCATGTCACCCCCCCCCCCCCCCCACCCCCCTCTGTGTCACCCACCCCCCCACCCTCCGTGTCACCCACCACCCCGTGTTACCCATCCCGGCCCACACTCCGTGTCACCCTCCCACCCTGCGTGTCACCCCCCCCCACCCTCTGTGTCACCCCCCCACCCTCTGTGTCACCCCCCCCACCCTCTGTGTCACCCATCCCCCGCACCCTCCGTGAAAATCCACCCCCCACCACCTCCGTGTCACTCACCACACCACCTTCTGCACACCCCGCCCACCATCCTCCACGTCACCCGCCCTCCCCACCCTCTGTGTCACCCACCATGATTTCTCTCTCTCTCTCTCTCTCTCTCTCTCTCTCTGTGTAGATCAGTCAGTTAGAAAGCCTCGCGGATTGCTGCAGATCCTGGCAGCCAATGCGCCCAAACTTACTCCCCTTATCGCCATGTATGTTATAACTGTGTATGTGTTTTTTTTGTGTTTAGTTCTACGAAACACAAACTTACTCCCCCTATCCCCATGTTCCCATAGGGCCCTGCATTTTCCAACCGTGGTTTTACCAACCGCAGAGGTTTTCAGGAACGTATCCCCCGCAGTTGGGGAGGGATACCTGTATTTAGTTGAAGTGTCAATTGAGAGCTCTTGATTTCATTGTCTCTATGTGCCTTGGTTATTTTGTTTTATTTCGAAGCAGCAAGATTGTTCAATCAAATTTCAATAATATGTGCCCCATTTGGTCTCCTATAGAATATATCCTCGGGATGCTTAAAACCTGAAATCCTTTGGCTTTTCTGTTACCTTTGTAAACCTCGGATCAGTTGCGCGAGTTGAAGTAGGAAGCCTATTCCTGCTGGCATACCAATTTAGCATGAAACTTTTGAATTTTGAATAACCCTTTGTGCATTGCCATGGCGACAATGATGGGTTCCTTCCAGGAATAAAGTAGGTGAAATCTGCAGGGAAGCCAAGGATATTTTCCGACTAGGAAAAATATGCGATGGTGAATTGGCCCAATTTTGAAAGAAAAATATGATGAGGCATTTTGCACCGAGTACAGAACCAGAATAGGGGAACCAACAGATAAGGTTTGGATGAAGAATGAGGACCATTCAGCCCATTTGATCTCATCCTTCCATCTACCCACCCTCCTGTCCTGCCAACACAGTAACAAGATGATTTTTTAAAACAAAAACAATGGGTCCATGACCTGGCCTCATCTTTGTTAATCAAGCTACAAGCAGAACTCACTGATTGACTTTGCTCTTGGAAGCCCTATTTTATAGGCAACCATTTGAAAAGAGAAGGAAGTTTCTCCCGGTGTTCTGGGCAACAGTCCCATGCACGGTGCGCAAATTAGCTCCCGTGTTTGCCCACAAGGTGCACAGTCACACCTTGATGACATTAGGTGCTACATCGAATGCGAGGATTGTTTCTACCTTGCACATTTTAAACCTCGTCTTCTTCACCCTCCTGCAGTAAACGAGCAGCTCTGACTTGCACGGTTAAATTGAGCATCACATTACACAGTCATCATGATTTGTCAAGGTAGCCTCAGTCAGGCTCATCTATCCTCTCCCTGTTACTTGTGCTTAAAATTACCTTTCAATCAGACTGTTTTCAGGAATCAAATGAGCTGTGATTGATTGATGTTTTCAGAATCTTCACAGGCATATGAAAGAGATCTGCCAATCACAATGGCTCTGCCTTCTAACCTTTGCCTCTGCAAGTGCATATATAGGCTGCTATTTTATGTTTGTTTAAGAAAAGAATCCTCTTTTTGCTCTCTCTGTGCCTCACTCCTACTGCCACCTCCTCTCGTATCCCCACCCAGTTATCCTCCTGCTTTGCATCTCATCGTTGATTGTGAGGATGGTCTGATCAGCTCACAATTGCCTCCAAGGGCAATGTCAATGTTATTCTGTGGGCCAGCTTCAACGGTGCTGGCTGAAGGGATTTCTTTCTCTCTCTCGCTCTCTGCCTCCTCTCCCTATCAATGGCTCTGCAAGATTATGGGCTGCTAGACATTGAACATACGTCACTGGACAATTTCTCAGGGGTAGTCACATACTGGTTTAAACAATTTTTTTTTGCTGCTACTAAAGCTATGAAAAGTTCAGTCGAACCGTTTTGAGAGATATTATTTTCTTTCCTCTGAATCAACGGGGAGACATGGCAGTTCGACTTACTCCAGCATCTTGAAAAGCTTATAGTTAAACACGCAGTGAAATCTTCTGCCTGCACAGGGGAACTGATTTCTGTTGGTGTTTGAAGGAAGCTGCCTGCTTTTATGCACTATCCACACAACTGAACTATAGAGTTATTTTCTACATGACCTTCATTTCCCCCAGGTTAGCGTTTGACTTTGACAGGCTTTCTCCTGTGGCCTGTTGTGCTCAACAGACCATAACAGTGACTAGATACACATCGTGCCGCCACAACACCATGTTGGAGAGAGAGAGAGAATTTTTTTTTTTCTTGGAGTCGTAGGTTTTTAAATTGGTTTCTGCTGTTGGGTGCATTTCAATAGCGGGTAGAATGGCTGCACTTGTTCTATTGCATCCTCGATTGGCGACTGGAAGTGTACTCTGGGACCTAATTAGCGCCAACCGTGGCACATAGCATTGAGCGGGTTTCGTTTCTGTTTGTTTTCGTAAGTTCCAGCCACTGTTAGGTTATCACACGGGCACTTTCTTTTTGGCTCCTCTCGAACATTGTACAGGATCTAAATAGTTCTCCAAAAGCTTCATTGGAGCAATCTCTCAGGTCACATCAACTTGTATCGTTCCCCCGAAACCAAATGCGCGGTTATGCATTGATTATAAATCAGTGATACGTTTGGAAACCTCGACGTTTTAAGTAGGATTCAGTTGGGATTGGGAAGGGAAGAGAGTTGTTAGTTTTCATCCTCTACCTGGTAAGGGATGTGCCAAGATGAGACCGATTGCTTGTTAAAAAAAACCACCTCACTCAGTCCAGACGAATAGCGTTGTCCAGTCACTTAGCCACAATTTACATCGTAGCCGAATGGTCCAAGATGCACAAAGATAATTGAACATATTATTTATGACTTCCAGGCAGGTTCACACAGCTGGTGATTTAGTATTAGATTTTGAGAGAATAATTTATGCCTAATGTTGGTTCTGACATTTCTATTATAGTTTTAACAGACAACCTCACAGCATATAATTGAAAGCAAGATGACCAATCTTTCCTTCAAACAGAAAATTAATACAAATTGCATATTACAAAACGGGACTTGTCAATTCAAGTGAATGTGTGACATTCTTTTCAGAAATATATTTCCATAATTATGGTGTTGAATGTCCATTTGGAGACCCAACTGCTCGTTGGGTATTTTTCTTTTTAAACATTTTTTGTTATTTGGTAATAACGGAATTTAAGAAAATTGTTGTTGTCAATTTCTGGACCCTCCGTACAATTACCTGAAAGCTTAAATCATTTTGTTTGAAAAGACAAACCACTGAAATGAGCTCACACTAGTTAATGATGATGCACCTACCACAGCTGACTCTCCTGTGAATTATTGGTTAAAGGTTGAAACCTCCAATCTGGCTTCATGCCTCTAAACATCAATCCAAAGGGATTCCTTTTTATTTAATGCACCTCCGCTCATATACAGAATAACACTGTCTTAAGATAATTCACAGTGGAAACTCCTTTCTGTAATGTACCAACTGGTCAGCCTCAATTAATGGAACTCCGAGTAAATGTACCCTTCTGTGACTTTAAGCGTTCTTTGTTTTTAACTTGCTTCTATTTTAGAACATAAGAATTAGGAGCAGGAGTAGGCCATTCGGCCCCTCGAGCCTGCGCCGCCATTCAATAATATCATGGCTGATCTATTCTAGCTCCACCTACCTACCTTATCACCATATCCCTTAATCCCTTTTTCCATAAGAAATCTATCAATCTCAGATTGATATTTAATGCATTTTAGTGCATGCATACTTCCATATAAGATATAAGGCTACCTATGATTTACAAATGGGACAATGGAATATAGGATTCAGTTTTCCTTATTGAATGGCATTTCATGTTCAGTCATTGCCTTCAAACTTTGGAATCGTTGGAATACAACAACAACAACAATAAAATTACATTTGTATAGCGCCTTTCATGTCGGGAGGATGTCCCAAGGCACTGGCCAAGTTGTACAGTAGTTCATTTTCTCTTTCAAACCATTTGTGTTGATGCTTGATCTTGCATTGCAGATGATATTGCTTTGCACGTTGCTGCTTAGATGTTGGGACCACTTCAGAATGTGGTGTAACTACGGCAGTTCCAAACAACATGCTGGGATTAAACTCAATAATTCCTTGACTACATATTCCTTTCCTGCTGCAGTAAATCTTGGCAGTCAACAGGAAACAGACTTAGATAAGTGTATCCTGCCTGCAGCAATTACTAAAATAATTGAAGCTGGGGATCTTTGAGTTGTTGGTCCACGAGTGAGGAATGTCACTTGTGTGCAGTTTTTTTTCCTCAAAATCCGAGCCTCAGTCACTTTGTGATCCCAAAGTGTTACAAGGCAGAGTGGTATCTGCATAAAGAGATTTAACTTCCGACATGATAAATCAACATGGTCATAAACGGAGATTAAGGAAAAGATCTGGCTACTTATTATGCCTTTGGGCCATCGATCATTACTGTGCCTCTTAATTGTTCAGATTATCATCTTGTGCCGTCAATCTGAGTTGAAGGCCGACCGTCACTCAAACTCGCCCTTGATTCTGCGTTCCCTTTACTTTTGCCAATAAAATAGATGCAGAGAGTGGACATCTTAAAGTGTGGAAAATGCCAAGCCTGGCTATTCTAAATCTGTTTGAAAGCTTTCCTCTGATAGACCCTTTTCTGTTTATCTGGCCTAAGGTCGGAGAACTGAGTGAGAAACGCCATGGGTTCACATTGGCATACCTTGAAGTCGGACCCTGATGTGTCGCCGCATTTTGCCTTGGCAGCTAAAGAGAACCTCATACTATGGCATTCAGATGGCTGCCTGTAGAACACGAGGAATGCTTTCTTTCTCTCTTCATGCTGCTGGGATTTGGAAGCACAGAGAGTGTTTTAAATTGCTGCTGTTGCCTTTGCTGTGGCACAATATTTAATATTCTCAGGCAAGGCAGCGACCAGCATTGATTGAAATCAAGAGAGATACATCCGACAGCGCTTTTGAGGTTCGCCCGCGTTTGCGGATTTCATCAGTCGATAATCGATAATAACCGCTTCTTGCTTGATTTCAAAATGGATCAATAACTAGAATGAATAATGCATTCCGAGTTATTTAGCCTCTTCAAATGAGTTCTGTTGCCAGGTAAATAATTTGTGGGCTCTGGCAAACATTCAGGCCTTCAAGTCAGGGTTTTGTGTTTTCCCTCATTCTTATCTGCTTTAGGCACATATCTCCAAGTGGCTGAATGAACTCCCTAAGTTAGTGCACAGAACAAATGATGGAAAACCAGTAACAAATACTATTGCAATGTACTGCTATGTTTGTTCACAGTGCTTAGGATTGACAATCAGCAACCATATGCTTTAATTCTCTGCTTCCATGTAATAAAAGGGCAGTCTGTTTGAAACATCATCCAAGTCCTGGCATTATGGTGCATTCAAGACAAAATCCCACCTTCCAACATAATGAACGTCTGGTGAGCTATAAAATCTTCTATTCCTGTTGCAGCAACACATTACGGCTAGGGTTTGAAAAGACGACCCATCTGCCTGATACGGCGGCAAGATTCTTACCCCATCCCCACCTAAGAAATAGGATGATCAAAGGCAACCTACGTTGGGGTGTCAGAGGAAGTGTGGGCCTGTTATTTCAAGCACCATTCAGTTATCTGGTCAGCCAAGAGGCAATTTTGCCACATTGGATCCCAATATCTTCCCAATAAGGAGATGTCTTGCCCCCTGGTGGGGAAGGCGAAGCTGAGAGAGTGAAGAGAAGAGGGTGTGTTTGGGGTGGGGGTGCGGGTGTGTGTTTGGCCACTACCAGTTTAGCTTTCTGTATTTGGAGGGAGCACTTTTGCAAAACGTATTGAACGCTACTCCAGCCTTCATCGGCCACTGCAATTTTATCACATGAATTATTACTTAGGAGTTAGGCAGGAAGTTGAATTTCCTTCAGACAGGGGGTCACATTTGTGGAAGGAATGCATAATTGCGGACTGTATGAATCGCGATAAGGCTTTGACAGGTTGCTCGCTGCAGCATTCAGTCCAGGCTCCATAGCAGCCAGACACACAGACAACGGCCATAAAAGCAGTACATTCATCAAACAACCTTAAGTGCTCAGCTTAATAAGGTAAATTTCTTTCTGACCTTCCATATTGTTACCTTAAGCTTGGACACAGTCTATACAATATGTAGAAGGTTACCTCTGTCCAAGTGCATTATTTGGAGTGCCTCCCCACACCTCCCTGTAAAGGTCCTTTCCAATGCTTCACTACAGCCCTTGCTAAAGGTCTTGACCTACTATAGATTATTTTTTTCTCTCTCTCTGTCTGGTTTGATGCTGTGCTCTGCATGGAAAAGAAAATCACACACTTCGCATTCACTCTTGTTAAACGTGTTTGCATGTGACACAACTGGAAGTAGATTGATCTTGGCTGTAGCTGTATTGTTTGCGCTTGGCCGTTAGGTGTGGGGGAGGCTGGACTTGCATTTGTATGGTTGGGAACGATCTGCAAATGAGAATGCAGTGATGAATATATGATGATGAGTGAGCCTCATTCAGGTTACTGCGTCCTAAATAACCTACCCGTAGTTCTCTCCTGGTGTGAGATGTGCTTTAAAGTAGTTATAAAAATAATAATTCTTGAATTTGATATAGCGCTTTTTGCATCTTCTGGACATCTCAAAGCGCTTCATAGAATATACTGTAAAGTGAATTGACTGTATATTTGTGGGTGAAACGCAGCAGCCAATTGCTCACAGCAGTGTCCCACAAATAGTCATGGATTGAAAAATAAGCAATATTTTATTATTGTTGTTTTTTTTCGCCTTGACCTGCCTGGATTTGACACAGGTATCATGCTTGTAAGGCGAGTGTTCTAACCACTGAGCTACAGGACTCCACGTTAGTTATGGTGACTTGTTTGAAACCGCTCGCTTGAGACCAGATATTGATAAATTACCTAAGATTTTCAAATTTGCGAGTACATACTTTACCAAAATTCTTTCTGATGAAAGTCCACTTAGCCTCTTAATGCTAGTGGGTGATTACTGTATCTCTTTGAGGTCTGGAAGACGTTTTTCTTTTAGCCTGAATATGAGTTTGTCAGTGTTTCCAATTAAAATATTAATGTTGTACCAGTTTTGTATGTTATGTATTTTTAAGAATGTACAACATATTCATATGCAGCAATCAATTTGCCACATAATAAAGATGAAATCTGGAAGGTTTTCAGAAACCTGAACAGCTCAATGTTGATAAACACTAGGTTGCCAAAAATTGCCGCACTTGAATCAGTTCTACAAATTGTACAAATCCAATTTCAAATGCCTTCTGTTGAGGTCTATTGAATCATTGAGGAAATCATTAAATTGATGCAAACATTGTAAAACATTCTAAACAAGTCATTTACCACCTAAAATGTACACTTACTTCAAAGTGACTTTTGATGGTGTAGTGGGAAGATTTTGAAACAAAATAATTGAATGTGAGGAGCTGGTCAAATTCGATGCTTGAATCAGGAATGCTTTTTGCTCACAAGTAGAAAGCTGTTTGTTATGTGGGAATCGTAGTTATATCTTTTTATGCATTTATTTGGAACCTACTTTTATTTACTCTACTTTAATAGCTTCAGGTCAAATCATGAACCGTACTATCCTTTAGAAATGGTTGGCATGTTTAAAAATAATTTTTTAATAACCGCAAACCATTTCAAAATACTGTGGATTCTGCAAATTGTTGTTTAAGACCCATCGGTGTAGTTTTTTTTTACCCATCTGTGGTTTTGGATAACAAACTGTTTGAATCCTCAATTCCTCCTGGCATAGTGGATTTCTTCCCATTTTAAGCAGCTACAAAATGGCCATATTGTAGAGCAAAAGCATCTAATCAAGTTTGCCAGATGGAAAATGTAAAATACTGATATGGAACAGAACAAATTTGTGTAATTGTAAATCCATTGCAGGAATACAGGCATTATTAGTTCATTACATTAACCAACATTTAGCATTCTATAGTTTTACAAAATTAAATGAATAACAATGACCTTAAAGGCATAGACAGATAATTCAATCTCTCTCTCTCTCTCTCTCTCTCTCTCGCTGCATCTCAATCTGATTGCTTTCTTAGATATTAAGCATAGTTTCACAATCTTACAATAACACATTTTATATTTGGGTTTAAAATAGCAATTTGGAATACAGATATATCCATCATAGAAGGACGTGGAATAAGGTGCAACCTTTTAAGTAACTGTATACGTTGTAAAATGAAAGTTAAACATGTATTAATTGAAAAAAAAAGATCACCTTGAACATTTGGTTTCATAATACGGTACAATTGTCACTTTTCCCCTCCACTCAATGTTTTCCCTTGTAGGTCCTCACCAATGTTAGATTATGGTTCACAGATGCTGGACATTATTTTGTACCTAGATAATGAATATGGATAGGCTATGTACCGTGCATCATAAATGAATTCAATCTTGTTCTTATCCACCCATACAATTTCCTGCAAGTGTCATTGGTTGCGATCAGGAGTGGGAACCCTGACTTTTTTCTCTGCTTTCATATTTGATTCCTTTTTGTTGCTAAAAATGGGCATTTTCAGAAGACAATGTTGAAAACATTTAAAATCGACTGGACCTGGGTGGGTAGGTGGGTAGGTGGCTGGGTTGAATATAAAATGCACAAAGCAAATGTGTGCTTAGCTTTTTAAATGTGTTTTTCACATACATTTTCTCACATAACAAATTTTGTTGTCCTTATTACTGTACGCATCATTAACTATGACCTGTTAGATGAGGTAAAACCCACTTATATAATGCTATATTGTGAAACAGAACTTGTTGAAGTTAACTTGATAAAAGTGTTAACAAGTAATTAACACTGGGTTAAACCTGCAGCCATTATCACATATTAATTCTACTGCTGTTTCAGTTGTCTCGGGAAATATCAGCAGCCATGATTTCCGCCTGAATTGTGTTCCAAGATAATGCTATCAACTGAAACATCGCTGTATTGCCAAATGCCAGCCGGCACTCGGGCTCTTTGTGCAGTTAATACACGGACATGTCAATGCGTGAAAACCGCAAGTCACCTAGGTTGCAAGAGTGGCATGTTTAGTGGGTCTTCTCGTTGTCACTTTTCTCTGACCTCTCTCTCTCGAAAAAAAAAAGCAGCAAAAAGTAAACATTGTGATTGTCCCCACGGAAACGTAGATAATCTGAATAGGCATATCTGGTGAATCTGCATGATCAGACGTATAAGGTCATCGGCATTGCATTTGATCGATTCTTACCCTCTCAATCCCTTCTTTATTTTTGCCTGTTCGAGCATGCCCAACGTGCAGCGACTTTCTGAATCTGGTGCAAGGGATAATGGACCTGCAGGAGCTCCTTGCCAAAATGACTACAAAAGTGAGTTTGAGATACAATCTCTCCCCGCCTCCTCCCCTACCCCCCCGCCCCCGCCCCACCCCACCCTACCCCCCGCCCCCGCCCCACCCCACCCTACCCCCCGCCCCCGCCCCACCCTACCCCCCGCCCCCACCCTACCCCCCACCTCCTCCCCTACCCTACCCCCCGCCCCCGCCCCACCCTACCCCCCGCCCCCGCCCCACCCTACCCCCCACCTCCTCCCCTACCCTACCCCCCGCCCCACCCTACCCCCCGCCCCCACCCTACCCCCCGCCCCCACCCTACCCCCCGCCCCCACCCTACCCCCCGCCCCCGCCCCACCCTACCCCCCGCCCCCGCCCCACCCTACCCCCTGCCCCCGCCCCACCCTACTTTAAACATTTTTTAATGTACTTTCTCGTGAATGCGGGTTGCGTTAAGCATCTTACTCTTATGTAATAACTGTGGCATTTGACAAGGTCAAAAATGACAAAGGAGGTGTGTAATTATACTTACTGATATGAACAATCGTGTAATAATGAACCACACCGCACAGCGCTGCAATTTAGCACCTTGATGAGCAGAAATTGGAATAATTACCTTTGGCGATGAGTTTCATGAGTTACGTAAGTGACTTGTTCATAAAGGCATGATATTGCAAGATAGGAAAATGGATCCCTTTTTTTGGATACCTGGACTTCAAATGTGGGGAACTTATAATATGTCTCTTAGGTCCTAGTGCATCTATGATTAAGTAACTTCACACAGTGAAAATGAACCAGAGGCGAAGTGCATTATGCGTATAGTGAATAGTGGCTGTTTTTAAAATTGAATTAACTTTGGCTTCCTGAACTATTAGCTCATGAAATTGCCTCCCCATTGAATAATCCAGTTTACATATTTCCACGAAGGCAGTAACATGTATTTGCCATTAAAATATAATTAAAATGCTACACGCTGCAATATTTGAACATCTAGAAGGAATCAAGACTTTTTTTTTAGCAAGAAAAAAATGCTGGATAGATATTGAGCAACCAATAATTTTAAATAATTAAATCCAACGATGGAGGAATACTACTTATAAAATTAAACTCGAATAATGTTGAGAAAGTGAGTCTGTCCATTTTATTTTGTTTACATGATGCAATAAAGTAAATCAGAAGTCAACATAAATGGCTCACTAACGTATTTCAGTTTTTATTGATTACCACAACTTAGTTTTCAGTATGAAAAAGCTTTGTGAAGCCTATGGATGAATGCCAACATTTTGTTCTGGAAAACAAGATTGAGGTTAGATCAGCTTTGAGGATAGATTAGTTCAATGATAATACAGTACAATACAAAATTACATTTGTATAGCGCCTTTCGAGTTGTGAGTTCATCCCAAGGCAGAAATCAAATCTCTCTAAATAAATGCAACTTTCTCGGAAAGCAAATTCGATTGTGAATTGTTATGAAATCCAGTGAACCTTTTAGCTTTGCAGTGCAAGGATAAATTGAAAAACATAGAATTCGTGGAGTTCCTGTTTTTTTTCAATGCAGTGTTTACTATCATACAGTTCATGGCGAAGATTAAATAATGTAATCACTGCTGAGAAATGTAAAATTAACATCCTTGTCATGCTCAATATAGTTTAACATTACAGACGGCCAATGCAGCCTCGAAAAAAAATGCCTTACTGCTGCCTTTATATTGTATATTTATCACAATCCCAAATAAATTACTTTTACATAGGAAAATATCACAATTCATAGAATTATATATAATTACAGAGACAGCTGCAGCACATAAATAGGCCTTTCAACACAACTAGTCTATGCTGGTGTTTATACTCCACATATAATCATTCCTTCCTAAACCCCTTTATTTGGATTTACCAAACAAGAGGAAGCAATCACATAATGGGTTAATCCCATTGAATCCTTCATTAAAATGCAAGATCTTCTCTATTACCTTTTAAAATATAAATTATGATCTTTGTTTTCTTTTGTACTGAAGAGTATTGGTAAGAAACCTCCCTGAAGCAATCCACATGCTCCAGTGATCACATAGGTAGAGTGGTCTGAATGCAACCCGCCCCATATGCCTTTCCCCTTATTTGTTCTGATTCCTGTTTTGATTCCGATCCTATGATTATCCCAAACCATTGTCATGTGGCTTGGTCCAATACATCCATTAATAGTATCCCGCCATGAAAAGATAAGCATTCTTAGAGGTAATTTCAAGCCTGTCACCTAACATCAAAGCTGCAGTAGTGTGTACTGCTCAAGCATAGCCTTTCACATAAGATAAAGTGTTTTTTCCCTGTTCACGTGAAATATTAATTGATTGAAAGTTTAGGAAAATGAATCCAAATCACTCTTGCCTTAATTCATTCTTTAATGTGTTCATGCCAACACGTGAACATTTAAGTTTCAAAGAAAATGCTCGGAAAGGGTGGCACCATTCTTTGTGGAGTTAAATGTTTTATTTAGTCCTTTCAACAAACAATCATTCCCTCTCTCTCTCTCTCTCTCTCTGGTTAAGCTCTCTCTCTCTGAGTCATGATCATAAGTTCTTACTACAGTAAATCCCTAATGTGTTAAATCGGGATCCAGTAAGCCCCTTAAAACCAGACAGCTCCATGTCTGATGTTTCCAGTTCTGATTCTGAGAATCCTGAACTTTCAACTGAGCACCTTTCCAATGGAATAAATAAAGATGAAAATTTAGCGGTGGAACTAGATATATTTTTACTTTGGGCAAGCTTAAACCTCCATGTGGGCTTCTTATGATTTTTTTATTTGGACACTTTGAATAACTAACTTAATGGACAACAGCAGTTCAGATTGAGCATCTCAATCCGCAGTGGCTTGTTGCTGTTCAAAGGTCATTTGTGATTTCTATTCTGGTCACAAGTTGGCTTTAAGTCAATTTGTCATGTGGCTTGGTCCAATGCGCTAACTTCGCAACAGAGTTCACCAGTTCCTCTTTGGTATTTGAAAAGGGCCGGTGAACCTTTCCTTCTCAATCATTTCAAACTCCTATCGCGTCTTGAACAGTTTGTGACAGTCTGCTTGCTGACCACAATAACTTTTGATGCTGGGCATTGCAAGAACAACGGTTGCGATTTGTGTTGGTAAGTTGCAGGTTGGAGGATATCCTTCAGTAGGACTTCCTGGAGCAGCTTTGTACTTTGCCAAAGGTGCCCGTGGGGCTTGGATTTTTTTCCACAATTGTCACATAAATGATGTGGTTTTGTCTAATTACCTACGGCTGCTGCAAGTGGGCCCCATCCTTTGCTTGTGTTTGGAAAGGGCATGGGGGGCATTTTAAAAATACGTGGATGTCAGCGATATTTCATTACCAATGTTTCCGTTGCAGCTGAATTATGCAGAAAATCGTCTCAGTGAGCTGGAGAACTGTTACTGTGAGAGAACGTGTGAGGTGAATGCATTGGTGCGCCACAACATGGAATCGTGGATAGAAAATTGCAAACAATGTACCTGCAAGGTAAGTGTTGATATTGGATGTTCTCCCATTATCTCAGTCATCTAGGGGACTCGTTTTGACCGTCTGCTACAATTTCTTCTGTGTTCCCTGCGAATGCAAGATTTTCAGCTTGTACCCATTTATTTTGCTTGTGCGCGACAGATTCTGGGTAACTTTGAAATAAAGTGTGGACGCACTTTTTTTTCTTCTTAGCTCTATCACAAGTGCAATTCGAGACTGCGTCATACATTGAAACACTTATCACATTGCAATTACCGGTTCGTTTCTGAAAGACAAGAAACCATTTTGCTGCTGTTCAATAAATTACGTGAGCTTTTTTGTGGGAGTGGGAACTCATTGCACGATCGTTTATTCGGTGAGCACAGGAGTTCACTGAAGGTACAGTGCCAGGAAAATGTGAGTTCAACCAAAGTCATCTTTTGAAGAAAACTTTGAAACAATCAGTCGTTTAATGCCTTTGTCTTTCTTCTCCAGAATGGAGTCGTTGAGTGCAAGCGCCTCGCGTGTCCTCCTCAATCATGCCCACCAGATTTCCGACCAGTGTTTACAGAAGGCAAATGCTGCAAAGAATGCAGGCGTAAGTAAAACATCCATACACTCTGATCCCAATATGTAATTTGAAGGTGTTTAACAGATGGTGGTTCAATACAAGCCCTGTAAAGGTTTTCATATTTTCATGATCACACTTTCATTTTTTTTAAACAAAAAAAGGATCGATTTTGCTCTCCTTTCTTCTCCTCTCTCTCCTGACAACTTTGCTCTTTTCGTTCCCCATTGTCCTGCTCTCTCTCTCCCTCTCACTCTTTGTTCTAAGTCTCTTATCGTAACAAAGTGCAGGCCTGACAAAATTCAATACAACATTTTCACAGGCTTTGATTATTTTTCCCCTGTGAGACCCTGTGTCATCACGTTATCAAAAGGTTTGCATCTTCCTGCTCATCTCTTGTTGTTTTGATCCACATGTGAAGAATGGTTACATGGGCAATGAACTGCCAGACTTGTTTCAGATTTGCTTTAGGACAAAATACCAGAGTCTTACCTACCTGCAGCTTTACTCTTGAATTGTTTTTCTTTTTGTGCTTTTAATGTCCATATCCAGATGCTGCTTCTTGGTTCTTCTCCACATGGAAATATTGAGTAAGGTTCTGTTCCAGCTCTGTGCGTTAGTCACATTTGTTTCTTTTTTCCTGGAGCTGCAATGTCCTGACGTTTCTCCACCGTTCCAGTTGTACCTGTAGCTCATTGTTCAGAGCCCTCGCCTTACAAGTGAGAGACCTGGGTTCGATTCCCTGGCAGGTCAGGGCAAAACCTTAGGCAAGTTTCTCCACCTGCCCGATAATAATCCCTCAAAACATTTTTCAAAAATTGGTCATTTCAATTCACGATTGTTTGTGGGACACTGCTGTATGCAATTGGCTGCCGTATTTCGTCCACATGCGAGAATGCTGGAAATGCTGCTCAGAATCAATTCACTATACGGTATATTCTGTGAAGTGCTTTGAGACGTCCAGAAGACGTGAAAAGTGCTATAACATTTGCACGGATTATTATTATTATTACAATAATAATAATATTATTATTATTATTGGTGAACCAAGCAGGCAAACCCTATTGAGATTTTCTTTTATAAGGATACTTGGGACGCAACGGTGTTTGGGAAATGGGATTTAAAGTACTTTCATCTAATATAACTGGTGGAATAAACTTTAAAGGCTGAATGGCTTCGTCCTCTACAGTCTATCTCCAGGCTATGTGGCCTTGTGGTAGTAACTGTAGGTAACACTTGAGGTGTGTCTGTTTAATGATGAGAATGAATGCTGCTCAGAAGGATGCAGTGATTTTTTTTTAGCGTTTCTTGTGTCCACAAAGCATCATTGGAATCTATCATTAAAAGGATTTGTCCAGATTGAACACATGAATCTATTTGCACCATCTGTAGTGTTATTTGTGCGTCCAGAAATCACTTATGCTGGACATTGTTGCACAGCAAGACATCCCCATCACCCAGTGATGCAAAACCTAATATAGAATGGACCACATCACTGATTGGGAACGGAGGCTAAACATTGCCAGCCTTTTAATTTTGATGCCAGATTGCATTGTTCTTACGCAGTCTACGGTTTTTTCATAAGGTAGTGTGAAGAATGAAAGCAACTCTGAATAAATAGAAAGGCTTTCATGTGAAAGTCTCTCATTAACCTTGCGTCCATTGTCTGCGATAATAAAAATAATAATAATCCTTGCATTTGATATAGCGTTTTTCACGTCTTCTCAACGTCTCAGAGCACTTCACCGAATATACTGTAAAGTGAGTTGACTGTATATTTGTGAGCTTCTGTGGACAACGTCCACAGAAGCTCTATCAGCTGAGGTATTGCTGTGAAATTTCAGAAAAGAAAATGTAACCTTCGTGGCATCTATTGTCTTCCGCTCCATGCTAAATATATGATCATGTAGTTTCTGAGATCATGTCGTTTCTAATAGATGTAGATATAATCCATTGCATAATTAACAGATGTATTGAAGGTGGATGTACAAAACTAAACAGGTGAATTTGAGGGGATCTGATGGGTGAAGTACACAAGAGGTTATCTTCTGCTGCGATAACAAGGCGCAAAATGCAAGGTTGCTTTTATGATTCAAAAGTGAAGGACATTTTGTATGCCGTGTAAGTTACCACGTTTACACGCTGAAAAAAGAATAATAATCTGTCCCTATTTTTATCACTTCTAGTCCCCTGTGTCCAAATGATTGCATTCCCAGTGAAGTCACCAGTTTTGGCAAGAGTCCACAAAACCCACTTATTTAATAACACGGCCTCTCCGAACAGTGCTGGCCCCTTGTCCACCTGTGTTTATGTATTTCTCCTCCTGTGTCACATCACGATCTGACACAGAGGCAACATGTATTGTTTCAGTGAAATACAGCAGAAGATAACTTTCCCCTTCTCCCCAAGGGCAAGTGATTTGCCTCCACTTAACACTTTCCAGAAATGGAGTTGGTGAACTTGCGATGTTAGCTTCCTATGCCTGAAACCTATTGTCATCTTATTGATGCACCAAATACTTTGCACCATTAAGATGTCATTTTGAAAAGGATATTATCTTTCTTGTATTTTAAACCAAAGTGTTTTATGTTTGTTAACAGTCTGGGATATTATAGATTATTGTACAAATCTTGTATATTCCAATGTTTTAAGAACCTAAATACTTTACTTGAATGGAATTTCAATGTGATTTTGGATTAGTACTAGATCCCTTCATTCTTAACTATTCAGATTGCATATTTAATTAATGGCAAAGAGTCTACAATTTGCATACATGGTAATTCCAAGAATTAAGCTCATAACCTTATGAACAGATTTGACCCACATAGGGATGTGAACAAATACAGCCAGTACTGGACTGTGTTTCTACTTTACCACCATACAGCTTTGCCTTAAGAACATTAGAATGTTTTGAGGTGCATCAAATTAGATATGGGTGGTATATAATCAACAGAGAACAATTTCATTGTGGTTTGATAAGGACTAAAAACAATCACTGAGAGACCTGGCTAAATGCTGCAGACATAGATTTATAATCTAAGGTATTAGCTGATTTTGAGACTGCTGTGATCATTGGTCATTCTTATTTCAGATGTTAAAATGTAGTTTATATATCATTATAAATTCACACAATGCAGATTTGTTTTTGCATGGCACATGAAATGCTTTTTTTGCATTGCACTTTTATACAAGTTCATATGTTTAACCTAGCAAGCAGGTTATCGGAACATATCACATTTGTTATGCTTTCTCAGTTAGTCAAGTATAAATGCAAATCGTTCAGCACAATCGCTGCCTTTGCTTCAATTCATTTTTTAATGTGTGAAACAAAATTATTTTACCAGGCCTTTGACCAATAATAGTGTACTGTACTGAAGTGCTTCACTGGAGACTGAGATGTGACAAAACCCCCTTGTAAGCTGTCCTGGTAACTTTCAAGAAAACACATTGAGGGGCGAGATTATGTATACCCTGGGTCCTGTCCTATATTCTTTCAACCGCGCAGAGGAACAGTTCCTTTAGTGTTGGGTTTCAGGATTTTTGTGTAAAGTGGATGGATCTATCCTGTGCACAATATTGGCCCCTAGTAGCTTGCAATCCCAGAGGTGTCAATGCCCTGATAAAATAAATGGCTCATTGTATTCTGTATCACAGCGAAAGATAGGCCCTGCAGAATTGTACGTCAATATGCAGGCAGTTCACAGCTCCTGCTGCAGCCCATACACAAGTGGATCGAACACTCATAAAGTAGCTAATAAGAGTTGATTCATGTGTTTAAATTTATCAACACTTTAATACAGTCTCTACACTTTACAGTAAACCAGTGGTTGAAATATTTGTATTGCCGTTGTATTTGTCTTGCAGTGCTGTAGTCTGGATACTCTCGATCTAGCGGAACTATTCAATAAATGTACCATAAAACTCAGTCAAATGTTACATGATTCAGAGTAAACTTTTATTCTTATTTCCATTGGACCTACAATAGTGTATAAAATTGTGCAATCTGGTCTGCGATTAGCTGGTATATTTAAGACTTTAGATCTTGATGTGCCATTTGCGTCTTAATTTATAAAATGTCACCACAACCGTGACAACCTACATTTATTAGCATGCTTCTAAACCTCAGAATCTACAGGAAATTGTACTGTTGGATTTCAAATTTCCATTTGTATGCTACCTTGTGTGTGTGTGTACATACGACCTTAGACGTACGCAAATGTTTATGTGCAAATAAAGAGCTAACGCACGAATCCTGATCTCTCACTTAAGTCATTTTCTAATTCCAAGTGCAAAATTATTGCAAGCATCTGCCCATTTCTGTGCTCCAGGTTGAGGTGTGAATGGGACAGTAATCGTAACTGTATTATAACTCCCTGTTGTGTAATTGTAATGATGTGTGAGACTCATTAAAGTGTTTGCCCAGCTGTAACTGCAAAGATGTCTCTTAGAGCACATCCTGGATATGTCGCTAAATTAGAAATGAATTATAGCACATTTATATTCCGGATTCACTTCAAGGTATGGTTCTGGGATCCGGTGCCTCAGAGTTGGGGAATGTACCAGTTAAAGTTTCTATTTGCATCCGTCCACTTTGTGGCTGCATCTTCCTTACTCAGAATCAGGGTTTCCCCTGTCTCAGTCAGGAGAGCTGTAAATAATAATAATAATCCTTGCATTTGAGATAGCGCCTTATCATGTCTTCGAAATGTCCCAAAGTGCTCACAGAATATACCGTCAAGTGAATTGATTGTGTATTTTGTGATTTGTGTAATTTCTGCAGCCGATTGTGCACAGCAGTGTCCCACAAACAGTCATAGATTGAAGTAACCAATTTGTTTTATATATACTGTACATGAATAAGAATAGGTATGTTTCTCAGTCATAGCTGCTTAATTGGGGGGTGGAGAGGTCGGGGGGGTGGGGGGGCGAGGTGGGGGAGAGAGGGGTGTTGTAGTATAGAGAAGGCATTGGTGTGGCTTTAGGTAACTATACCCTTCCTTGACTTTCTTATTTAGGTTGTATATGTTGCCTTCACGGATGCTTGTTAACTTAACTGCTTGTTGCTGGCTCTGGACTTGCTGTCACCAGCCACCTTTTCGATGTCATACTCCAACCTGTGCAGTCATTCTAAAATAGACTATTCTGTTGTCCTTATCTCAGAGACCAGCTGACAGTTCCAGGCCTGGTCTCCACAAAAAAGGTATTGTAGTGTTGTTATTGAGTGTGACATGTTTGTGGTCTTGAGTGATGGAATCTTTTAAACATCCGCTGGGCAGTGCTGGAAAAAATAACCAAAGCATCAGACATCTTTCCACTTTCCTTCTTCCCTTCAACTAAGGACCTCTCAGGGCTATGGTTGCTAGTGTCCCTGAGCTTGGCGTGTTGGACATGCCAGCTTTCTGATGTGATTTTAAACCCAAGTTTGCCTTTGAACAGGACAGAGCAATGAATGGTACCAGTGGATGAGTTGCTTTTGCTGCTGTGCACATTGATGTTGCACGGTGCTAGGATGGGGCTGCATTGAAATAAAATGGGAGCCATTGTTTCCTAGGTTAAGTCCTACAAGAATACTCTAGCTTATTATGATATTGCTGTCTCGTACTTCATTACCTTGTACACAGCAGATCTCGAATACACAGTGAACTACGCCGCTGCAGTTTGCTGTGTATTCAAAATGTGTGAATCCGTTCTTGTTTGCAAGATGGTTATGTCGGCAAGTTCTTTCATATTGACTACATCTAACTGGAATCTATTGCATTTGTTTCTGCAGCTATATGTCTCTACGGGGGGCAGAAACTTGCCGAAGGACAACGTGCATTGAAATCAAACTGTCGAGAGTGCAGAGTAAGTATAAAATGCCTCCTTTTTTTTTTATTTCTCAACATTCATTGTGCCCTCCATCATCGAATTAGACAGTTGTTAATTTAAACGGAGAACTTGTTTGAAAATCTAAATGCACTAGTTTGTAGCAGGGTGCAGCTATTGAGAGACCGTTGTGGGAAGCTGATTTATCACAATTGGGAAACAGCTGAAGCCAGACAAATGCAACATGGAAATGCTTTAAACTGCTTTCAACCTTTCCAAAGGTTTGGTTTCCATATGCAGTGTTGCAGATGGGTGGCGCAGGTACAATGTTTTGGGTATGTGTGTGTGTATATAATCTATATACTGCATTCATAAAGTGTGTGTGGTGTTTCATAACCAATTTAATGTGATAAAAGACCTGTGGAAATTAAATTGCTAAAGCTTGTGATTGACATACATTTCTATATCACTCCAAAATGTGTGAAGAATGGCTCACGAGATGTTTCTAGAAAATGATTGAATTACAACCTAATCTTTCTCTCTCCCGTGGTCAGATTGAGCAGCAGCAGAGTGGAAAGTTTGAGTTTCATTGTTTACTGCTTCTGCTCATTGTGCATTGATCGAAACATCGGAATTGTCTGTCCATTGCAGATATGACACCATTCCCCAAAAGTCTTGTGAAAGCTATACATTAAAGTGGCTATATTTATAAGTACAGGAATACATCCTTATTAGATGCTCACTGTGTTTTAACAAGATCCTGAAATAACGATCTACAACTTCACCAGCATGGAGACTGTCTTTACCACGAATGTTTCCGGCCACTGATTGTCTCTCAAGTGTTTATGCTGTTGGTTTCTAGTGTTGAAACTGTGGAGCCAGCCAGTTCCCAGTCATTTTTCACTGTGAGCTGAGAGTCTGGTTAATCCACCTTCTCAGGTGACTGGGAACCAGTTGGAGAAGGTGAGCGTGACCTTCAAGGGTTTCATTTGAGATTGGTTCCGTTTTGCAGCAGGCTCCAGTTTAGCAGTTAATTGTATTGGCAAGGATTTAGTTGGGAGATACTAAAATGTTTTTATATTTCTATTCGGGTACTTAAATTTTCCTACTTTAAATTCAGCGAGGATTTTTATTTAATGTGGCGTATGTAGATTTCAAAATTCTCCGCTTTGTTGACCCGAGAGCACCTTTGGTTTTAAATAACGACTGAATTGATGCTCGACAGAATCGTACCATGGTCATTGTTCACGAGGTGTGCCCGCCCCTGAACTGCCCGCCGAGCCAACAGCTTCAGCCTGAGAACCGCTGCTGCAACGTGTGCCGGGGTAAGGAAACACTCGCACTTCACAGTCCAGTCACTCATTCAGAACTGTTTAAAAATTAAAATGTGTTGTGAACCAGCTACTTTGACGAGATTTGAAATGTTTTCAGCTGCAGCAGCACGCCGACAGCATAATAAGTTTTCTCTGCGTCGCCTCCGTCAAATGCTGAGACTTCAATGAGTTGGATGTTGACTGTCCCACGTGAAAACAAGTTCTGCTTAAAAAGAAGTTGGCGCTGTATGGGTGATTACCCACCCCCCCATCCCCTGCCACACACCAAACATTTAAATAATTTTACAGGAATTGGCCATTCATTAATATGCTTTATAATGCTTTGTAATGAAAGCAAGGAGAGTTTGGATAGAAAGAACAACAACAAAATTACATTGATTGAGCGCCTTTCACATCAGGAGGCCCAAGACGCTGAATGATATGAGCTCTTCTGCTTGTAGATAAATATTTTACTATTTATTTTGGATTTTCCAAGTGATCTGCCCAAGAACCCTTTACTCCTGCACAATGTATTAATCCAGCAATGACTACTGGCCAAATAAAGGAGTTTTTGCTTGTCAAACACCAGGAGTCTTTAAAAAGCACGGAATATTTGCGTTCATCTTTCTCTCCCACCTCCCTGCACCCAGTTTTAAAAAAAACTGGCTGAAATTGAGCTACGTTTTGTTTCACATTTAAATTTTTTATCGTAAGAATAGAATAAGCGAAGGCTATTTCATACACAGACCATGTACCGCTGATGTTAACCAGACATTAGTTTTATTTACGGAATGAATTGACTGGTAATTGCGCTGAGCATATATCTGCTCCTTTGATGGGCAAAAGGTCTTCTCTCCCAACCTTGTTTTGAGGCATGCAAACTTAAAGTCTGTGCTCTCTGTTTTCGCACACCATCTTAAGTCAAACCGTGTGCTTAAACATACATCATCTATTCTTCTCAGCATTTTGATAACCTAAATCATACCTCCTTTCCCAGTCAAATCTCCAAATTAATGATATTCTACTGCTGGTCCCAGAATCATTCTTGCATGCTCACCAATATATTGTTAACATTTTGAATGTAGAATGCTTAAGCATGTAAATACTATTCAAAATGTAGCCTCACCAATGTTTCCACGTACTACTAATAACACTAATAATTAATAATAGTCCTCGCATTTGATATATCACCTTATCATGTCTTCGAGGTGTCTCAAAGCGCTTCACAGAATACCCTGCAGAGTGAATTGACTGTATATTTTGTAGGTGAAACGCGGCAGCCAATTGCGTACACGTACATCCCACACACAGTCGTGACATAGCTTAACATAGAATATTGTTTTCTACTTGTGCTAAATGGCTCATCCTGATATATGATTTGCTGAAGCCAATTTTGCAACAATTGTGCTGTTTACTATTTGAACATTTGTTGATGTAAATTCACAACGTAAGGAATTGGAAAGTGTACTGTACAGGTGCAGATTCTGTAGATCAGTCGTCAATTATAAAGCAGTCCGCTGCACTGCTTCTCCCTCTGTGGGTTCCAATTAAAGTAGCTATGGCATTCTTTCTGCAGGGTCTGTGTGCCAGTTTTTTGTCTGCCCTACTTTTCCCCCCCTCCATATATTTAGCTGGCTTTCTATCTACAGAAGCACTCATTTTAAAGTCAAGTAGTTCACTTCCAGATCATTGTACTTGTTCATTTGCTGGAACCTTGTCTGTTATAATAGAACAACTAAAAAGCTACCATCACACCGAACTTGGAAAACTGCATGTTATAAATTGCTTTGCCAACATTTGTTCTATGTATATAACTATCTATATGTTACCAAAAAATTTTTTGAATTAAATTTAGTACAGTACTTTTTTTAATGTGTTTACATAAACACACATTTGTTACGGATTATCCTAATCCCATAGAATAAGTTCCATGACCCTTGTTTGCTGTAACCGTTATTTACTGCATGCAGTGGAGTGTAAAATAAGGCAAAGCATGAAGTAACTGTCGGAATGGATTTTCGTTTCTAGTATATTACTGATAGGACTGTGCAACTTCAATTCAGGAAAATACACCCCTCAGGATTTACAGATTATTAGTTTTATTGATTGATCTAATAAAATGCTGGTGTTGGAGAATTAGTTTCAATATAGAAATGCTGGACAATGAGTTAAGAGGGTTTGAGAAACTCTCACCAATTATGGCTTATAAGTACTAAACTACCTTATATTCCCAGGGCATTCAGTCACAGAAAGATACACATACAGCTGTTTTGTGTGTAGGATACAATGTCCTTATAGCTGCAACTGCCAACCAAAGAATGATTGCTTCCCTACCTCAGAATGCCTTGCTGTGCTAGACTGTACTTGCATATGTAACCATGTACCTGGTGAGAATTTTAATAACATGAAAGAGTTCCATCCTGTGAATGTACAAGTGATATACTGTATAATGCGAATAATATTGTTGCAGAGGCCTATGGCAGTTATCTTTGTTGTGTCCACAATTCAATTATCCTTGACAATTGTGTATTGGATGGAATTTTTGGGGGGCTGGTGGCTGCCTGTTAGCTGATAATAACAATACTAATTGTCCTTGCATTTGATATAGTGTTTTTCACGTCTTTTTTAAATTTAGACATCTCAAAGCGCTTCACAGAATATACCGTAAAATGAATTGACTATATATATATATATATATGTGTGTGTGTGGGTGAAACCCAGCAGCCAATTGTGCACAGCAATGCCTCACAAACAGTTGAGGATTTAAATGACCAATTTATTTATTTTTTATTTTGAGGGATTATTATCAGTCATGTGGAGTAAGGAAACTTGCCCAGGGTTTTGCCCTGCCTGGAATTGAACCCAGGTCTCTTGCTTGTAAGGCGAGTGCTCTAATCACTGAGCTACAGAACTCCACTGATTTTTTGAATCTGTGTTTTTAGATTTGAATGTCTGCAGCACAAACAATGTATGTCCATCTCTTACCTGGCAATGGGTATGATCCAAACAATGACTTTCGTATTCAGTCCTGAGATCTTTAAATGGTGCATATTGTAAAAAAAAAATCCCGGGAAAATTAATTATCTTGCAAACCAAGTCAATACTATGGGATCAGACACAAAGAGATGGAACAAAAATGTAAAATACAGCAGATGCTGGAAATCTGAAACACAAACTGGAAACGCTGGGAACACTCAGCAGGTCAGACAGCACCTAAGGAGAAAGGAAAAGTGAGTCAACGTTTTGGGTCCATGACCCTTCGTCAGAACGGTCCATCAAGAGATGATGGAGCTCGTTTGATCGTTCTAGTTTTCCAACAACAAAATTACATTTATAGAGTGCATTTTATGTTGGGAGGACGTTCCAAGGTGTCTTAGGATACATGTTTGAGATGCAGCTATTTGCGAATCATTCAGGAACCAGAGAATGTGGTCAGCATGCTGAGGAGTTCTCAACTGAGATATTGAACCGTTAAGTCACTCTGCAGTAGTGAGAATATTATGTATGGATAAAACACCAAGGAATCCCTGGTTTAAGGAATTTCAAGCTCTGTGTCTCAAGATGTACCTCTTCGACTGTGCTTTCCCCTTCCCACTCCCTTCACCACCCAGCCCGGGTGTTGAGCCACCAGTGTCTAGTGGTTTAGGACGTGAAAGTGTCCTGACGTGAAAGGCGCTATATAAATGTAAATTTGTTTTGTAAAACGTTACAAAGTCATACAAATTAGGCGAGACATCCAGAATTACATTCTCTAATTCCATGGCTGGTACCAATTGTTGTTTTCACAAGAAGGCTTTCAGTGAGTCTAAGCTTCTATGTGCTCTCACTTCTCATTAGCACATCCCTGTCTGATTCTAGAGCTTGCCCTCTGTCACATAACACCAACTTTATTATTAGTAAACCTTCTCCCGGTGGAAACTCAAACTCATGTGTGAATAATAGGTAGAGAGAGTCGCCTAAATTCTGAATAGCTTCCTGTTTCAAAAACAAACGTTGCTGGGGAAACTCAGCAGGTCAAGCAACATCCATGGAGAAAGGAAAAAGAGTCAACATTTCGGGTCTACAACCCTTCATCAGGAATGACGAAGAGTTGTAGACCCGAAATGTTGACTCTTTTTCCTTTCTCCATGGATGCTGCTTGACCTGCTGAGTTTCCCCAGCAACTTTTGTTTCTGTTTTAGATTCCCAGCATCTGTAGTATTTTGTGTTTAGCTTCCTGTTTCAGTTCACTGAGGTAACTGAGATGATTAATCTGCATTTATATGGACTGCTGAATGTGTGTGAATTTAATGCTGACTGTGAGAAATTAAATTTGAGATGGTCCTTTGCAAAATTTCACCATTTGAATTCTGCAACTTCAAGTGTCTTTTCACAAGCAGCATATAATCAATGAATTAGCTTTTCCTTTGCTTTTGATTAAATCCAACTGGTGTTCAGAGACTTATTCATTGATTGGCATATGAAATGCCTCGGCCACCGGGGTAGCTAATTTACTCACTTTCATTTATATCATTGGAATAAACGTCTAAAATTGCAATCTTTTTGTATTTAATTCTAGTGCAGAAATGCTATTACAGGACCCAAAGGGTTCTATTTAAAATTGCTTTGCTTGCTATTATTATCTCTGAGGCTCTGAGCCAGGCTCGTTCAATCTATTTATGAATACGTAAAATAAGCTTTTGGTTTGTTTAGAGCAGAGTGCTTCCACAAAGTAAGACTCTCCACAGTCCACTATTGGATGTTTTCATTCTATGTTTCAACTTCCACAAAATCCATCTCCAATTCTCATTAGAATGAGAACACAAGTGACACATGAAGCAATGCACTTTATTTCAAAAAGCAAATGCGGATGTAGAGCCGCATACTGAGTTGTTGTCCATTCAGATCTGCTTCATTTAACCTAAATAACGCATGCAAAGCCAGCCACCTCTCTTATCAGGCTCCACAGTAAATGGAGATTAAACTTGCAACCGTGTTAGTTTCTCCATAATTTTTCTACAATGTATATTGGAACAATGCTGTGTGTAATTGGCTGCCACATTTCGCCCACAGAATACACAATCAATTTACTTTATAATATAGCTTGTGAAGCGCTTTGGGATTCTGAATCACGTGACTATATCAAATGCAAGCTTTATTATTATTAAGAACCCGCAAGTTTACATATGTAATAAAGGGATGTCTATCAGCAGAGGTGGAAAAGGATTTGGGTGCGCTTTTTGTTTGTTGACTGACCTTTCTCCTTCCCCAGAGATTTAATCATTTAACACATTAATAATTCCAACAATAATTCACAACTAAAATCAACAAGCAGCAAGAAGTGGGATAATTCAACCACTTTAATAACAGTACTATTACTACTAATATTATTATCTAGTAAGGTTCAACATATTAAATTTTTCCTGATTTTCAAAATTATATTTTATCTAAGTCTAAATTTATCTTGGTGGAAGCGAGAGAGGAGCGGCATGTTTTGATGTAGCATAGATATTTCTGTGTTCATGAATCCTAATAAACACTATCTTTTTGGTGTGTTTCACCTTCCTGTTAGAATGTAACAATATAATACTGTACATTGACAGCCAAGACTTCCATTCTAAGATCTCATCTCAACAGTAGATTCCAATATGCAGTTTTGCTGATTATATTTTCGCTTAGAACCTATTCATTGTGATTTGTAATGCACAGGGCAGCTTGTTGTTCTTTTGGATAACAAACATCCAATATTAACTATCTTTACACCACAGGTCACGACTTCTGTGCGGAAGGACACCGATGCGGTGAGAACTCAGAGTGCTGGAATCTCAACACAAAAGCTCTCTGCATCTGCAAAAATGGCTTTGTTCCTGTACAGGGCGACTCGGCGTATTGTGAAGGTAGGAAATGGTTTTCAGCAGCATTTTGATGACACAGGCTTTCTAGCTACCGTTTGGAAAAGAGCAACTTGTTGTTCGTGCCTTTTAATGGAATATGTGGGGAGGGAGCGGGGGTGAAATTTACAATATTTCAGAACTTTCATAAGAAACATTGCAAATTTCATCCCATGTACTCTGCAGCAGTTCACTGCATTGTTGGGAGAGAAATTCTACTTTGATCTAGATTTGCTCTATTTTTACGTAGCACTTTCCAGAATTTGACAAATTCTAAAATGCAGCCTTTAATTTTGAAAGTAATTTACGAAAAGTTCTTTTAAGAAAACCAACTTCAAAGTTGAGGCCGGATTCAACAATTCACCAAATTCTCAAGGTCACAAAAAGCTGCATGTAGGGAACGAATGTGAATTCAGGTGGAATTTCTTCCCAAGCCAGAGCAATGGTGTGATAACAGGTTGCCAACGGATTTGAATCAGAGTTGGTGGAGAGGTGGCTGTGTGCATTTCTGCTTTTGAGTTTAGTTTTGAAATCGATCGTCTGGCCAGATATTTAGAAGTTTTCAATTTAATGACAGTTGCTTCAATGCATTTGTCGGCAATTCCAACAGATGTTTGATTTCTGAAAACATTCAAAGTCTTTGTGAGTGATCCCACAGTGCTGATTTGGTTCCAAGAAAATTTCACTTTCCCAAGACTTGCTTTTATTCCTGGTTAGAAACTGAACGAGCACCAGTGGGCAAATGTAATTGCAACAGATAGTCCTGCTGTTTACCTTGATCACAGCTGTTGTCCTACATCCTTGCTTGTTTTTGGTCATTTGTCATCATTACCAGGCCACACTTTGACTCTATTGCTACAAAGGTGGACAAATGGTTTCGCATACTTATGGGTCCCAAGAACATTCTAGGTTCGGTCAATGCTGGATTCCCGCGGCACTTGTAAACGTGAGTGTACCACTGGACAGAGTCCACGACTTAATTGTCCTTGCTGATCTGATGAAGGACTTTAGGTTTCATTTACATTCAGCGTACACACTGTGTTCAGTTTCCTCCCTGGTCAGATAAAAACATAGTGGCCAAATTGAAGACAGTCGTCTGAACAAAATGTTAGCTACTTGACTCGTTTTCATTTACATTCAGCATCTGGTTCTCAGAATATTGCAATGCACAACTCACACATTCTTGGGTTTTAAATCCAGTTATTTTCTCCCAATTTATGCTTGAATATTTTTGACGTGAGGCTGCTGCTTCCCTTAAACCTCCAGGTTTTAATGGGAGGTTTACAGATACCATCAGAATATTGAAGCTCTCCTACATTTTTTTGACAGCTGTTTGCACTAATAGAATGGATACCAATATAGCCTGAAGATGGACTGATTTTCATTTTGAAGTGGAATTAGCTTATTGATTCCAAAGAAATCTACACCCTGTAAGAGTTTCCGTTCCTGGCAGCTGGGTGCCTGGGAATGTTTGGGATTATGTTTTGCTTAACTTGCAGTTTCTTTATATGAAAAAGAAACTCTTCAATTTATGATATATATGTATATCCATACATATGCGACTGATGTGTTTTCATGTTGATTGTTTGTCCCTACGTGCTCCCTCTCGGTCGTCTTATTCATTTGTGCTACAATTGTAAAAGGAGAGCTCTCTAATATATTCCAATGCTTGTGTTTGTTTTTCTCTCTCGCAAGAAGAGTTTAATAAAAATGTATTGGCACAATACATCAGGAAGTGAAGGAAAAAAAACAATTAAAATCAAACACTTGAGTGTTGGTCAGTCCTGTCAGACTGAGAAGACCCTTCAGCTCATTTATTCCTTTGCATCTTTCCAGAATACTCAACCTATCTTTATCCCATTCCAGAATTGAGCTTTTCTGGTCTCCACCACTCTTCCTGGTGACCTACTCCAGCTGTTAATTACCCTGCGTATTAAGGAACACTTCCTGGTCTCCATCCTAAACTTTCCCTTCTCTGCACTGAACCTCTACCCTCTTATTTAGAACCAGTCTGTATGATGTTATTGTGTAGACGGTAGAAAAATGAACATGATGGGGGGAGAATTACCGTTCTAATAATAATAATTCTTGCATTTTTATATAGCGCTTTTCACATAATATTGACGTCTCAATGCGCTTCACAGAATACACTATAAAGTGAATTGACTGTGTATTTGTGGGCCTAAGGCGGCAGCCAATTACGCACAGCAGTGTCCCACAAACAATAATGGATTGAAATGACCAATTTTGATTTTTGTGTTCTTTTGGGGACGGATTATCATTAGGCTTGTGGAGTAAGGAAACTTGCCCAAGGTTTCACCCTGACCTGATCTGCCTGGATTCTAACACAGGTCTCACACTTACAAGGCGAGTGTTCTAACCACCGAGCTACAGAAGCTCCACTCTACTGTTAGTTTGATCCCAGCCTGCACATTTGTTGCATGCACTTTGGGAAATAATAACTGCAGAAATACTTATTGCAGAGATATTTTTAGTTCAGCCACTTTTTGATGATTTTCATGACTGCACTTTTCCAAGTGTTAATGGGAACGTACTACCACTGTTTGTTGCAAACTGATGTTAGATTAGTCCTCAGCGCGTCTAGTGAAAAATGAACTCTGTCATTTATCAAACCATGTTCCGTAACAGACTAACTACTCAACAGGAGCAATTAGCTGCTTTTATCAATAAAATGTCACAAAAAAAAGGCATTAAGGAGAGCTGAGTACAGGGTTAAATCCATCATATTTGTTAAAGCTAAAAAGAAGTTCATGATCCAAAACCAGAACATTGATCTTTGTATCCAACGTTCCAACTGAGTAACCTTTTATAATTAACTCTAATCTGAGTTCAGTTGCTGCATTTAGAGTGCAGAATGACTTCTTGAAAATATTGCAACATGGATTTTCTGATTTCCCATTTGAATTTGCTGACTGATTAAAAAAAAGGATTGTACAGAAATCCATTCATCTGTCTCCAGCCATAGTGAAAGGCAGATGAAGGCCTGGCAGTGTAGAAGTCAATTGCAAAATGGGACTTCTGAATTCACGGCGCAGTTCACAGTAGCTTTAGCAAAATCATATTTCCAGGCTCTTAACAGTACTGTTACATTTCACTTGGAAACTTGGCAGCGGGGTCCCTGTTTCAGGACTGTAATTCTCACCATCAGGGTTGTAATGGAGCACAAAGCTGCCGCGATGTGTGTTGTATTGTGTGTGCGTCTGGGTGTGCAGATTGCACTCTGATACCGCTGCCTGGAAAATGGCAGCCGTTGCCATTGCTTCCTGAGTGTATTGTCCCTGTGCACAGTGCCTATGTGCTTCCTGCACCTACAGTAAAAGCGCAGGGAGTTGATACTGTATACAATATCATATACAGTAATTGGTTTCTATTGTCGAATCTCCACCCGCATTAAAGCTACTGTCTGTATAAAGTAGGAATTCTCATCTTAAATGGACCGGAACACACCAAATTACAGTACAACACATTATTCCACCTTTACACTACCTGAGGTGTAATGAACCAAGTCCGGCAACTATATACGTCAAACAAACTAATATTCTGGCCCACATATTCAATGCAAGTGTCCGCCACAATCTTCTCCAGCTCGCTTTCTTGCTTGCCCCTTCCACTTGGCAAAATCTAGATGTTCTGTGTCTCTCTTTTTTCAATCTGATCCTCTCCAGTCTCCACAGTTGTTGCTGTGCAACTGCCGTGTCTCTCTCTACCTTCAGGAACCTGCTCCCTAATTCTCTCATGTCTCCTGGAAGGGATGGTTACATTCCCTCCTTACATCCCCAACCCCAATGTTTCACAAAGTGCTTTGAGATGTTGTTTTAATATGAAAAGGTGCTATTTAAATGCAAATCCTTTTGTAAAATAGTTCTTGCTCAAAATATAGTGATATACACATTTTGATTGCTGCCTAGTAACAGAATATAAATGAGCCTATTTTAACAACTGGCAATTAGTGGTGTGTAATTGAGTTTTGTAGTGTTGCTATTTTATTCTTCTAATTTAATTTGCTGTGGAAAAGGGACATTGTC
This sequence comes from Hydrolagus colliei, assembly GCA_035084275.1. Lineage (NCBI taxonomy): Eukaryota > Metazoa > Chordata > Chondrichthyes > Chimaeriformes > Chimaeridae > Hydrolagus > Hydrolagus colliei. The sequence continues at coordinate 2,670,824 of CM068757.1, forward strand.
ATCTTGAAGTGGTGGGGTTTGGCACAACTTCAAGGAGAAAATATAAACGGGATTTGCAGCCTGTCAAAAGACCCAACAAACTGGCAGATTTCATGCAAGTGACACATACTGTTTTAAGTTATTTCACTTCACTATATGCCCTGCCTTGAACAAGGCTGACTTTTTAGTAGCTCTTTTACCACGAAAAGCCTTTTCATCTGAATGTTTCTGCAACAAAAACCATTCCGACAACAGATTCCATGGGGCAACGGATAATGAATATTCCATTAGATCGCCTGCAAAATATGCGGTCAATTCACTTTACAGTGTGTTCTGTGAAGCGCATTGAAACGTCTCAAAGACATGATAAGGCGCTATATCAACTGTAGGGATTATTATTACTGTATTATTATTATTATTATTTGCTTTACCTTCTAGGTTTAATGTTTTTAATTTTTGCTTAACCAAACTGAAAGGAGCAACAGATTCTGACTTCAGTCGCTAATTATAGCAATCTTCATGTTCCATTATTATAATGGTATCCCATTCTAGCGAGATTGCTCTTCTCAGCGGTTTGTCACGTGACAAAACCCCCAGCATGAGGGAGTAGAATTAACATCTATAGATGGTCATTAAGTTGTGATGCTTCACTGATCTTGTTGTTTTAATTGTATGTGTTAATTAATCTGTCACACTCCTGGGCTCAAGATGCCCTCCCAACCACTGCTCCTGATGGTGATGGATATGAGAGAGTTGTGTCTGGTATGTTGTGTGTGTGGTGTGTGTGTGTGATTAAAAAAAATTGTACATCAATAAAAACATAATTGAAAATTGAAATCGAAGCCTTTTAAAATGCTTGGCTTTCTTTTAAGGAAAACAATTCAGATCTTGTTTATTGACGATGCTGTTTAGAGATCCTATTATATACTTTAAAGAGTTCTGGTTGAAATTATCCAATTTTTAATCCCTGGTCAGTGCTGAGTTATGTGATCTCATACATAATAAGTTCACTAAAAGTATCTGTATGCGCCTGGACTTATAGAGCCAGATCAGCCAGGATTCCTCCACCTGATCACTTTCTAGTGATATCTCCTATCGATAAGTGTGTTGCTTGGATGCCTGGTGAGGTGGTAACATATGATAACTGTACCACAGGGAGAATCCTCACAGAGAAGGAGAGAGAATGTCGAGTCCTGTAACTCAGTAGCTGGAGCACTCGCCTTGCAAGCAAGAGATCTGAGTTTGATTCCGGGCAGGGCAAAACCTTGGGCAAGTTTCCTTATTCTACACGCCTGATAATAATCCCTCCCCCCCCAAAAAAAATTGGTCATTTCAATCCACGACTGTTTGTGGGACACAGCTGCGTGCAATTGGCTGCCGCTTTTCGCCCACAAATAGACAGTCAATTCACTTTACAGTATATTCTATTGAGTGCTTTGAGACGTCTAGAAGATGTGAAAAGTGCTTTACGAAATGCAAGGATTATTATTGGTGTGTGTGTGTGTGTGAAGAGTGAGAGTGTGGGGGAGAAATTGGATTGAGAAGAATTTGTTACTCATCTGACTCGATGATATTCCAGACCCCTTTATATTTTATAAGGTCTCTTGTACTCTTATCTTTTTTTCGCATCTTGGTAATGTTTAAACTAATGCAGTTGATGCCAAACGAGGTTAATGGGGTGTTGCTTTTTAAAAGGAGCTTGTTTTCAGGCCTCAATTGGGTTTGATCGGGCCAGTCTGATAAATGGGGTGATTTAACCGTCACTATTCCAATTAGAATCCTATGGCTCCAGTGCCATAAACCATCTGGAATGAAAATGAATAGAAATAGAAGAGAGGGGGCCATTGAACTTTTCACAATCACATTACTTCACCATTACAGCTCAACTTGGTCTCTCTTGTGATAGATAAATAATCACGGGTATAACTTGCAGAAAGTTAAGTGCTGTAATTTTTTGCTGTGATTATCAGAGTTAATCCCAGTGACTCTGGATATAAATGAGCTTGTTCAAAAAAGGAACGAGATCTGTTTTCTAGAATATTTTAAAAAAGGATTCAGTATTATTAGATGATGGGTTTAATGTATTGAAGGAAACTTTTGGGAAGTTGGATGAGTGAGCTAGAGAGAATGATGCTACTTCTGCAGTGTGAAATATTCAAATGTAATCTGTTAGTTTTCACTGATGGTATATGAATGGTTCTATTTGTGTTTCATAACATTGGGTCTATGTAGCGAACAGAAAGATGAGTTTTTCTATTCAATGAGTCTGGGGCTGTTATAACTTCAGAGCTCCAAAATGAATTGATACCTCACTCCTCTGACTATCCATCTTTTAGTTAAACTGTGGTAGGATTAGTATTGTGCAAACGTGTATTTCTTTATTCAGTTCTATCTTATGATATTTATCTAATGCTAATAAACCTTAACCTAGTTCAAAGATGTAGCGGTATATTATAATTGAGTGTATTTTTTTGCTGTTCACATTGTTTTTTCAAAGTTTAACTGTTCATATTGGAGTCGGATAGCGCTTTATATCTTTTGTCAAATTAGAAATTGCCCACAAATTGCCTGTTTCGTTTGCCGACAAAATACGGTCACTACACTTTACAGAAAAATCCCATAAAGTGCTGATGTGGAAGATGCTACATAATGCGAGGATTATTATAAACAGACTAACGCAACGAATGGTCAATTATAGGAGAAAAACAAGTGCAAAAACTTTGAATGGCAGCCTCTCTGGAGGCATGACATGGTGACTCAGTCTCTTTACTTTGCTGAACCAAGGTTAGGTTGCAGTCACGTGTGTTCCCAGATCTGTTTCATCCCTGTGGCATTGCAGGTTCAATAATGCTTGTATAATCCTATTGCATAGAATTGTGTGTGGTTGGGTGACGGCGATGCATTGAGGGATATGCTTTGAGGGAGACGGAAGGCGATTTGTAGGAGATTTTAGTCAGAGTTAAATGTCTCTAATCTCTATGCAATGCTCGATTGCTTTTGGCAGGTGCTTGTGTTATCATTGTTATCTCCCTACACCACATAGGCAGTCAGGTCACTGTGCTTTGTTTTCGCCTTCTATCAGAACAAAGATCTCTGGATAAAAGGCAGCTTTCGGACTTCTATTTGGAACAATGTCCGCTTTGGCTATGCTTCGTACTTTTTAAATGGCCTTCTGTAAAGTGCTCTGCGGTAGTGCGACTGCTGTAGATTGCTGAGTAGAACTTTTATTTACTGTAACAATGTCGAGTCTGTACAGGAATGTGGTCCACTTTCAAATGCCTGTTCAAGTCTCAATCTTGACTTTTGTCATGAAAACTAGTCTGAACGAATTTCAGAGAACGTAACCTTTTACAGTGTCACACTGGTCTTGTTCCGTTGCTCCCAGCTGGCATTGGTGCTAATAAATATGAGGTTTTTTTGTTTACCGCCTCTGTTATGTGAAGGTTAACAAAACCGAGGCGAAACAATGCCTGTTCGTTCTTGCATAGTACTTGTGCATTGCAGCTGACTGCAATTGGCTGATGAATAACCTTTCAACACTAACTCTGTATCCTGCAAATGTGGACTTTGTTTATTTTGCTCAATTGTTCAGAGGTCGCGAGGTTGTGTGGGAAAGAAACAGTCTCTTGAGGAAGAAATAAGAAGGTGGAATTTACAAATACAGAGTGAAAGACGAGTCACAACTTGCTGCAGTGCCCTGTACATCCCTGGCTTACATTGGCACCAACTTGATACTGTAAATTATAATGAAGTGATTTTTGGAGCAATACGCAACACATTTGAAACTACATTACATGCAGAGTTAGCATTCTGCGGCACTTACAGAGGGTTTAGGTCATATCACGGCAATATTGGAGCTTCTTAATAAAGAAAGAATATTCCTTGCATTTGATGGAGTGCCTTTCATGTTGAGAAGACATTGCAAAGCTCCAGACAGGATTTACAGTACAACCTGCACCTTGGGATGTCCTCCCGACATGAAGAGCGCTCTATCAATGTAATTTTGTTGTTGTTGTTGCACTGTGCAATCTGGTGACTGTAGGTAAACAGCTGCAAAGAATTTATCGTTGATAATCAGGTAAAGGACAATCCATCCAAACAGTCGTGGGAATTGGTTTAGAAGCTTTTGGCAGGACATAGTAGAGGGGTGAACAACTGTGTGCAACTTCATAGTGTACTGGCAACACTTACTGGGAACTTCGGGTTCGTGTGTGTAAAAAAAAATGGATCAGTTCAGCTTATTAGCCTTTTGTGGCCTGGAAAATGTAATGTAAGGGGTGAATCTGAAGCACCATATCTCTAAGGAAATAGAATAATGACCAAAATATATTCCTGCATTAACCTGGCAGTTTGCAATCAATGCACAAGCAACAGCTCTGCTGTTTTGCACATTAGTGATCTGAATGTATCTCTAGATGCAGCGGTAGATTAATCATCTCAGAGGCCAACAGAGACGATCGGCCTCTCTGCTCTGTCAAATTTACGAGAGTATATATTATGCATTTAAAAAAATATAATATCATCAAGTAGATCAAGGTATCCAGTGTAACTGTGCTCGTGGGTAATCCCAGCTGCCTCTTGTTACAGGACCCTTCCAATGTGGTTTGTGCAAACTGAATAAATAGGGATTTACACATGGTCATTATGTGACGTTAACTGAAATTGCTACCGGTAGCCAGCACGGGAGACCATCGTACTGTCCTAATAAAGGTGATTTGGGAAAACCTTTATTAGGACAGTCCAATGGTCTCCCATTTGCACACATCCTGTTGTGTCCCCCGCAGGAAGGTAGTGGCTACAACCTGCATCCTGAATTTTAACTAACTGGGAAGTAAAGCAATGAGATGTAATTTACATGCGTTTTTTTTCTTTAAAAAATAGGATATGTGCTTCGGTGTCAAAAAAACCAATTTGGGACATTTTTTATTAAAACAAAAATAATCAGTGTACAAGAATTGACATTGTCTCTTTCACATCAGTGCACACAGTGCTGTGTTTATGCATTCCAAGCGATTCCAATGGCAGCTAGTGGAACCTTTGCTCCTTCCAGCAACTAACCCAGGGTTGACAACTGATTGGGTGTCTCAAGATCAGATGAACTGGGCTAGATTTGGGCCATGATTGAGGTGACGATGGACCAAACTATTCTTATGACCAAATAAATTTCGGAAAGACATTCTACTGAACTGTCCCATTAGTTTGCCTTTTTATGAATAATGTCAGTGCACAAGGCAGTGCCTGGCCAGCTCCATCTGCAAGATATTGTCTGTGTAATGCACCTATTTCCAGTTACCATCCGTGCTCCCAATTGAGATCAATATCCACTGGGTACTGTGCTGTTTTATAGGACTATTTCATTCTGTGAAATATTTGTTCATTTCAGTCCCTCTTATAATCAATACTGTTCTCAAACAAAAGCTCATCCAACACAAACTGTTTCTGTTGGGAGACTATTTCACTGAGGGATCTAAATCCTGCCCTTCCTCTCAATCATTTCACAATGAGAGGTTCAGCTCTGAAATCCTCTGCACATAATTTAGACGGTGGATTAAAAATTTGTGATTGATGTGATGTGTCACTGAATACTTCCTCCCCCACTTCCCTCGCATACATATCACCTTTCTGACCACTGTAGTCAGAAAAACTGCTTTGTGTTTGCTCGTGTTACCATGGTTCCTTGAATTCGTCTTCTGAAATCAAAATTACAGTAACAAAAGAAGGAATAATTATGAGTTTAGCACAAAAAAATCGAATTGATAGTTTTTAAGAAGCTATTATTTTTTCATGACTAAATTGCGTCAAAAATAGAGAGTGATGAAGTGCCCTGTATCATCGCAGCACATTCATATTGAATAGTATTTGTGAACAAGTAACAGTGTCAGAAAACTGGTGTTAATAGGGGCGATGGACCTATGCAGTCATTTATGGCATTTTTTTCAATGTACAGTAAATTGAAAATAGTGAATCCTGCTTTTGTGAGAGCTCCTGTGGCTTAGTGGTTAGAGCACTTGTCTTGCAAGCTGGGGAGACCAAGCTGGGGAGACCTGTGTTCGAATCCAGGCAGGTCAGGGCGAAACCTTGGACAAGTTTCCTTACTCCACACTCCTAATAATAATCCGTCCAAAAAACCACAATAATAAAATTGGTCATTTCAATCCACGACTGTTTGTGTGGGACACTGCTGTGCAATTTGCTATATCAAATGCAAGGATTATTATTATTATTTTGATTTTGAATGCATTTTAATGCTGCCCTTTGTTTTAAAAGAAAATCCAGGGCATAATCACTTTTTACTTATTTAGACCTGATTGGCAAACAGTGTTGTTTGTTTTTGTCTATATCATAGTCGATATAGCAAACTGCTATCTTGTCTTAGTTTATCTGTGCTTTTGTCCTCGCTCTGTTATTAGAGAGATTGAAAGGTGGATTCAAATCGTCAGTACATCAATACTTACAAGGCAAAGTAAATAAGTGCTGACAACTCAATTGCATCTGGTTTCAATTCTCATGTATAACGCAGTGCTCATCTCTATGCATGTTAACGTATGCTGAGCACCGGTTAAGCCTTATGATTTTCATGAGAGACTGAGGGAGGCTTAGATTGGGAGCAGGACAAGTTGGGATGGCATTAGGAGTGCTGCTTTACATCTGCTGACAGTATCTGATGTGTACGGGTATTAAAGTTCCATGTCTCCCATCTGCAGTGTTTTGTAAGTGTCAGGATTGACGTGATTACAATGCATCTCAGGAAATGAAGTGTTAAGTGATCAAAGGATACTGAAATAGTTGCACTGCACATGTCAGCAGCTCAGTAGGAAGTTCGTAGATGGGTGACCAACTGCTACCTCTCTTGGCTATGTCATGGTGAAACTAGTTTGGGAAAGTCACTTTGCACAGATCTTTGCATCAAACTGTATTTATTTTGTTAAGGTTCTCTGATTCACTTTTCAAGCTTTCCTCTTGGTTCTCTGAATGTCATCTACGTCTAGCTTGAAGGCTCTCTGTTTCAAATGGTAGTCCTTGAATCTTTCATAGTATTTCCCAAGAACTCTTCAAGCAAATTTAACGTTTGACTGTAGATATTGATTGTCCTCTGTTGTGTGCTGTAAATAATTTAGGTGAACAGTGGAGTCAAAAGGTATCATATCCCTCATACATATTTCCATTGAAAAATTAAGTAACTAATGTATGGCTGACAGGGGGTGTAGTGTTTTGTCGTGAGCTGTCAGGTGTCAGCCTAGCTCTGATGGTAACACTCTCACCTCTGAGTCAGAAGGTCATGGGTTCAAGCTAAAGTCTGGACTTTGAACTGACACAGACACTTTCCAGATAGTGACCACAGGGCACAAGGGTTTTTACAGCGATATTTATTCATAGACGGTGCCAGAGAGAGCGAGAGAGAGAGTCAGGTTGAAAAATGAAGCTACTTTCTGAGCAAATGTGGGATTTACTCAAGTCAAAATTCTATATTTTCAGTAAAATATTTTAACATGATTTCTGAATACTTGTAGTCATTTAGCTTTTTTTCCTACAGTAGTATTTTGCTTGCTTAGTCTGTATTCAACCCGATCATGATTCCTTCCCTTTTGGGTCTCTTCCTCTTGTGACGCATTGGGGACATGCTACAACAGTCTCTCTCAGTGTGATTTAAAGCTTTGATTCTGTGCTTCGTTCTCATGTTGCACGTTTCTTGAATTTGGCACCGTTTCCCTTTGACAGCTGTTCTTCTAAACTTTGATTTACTTCAAATATCGCCAGCTGTGAGGGACACAAAACGTTGAGTGGGTGGGGGGGGGAAAAAATGCCAAATGGTTGAATGACTGGGAGTTTAGAGACATTTGTGATCCAAATGCCTTGTAATATGTTGCAAATCTGTTCATGTTCCTGGCTTGGGTTCTCCACTGCTCTGCTCATTTGTTTTCCGTAGTTGGTAATGGCCATCAATCATGATTTCCATCGGTCACTGAACAACGACAGTCTGACACAAAAAAGCCTCCCATTCGTGCCATTAACCTTTACACAAATGGGGAAGGATAGAACAATTTAGTTTTTCAGAACAAGGATGGCATTTTAAAAAATTTGTGTTGGAAACTGCAAAGGACAGACAGCATTGTGCGTTAGTCTCCGAGGATTAATGCTGACTGGGAACTCTACAGGACCCAAATTAGAAAAGGTTTGCCTGGATTTGGAGAGTTGCTTTTGATATCTGTAATATGATGGTGGAGTTGTAACTCCAAGATGGCTCCATTTGTAGATGACACCAAGTTTATATATGCCTCTTGGCTGATAATTAACACATGATAACATCTAATCTGGACTTCTATATGTCTCCTATTTTGGAAGGAAAACAGAGGATGCACATGGGATGGTGGGCTATATCGCCAAATCAAATTATGTTCAAATCCCGTAAGTCATACTTGAACACAGATAACAACAGCTGGAATGCGTTACCAAAACAGAGGTCTTTGTTAATAATGTAATTGATAATAATCTTTGCATTTGATACAGCACTTTATGTACCTTTGTCAGAGTGATTCCCAGCTGTACACAGATATAGTGTAGAGTGGATTGATTGTATTTTGTTTAAGAAAGCGGTCTTCTTCATCCAAACTTTCCATGGGAAATGCAAACTACAAGGAGCAGTAATCCGGTGAATGAAAGTTTTTAGTTGCAGATATCTCAAGGGAGGGACTACTTTTCATTCTGAGTTTTCTCTCTGAATCTTGCTGCTCTTTCTCTTTGGATTCTGATTGCCTGCTGTAAGTTGCCAGAGTTTTTTTGCCTTCAAATTTGCATTTGCAGCCTTCAGTTTTTCTTTATATCTTCTGATTATTGATGTGCCGTCAGCTTCACAGTGATGTATAAATCTGCTGCTATGTGCATGGGATCATCTCCTACTGTTAGCTACAATGGCGAGAACCTGAGGAGTAATTATATTCTAGATATATTCACAAAGATATTTCCTTGAGGGGTTTTCACTTTGTAAATAACTCCCTCTTTCCCCCCCCACCACTCCTCTTTTTCAATTCATGAAATGTTAGTGCAGGAGCTGGCTGGAATATTATAAAAGACCCATCATCTTGAATTCAATAAGTTCAATAATTTGGCTGTGAAATATTTCTTTGAAATGCACACACAGCGATTTTTACACAGCGCGTCTCAGAACTATAAGGAAAAAGATTCTATTTAGCTACTTTCCTGAAGATTGATAATCAAGCCTTGCATTTAATGGTACTGTAAAGTGCTTTTCTAGTCAGGAAGACATCTCTGCAAGATTACACTGCAAAGTGTAGTTCATCTGTGTAGGCAAATGTAGCAGGCAATGTACCACAAATGGCTGGAAATTGAATGTTCAATATTTATTTGGGGGAATTGTTGGCCTGGACACCAGATGAAACTCCCTTTTCCTTTTGAATAGAGCCATGGGATTTTTAACTTCTACCTGAACATGCAGTGGGGGGAGGGGGAACCTTGTTTAATAATAAGAAGAATAATCCTTGCACTTGATATAGCGCTTTTCACATCTTATCAACGTCTCAAAGCGCTTCACAGAATATACTGTAAAGTGAATTGACTGTATATTTGTGGGCAAAATGTGGCAGCCAATTATAAATGGTTGTGATTTAACATCACATTCAGAGGATGGCACCTTCAATAATGCAATACACCCCCAGCACTGCAGTGGAGTATCAGCCTAGACTTAATGAGTTGAAAGTCCCAATGATATGAGATAAAAATAATTAATTAAATTATTAACCATCCCTTATAAGAAATTGGTGGTTCGGTAATAATGATATTTGCATCATGTCAAATCTGAACTACATAATGGTAGACTTGTTGGAAATGCTCAGTGACTTTGCTTTGAGGTTGATTGGTGTCGAGTACTATTCCATACAGGCTGATCATTTCAAGCAATAAAGGATCATCCAACAAGAAAGCTTTCTGCTTTACTGAATGTAAAAAATCTGGCTGAACTAGTAAATACTAATTGGTTTACATTATATTCTCTTATAGGTACGGATCATTTGCATTAATGTTCGTTTGTCTCTTATTTGCACAACTTTAATCAGCTATGAATTGGAAGTAATTTCCCACGCCACTCCTTTGCCAGTCTGATAATGAACCAAAAATAATGTAGCTTTATAATTTGGCTTTGAGCTGGTTCATGCATTCCAAAGTTATTTTCGCAATGGCTTTTTAAAATTGCCAGTTTGCACAGAAATTCAAGCACAAAAGGAGTTAACTTGCTCGCACTAACAAAACTGATTAATTTTCTTGTAATGTTCAAAAGGTTCTGGAGCGAAATGTTTAAACAAGCCCAGTGATGATGTGATACAATGAGTATGGTTGTGGAGTCCTGCAGCTCAGTGGTAGGTAAGAGCAGTGGCCTCACAAGTGAGAGATCTGGGTTCAATTCCCATTAGGGCAAAACCTTGGGCAAGTTTCCTTACTCTACGCATGATAATAATCCCGCAAGGCAATCAATAAATAAAAATAGCAATTTGATCACTCAATCTATGACTGTTTGTGGGACACTGCTGTGCACAGTTGGCTGCCATGTTTTGCCCACATATATACTGTCAATTCATTTTACAGTATATGCTGCAAGGCGCTTTGAAACGTCCAGAACACATGAAAAACTCTAATGCAAGGATTAGCATTATTTTTTATTTGTGTTGTGGCTGTAGTAATGTGTAATATAAAATTTGGGATTTTACCAACCTAATTTTCCACATGGGGGATGTAATTGTACTTGCAGAGTTATTAGAGGCTTCATATAATTATAGTGATAATGAATTAAATTTTATACTGCACTCCTGGTGAAGCATTGGGCTAGTGTGTAGAATAGTCAATAACATGTTGGAATCACTGTAATTGTATTGCTTGATAATCAGCAGTGGAAGAAATATGCCAGTGTGTTTATTCATAAGTGAGTATGATCGATTGTTAACTCCCACTCAAATATGTTGCTGTTACAGAGCACTGACTAAAATCCTTTAATATTGGCATCATGATCCATTAACCAAAACAAAACAAACCATTGATTCCTAGTATGACAGATGTGGTGGAAACATGGAAGCGGAAGAAAGAGTGCCCGCATGAAGTTCCCAGTAGATGTTATTTTAAGGCAAGATGCCCTGGAGTGATTTGGAGGCTGTATTTCCAATTTCATATTCGAATGATAGCAATGAGCTGTTTCTTTGCTTTTGCAGTTAAGGGTGTTTTCTGAAGCTGTCAAACAGATTACTACCTAGTCTTTAGTTCAGAAGCTTCCATTATTCTATGTCTTTCATAGTTGCCTTTCAGACTTGAAAGATGCTTCGGAAAAGATGCTTACAATTGAATTCAGAAATGTTGCCAAAAGACACAAACAAAATGTTTTTTTAATTTCCCGTCACTAAACCGATTTGTGATTTGCTCGTTCCTCAGAACTGAGCATCAGTTTCGTGCTTGATTACCTGTGTCCCTGAGGTGATGTGAATTTTATTTTGATACAAGTCTCATCTGTGTACAAATAGAACTGTCTTTGTAGCACTATAGGAATAATGTTCCAATATTATTCTAGAAATATTGACTAAATTGCACCACAGTGTGAAAATGGCAGACTTTCCTGAGCAATAACCACTACAATTTTTGTCCTTAAGGTGCCGTGTCCTCTTGATATCAACTGAGCTCAGTGATTGCAGTGCTGATCTCCACACTGGGCAGCCATATTGACAATGAGTCCTGTAGAAGACATTCCCAAACTGTTTTGACGTACTAAAACGCAAAATACTGCAAATGCAGAACACGACGAAGGGTCGTGGACCCGAAACGTTGACTCACTTTTTCTTTCTCCATAGACGCTGCGTGACTCTCTGAGTGTTCCCAGCGAGTTCTGTTTTTGTTTCGACTTACTGGTGCTGTCAGACTTTATCCCAGCCTATCGGTGAAGCTTACCGATTCCTGGCTGTGTTTTTAATCGCCTGTGATTGGAGGCAATGGTGATGAGGTGGTTCCAAGCATTTATGTCGCACATTTGGAAAGGATGAAAACAAGTTCCTAAAGTGAAGCCATTTTTTTTTTACACAGCTGTTTGTTTTTGCATCATTCAAGATTCATGAGAAATACTGAAAGGTGTTCATTCTTTAAAAACGGACATTCTCTACAGAAGAGCAAATTCAATTCTCCGAAAAAGAATGAAACTCTAATCAAGGGAGCAGTTTGTTCAATGTCTGTCAAGGTCAAACCAACCACAACTTGTTCCTCACTTGCAACACACAAAGGAACACATTCTTAAAGCATGCATGCTGCACGATACATTACTATATATAAGCTTGTGCTACACATTTGCTTTCAAAATCATGTAACTTTGGAGAAAATAATGTCTCAGCACAAAGCTCACGAACCATTTTGCTCGTTAAACCCAAAAATATTAATTGATCTCATAGGATGCTTTTCTGTTCAACTCATATGATAACTGCAGCTGGGCGCCTAAAACTCTATACTTGTCGTTAAAGATTGAGGGTAGCCCGATCAAAACATTTAGCAGCAGAGTATCTGAACAACATTCTGTCCATAACTATCTACATGACAAGCTCAGAGTTCCAAAGGAGTTACTGGTTTCCCACAGATGCTTTCAAATTTTTAACACAGTTTAATATGATTCAATTGTCAATAATTCCCGGGTACAGTTACTTATTATTCCGTGGTTGTTTTAGTTTGCCCTCATCAATCGACAACAAGTCAGTAACTTCTCTTCAATATACCAAAAATCTTGACTTGAACATATTTTTTTTAATCTAACAAATTGCTCATTCCAATCCACGGCTGTTTGTGGGACGCTGCTGTGCGCAATTGGCTGCCGTGTTTCGCCCGCATATATACAGTCAATTCACTTTACAGTATATTCTGTGAAGCGCTTTGAGACGTCAATAAGATGTGAAAGCGCTATATCAAATGTAAGGATCATTATTATTTTATAATTAGATTAATTTGCATCCTTTAACCATCACAACTAAATCCATCCACTCTTTAATAATTGGCCTTGGAGTACCTTTGCTTAGATTTTTCAACTGCACCAGCACAAATCGGGCCAAAACAATTTCTGACCTACAAGTATGAACAATGGTAAACAGGGGAATCCTGGCTCTGGCCTCTTATTTCCCACTGCCTCAGGAAGCATATCTGTGAACTTCTAAAGTTGTATGATGCCTTACACCATGGGAAATATGTGGTTTCTCCTTTTCATAATTGCTTTCAATTTTCAGGAATACTTTAAAGTTCCAACTAAATTTAACATTTAGGAAGTTGGCCCAATCGTATAAAGCAAAATTTACTACAATATAAATAAGAGAGAATTGTGGCTATCTGATTTAGTGGATATATTGTAGCTCCCACGAGATAGGTCAATGACTCTATTACATTAATTAGACACCTGTGTTTCTCTCTCTATCTCTCTCATTCTCTCTCTTCCCTTCCTTTGGCCTTTCACAATGAAAGCACAGAGATGTTCTCAGAGAAAATTGGATCAATGTTACATGATAATAGACCACTGGGTGTTCAGTTTTATTCTACGCAGAAGGGTATTGCTTTCATCTGTTGTTGCAAATTGCGTGTATTCAAAAAAAAGTTTCCCAGTTCAAAAAGAACTGGAAAGAGATGATGGCTTTGCATTGTAACCAAAATCAATTTTAACCAAGGTCCATCAACATGAAACATTCTCACCCTTTCATTGAAAGCAGATCCAACGATACTTCTCATTCACTGCCTAACCTGCACAGCATTCCACATTGTTACCTGGTGTTTCCGTGGCTGATTGCAATGACAATATTGAGATGAACAGTTTTTATATGTTATTTCATTGAGTCATTGCAGAAACACAGATAAATCAGCCTCAAAGCAAGTAAAAACAAACCTTTTAGAGATTCCTAGTAACCAGAGCCTTACATGACAATGGAGAGTTCTCAGAAGCTAGATCCTCCCTAGGGAAAGCTCTCTTGTTCAGGCGTGAAAGATATTATGCAAATGTAATTTTGTTGTAGTTGTACTTGGTAACAGCAGGTAACAGTTTTGATAAATATGACACTTTCGATGGATGTGATGAGATGAAACATTCCATTTTGTGCATTCGGCTTATCTGTGGAGTTACTACCAATGGGTTCCTAACCCCTGATTCAATGGCTGTCACCTTATCCTTTTGAAGTCTAACCAAATCTAAACCTTCAAAGTGATTGTGTAAGTGGGGCTATAATGGCCTGTTTCTGTTTGTAACCAGCTGAGTAACACTGCTCGGACTTTAAATTGAAAACAGGTCAGCAAAGTTGAGACTCTTAATTCCTTTTAAGACTATAAAGTCCTCCTGACTCATTTTAATGGCTGAAATATAGAGGTGCTTCATTCTTATTTCCTGAAGCTCATTTGCTTTTCTTCAAGGTTTGAAGTAAAGGAACTGGATAATCTTAATGGTCTGAAAGCAGCTGACGATTTTGCTTGTTTGTTTGTTCGTCATGCCGTTTTTAAACCTTTGTGTAATTCTTTACCTACAGTTCTACAGTACCAAGAGTGAAAGATTTAATATTTAATAATGTTTCTGCTATCACAGCCACACTTCATCAATTCCATTTATCTAAATAGATTTTCTATATTTTTACCAAAAATCTACGTGGGGGTTTGGTGTGGGATGGGTGGGTAGCAGGCTTACAAATGTTTACTTTTGTGTCAGTTTAAAAAAATCATGACATCACTAAGAAAGCAAAGAATGAAAGAAAAAAAATGAGGGAGTGGATGGAGACACATTTAGTAGTTAGGCGATGCCAAGGTTGGGTGGAAGGACGGAATATTTTTGAGAACGTGGGGAAAACAACAACAAGTTACATTTGTTTAGTGCCTTTCATGCCAAGAGGACATCCCAAAGTGCAGGGAAATTGGCTTTCAGTAGAATATGGTGTAAAGTTTGTAGATTTGAACACACTGAGGATAAGTGCACAGGAAGAAACATCATAACACACGGCATAAAGAAGAAAATGAAAATGATTTTAGTGGAACAACTACTATATTAATATGGATAAAATAGAAGTTGAGAAATGTCTGATTTTAGTTATAAATATCTGGGTGAGCAGAGAATCAATGGCCCCTACTCAATAGGATGTACAGTAGTTTGACCATATGTTAGAATTTTTAATATCTTTTTGCAAAGTTTGAGAATAGCCTTGGGAGTGTTTGAAAGTTTGTTGTCTTGTAGTGTGTTCACTGACATAATTCACATGATTGAACATAGTCCTGAAGAACAATGTTTTACTCGAGCAATTCTTTGGGGAGCCATTCTAGTGTTTGCTCTCTTGTACGAGAATGTGCTGGATGTGAAGTGTTTATTAATGAGGGAAACATATTTATAGATGCCCACTATTTATGGTTATTAAAATACTTCAGTTTTGTGGAACTACCGTTGCGTGAACAGAAGTACAGGAATTGCATTTTAATCATCTCGGAATGCTGACTCAAGCAAAATTACCAAATATGAATATTACAGCATTTATCACTGTCTGCGTTGTATACCTTTGATGAGAACCAGAAATATTTTTGTTTAAGACAGTGATGTTCACCTTCTTTATTCGAAAAGAAACTTAGAGTTGTGCAATTCAATAGCTATAGAACATCTCTTCAGACCAGAATGTAGGGGGTTCCAATATAGATTCTTTAAGTTTCAAAGTTGGCACCAGTTTCACTATTTGCTTTTCAACATCAATTTCAAATTGTTGAGCCTGTTTTCAGTGAATTTTTCATTGCAATAAAGATGTTGGAGAAGATAAGCAATGTGGGTTTCTAAGCTGGGTTTCCAGAGGAATGAGTAATGCTGATATAAACGTATGCTATTCAATTCTTACTATAAGTTCAGATGTGGAAGATGCCGATGTAAGTTAGCAATTTTCAGCCAAATATTAGAAAGGTTTCTTTTCTCTCCCACACAGAGCAATCAATGTGCAAAATAAAGTTTTACGAAATCAGTAAAAGTTTTATCAACCAAGTCTTTAAGGGAGAGTTTGATGACTATCTGGTTAGGAACATGACTTTACAATAATGAAAATATATCCAGATGGGTTGAATGTTGTGTGGAACATGGCGATGCAGCCAGTGAAATGAATAATGAAAGTACTGTAAGGTCATATACTTGGGGTTTTGCTCCGTTTATCTTTGAGAGCCAGTGTTCAAAAAATACTGTACTGGAGTGGCGTGTACATGTTATGTGAAGTGAACAAATCTTGATGGATTGAATGGTATTTTCCCCGTTCCATACATACTTCTGCTCTTAATTTACTTTTGGTTAAGTCTTTTATGTTATACATAATTCAAATCAATCAAGAAAGGGTTATTAGGGGAAGTTTTGGTCTGTACCTCTGTTTGCAC
This sequence comes from Hydrolagus colliei, assembly GCA_035084275.1. Classification (NCBI taxonomy): domain Eukaryota; kingdom Metazoa; phylum Chordata; class Chondrichthyes; order Chimaeriformes; family Chimaeridae; genus Hydrolagus; species Hydrolagus colliei. The sequence goes on from CM068757.1 coordinate 2,687,189, forward strand.
TTTTATATATTTTTTACTCCTCGATTGTACTAAGCCAATGGAATCTGGGCAAGGAAGAGTTCTGTTTAAAGTGAGTCCGTCATAAATTTTATTATTTGGTTGGGATGAGATGGTTTCTAGGTGCAGGACTGGGTTCTGAATGCAAATGAAGACACAGCTCCAGTTCGTAATGCAAATCAATATCTATGGTTATTACTTCTGTTTGGGCAATTATTGTCTAATCTAACTCACTCAATGAATGACAACACCATCTTCCTCTCCTTTTCCCCCCTCACCTGCAACTCCTCCATCCATCCACTGACATTGAATCACATGGCATAGTCCGAAACACTACAATGAGATGTGAGACTTTACATTTGGCTGACAAATAAACGTGACCAAATGTAATTAACCTTGAACCCATACATGGGGAGAAATTCCACCTGAATCTAGATTCACTCAACTACTGGATCATATTATAGAGTTTGGCAAACTGTTGAATTTAATCTTAATTCTGTAATTCCTAAAGGCACTTGCAGAACACTGACTTCAAAGTGAATGCTAAAATGTTATATCAATAGAGTGAATCTAGACCCAGGTTGATTCTCTGCATAAATAGTTTGCAATTACACTTGTCAGAGACTAACCCATTCATTTGAAATATGTCCTGTCTTGTAACACTCACGCGTTTCCTCAGAACAAATTTACTCTCTGAGCAGGAAAGCTAAGAAACTTTTATTGATGAATCCCAGAGCGCATTTCCTCGAATATACATTTTTGAGTTCAATGTCTTTTCATATGGACTCACTGGCACTTCCTTTATAATTTAACTTAAATAAAACTACTCGGCAGGAACTAACAGTATTCCCGGTAGTACATAAAGCAATATTTTGAGAAATCATTGGCTGGTGCATCAATTAACTCATTCTGGCAGCATTTTTTTCTGTGTAAACCATTGATTTTCTTTTGGAAATTTACTTAATTTGTTTTATGTGCAGCTTCTAAAGGTTCTGTCCGAACCATTGATTTTTTGGAGGAACCTTTCTTTTTCCACAAGAAGCTTTCAAATGCAATCATGCTGCGAATTGTTTGAGTCCTATTTCATTGGAAGTTTAATATTTTTCCAATCCTTTTAAATATGTCAGAGCTTCTCATGGTGCTTTACGCACAATAGTGCAAAACTATTAGCATTTACCACAACAAAATTACATTTATAGAGCTCCTTTCATGTCGGGAGATGAAGGGAGCAACACTGCGATGCTCACAACTCATTTGATCTCTGTGCATGAATACCAATAATTTCACCATAAGATCACAAGAGAGATTTGTATGAAGATGACTGTTCGGTCTATTTAATCTCATCCTTCCAGAATCCCCCATCTTTCCACTGGCCCATCAGAGCGTCAAACAGCTGACCAAATGAGTCCAGTTATCTGGACCTCAATCACATTCCCTGTAATAGTTGTTAATTACGGTGCAGACTTATTTCCTGAAATTTGTCCTGAAATTGTCCTTTGCAACTCTAAACCAATGGCTCTTCATTTGTTGCCTCAAGTGTGTCTGATAGTATTGTATCCCGGTCTTGCACATTTTTGCAAGTTCCCCTCTGAGGTGTCTCCTTTAAAGCTTGAAGAATTGATTGTGCCCATTTGCTGAAGTGTTGCATTTCCAGTTTATTCCCCAAGATTTTCCCCACATTAATGCTTTTGGTGTTGATTGCTTTTGGAACATTAGTTTCATCACATAATCCATGTGTACTTTCTATCAGAGTGAACCAGTTGTTGTCTGACATACCAAACATACTGGAATCTGCTTTCCTCCCTCCCAACTATTTACTGTTTCAGATCCTATTCAGAGGATCTGCAACAGCAACAGTTCATATACAGTGTATTAAATTTCCTTGTTTAAATATATTAACGATAATGATGGTATTAGTCCCTCTTGGCTAATTAAAAAAAATTCTGTGACATTCTCAACTTTGAACATTGGAAACAAATATTTATTTCCAGACGGTTTCTCTTCAGTTCACTGGCTTTCACATTCCTACAGCATATTCTACTTCAGGCTGCTTTTAAGTCATTGAATTCTCCTTATAGTCAGTCATGTGTTTCCCCCATTACTTGGATGCTCGATCAATGATCTGATAGGGTCTATGGATTAACATATCTTGAAACTTCTCGTTTGATAAATCGAGTTATGTTTTTTTGGTGCGTTTGAGTTCAGCATGTCCATATTTTATGGAGCAAAATTCAGAAACCCAAGCTGACTTTATTTTATTATCTGATATATTTACCATTTTGACATTTTCCATCAAGGTACAATTCTTCAGAAATAGTATTAGAAAAGCTTTCAGAAAACAGGTTTCATTTTTGATGTAGGATCGTACCATGTGAAAACATCCCAAGGTGCTTCAAACAAAGAATTTCTGTGACCGCAGTGACTTATGGTGTAGCTGGTAAATCTCCACCAGCAACATCACACAGACTACAATGAGATGGATGATCAATTGAGCTATTCTTTTAATGGATTTGATTTGGATCAGAGACAGATATTGACCAGATCACCAGGAGTACTCTCTTTTGTTCAAAATAGTGCTGTTAAGATCTTCAATGTCCACTTGAATCACTGAAATGAGTAGATAGGGCCACGTAGTAAATTTATAGTCAAGCCTGATCCTTGATGGCACCTTTTTGAAAATGCCACCAGCTTTTCATTAGTGCCTCTTTCCTGAGATGGTCGGCGCTTTGTGTTCCAAGTGTCCCAAAATCGATGTTTTTAACAAGTTCTCCCCTTGGTGGTATCTTGAGGACGAGCTCAATCTAATTGCAAGATAGAGAGGTAGTATTCCCAGAGATTTGAAACACTAATCTGACAAGATTGGCTGTTCTGATATAATTTCTAAATAGCCTAAAATTGTGTTCATTTATTTAGATTTATAAGAACCAGGAAAGGTTGCGGGGTGTTGAGAGTAGGGTCAACTCTTAACTTATCAGGTTTGATGGTCTCCTATGTTACTTTGATCTGCTTACAATAGAAACTTGAAAGCGCTTCTTCTACGGTTGTAACGGCTAAATATTTGAAAAAGTTAAGTTATCGCCGTTTATGTCCTCAAATTTCTTCAAATTTCTCCTTGTTTTGGAGGAAAAAAGGAGCAGCTATTGCTTTTTCTGAAAACTCATAACACTTCCCCTTGCCACGTTGTAGAACAAAACCCTTCAAATTGTCACCTGAGCTCAGTTTAAACAAAGTAATGTAAGCTCTGATCCCCTGGCACCCAATGCAATTGCCCCATAATTGAAAGGCTGCAATGTGTGTGCGGCAATAAAAAGTAATCGCTTCTAAATTCAATTCGGCACCCATTTTGATATGGTAGAAATTAAATGCATTTGAATTGCAATTACTGCAGGAACTTGTTAATTTTGCGAGTACCATTGACTTCATCCAAAAAAATTGAAGAGCTGCGGCTGAATAGATCCATTCAGACAATGCAAGGAGGGACTCGGCGTTTTCAACCCCCTGAAGGTTTTTTGTTCAAAAGGAAAGTTATTTTCCGCGCTCTCTCCCCCGCCGCGTGACTACAATTCCCCTCATTCTGTACGCATTCACACAATCTACATTTGCACTACGCCAAGTCGGAATCTGAGAACATCATTGTTCCAGTAAGCAATTAGTTTAGCAAATATCACAAAGAGCTGAACGCAAATTAAATTATACCCTTGGTTCTTTGGCTGTTGTCTTTAAAACATGACTGCAATTTAATCTGAAGACATCAAGACATCTGAAAATCTTGTTTGGAATTAACTAGCAAACAACAATGGGATAAATGCTGAAGCAATGGGTCAATCTCTGTAAAGTTGCTGTTTTATGCTCTGCAGTTACTGATGAATAGCAGGATATGTTTGGCATTTGTTGGAAACGGAATGCTTTGTTTGCTGTTCTTAGAAGCTGCGTCTTGGATGACATAGTTTTAGATAGAGGATCCAGTTGAGACGTCAGTGAAACTGTAGGGTGAACCAATTAGCCCTTTCAGATCAGATTTACAAATGTCCACGATTCCCACAGTAAACATTAGCCGCGATATTATACCATGCTCCATTGCCTGGTGAATTGTTTCATTTGTGTGAAAAGCGGTGTCCTGCAATAGAACACACTGGTATGTACAGTGCACACAAAAAAAGGGATACATTATGCCGAGCCAGGAAATTATATTGTTAGATTCTCAACAACTTCATTCTGTAAATAGGATTGCACATGGGATCCAGTGGGTTCGTACACCTAACCATTCAAATGGCAATTAAGTCACTCATGTGTCAAGCAGTTGGGTTCACTTGTATGAACATGGGATTACATCAGTACCCTCGAGATGTCCCATCTGCCCAGTCCAGTCCTAGTTTTATTTTGGAAAAAAAACCAGAGGCTATGAGATGAAACCATTCTCTTCACGGTTGAGATTTCCTGTAAAACTGTATATTCAGTAGCTTTGAATCATAAGACGTTGAGAATATTAATCAGGATGTCAAATGATGATTTTGAGCGAACAGCGTTGCCTCTTCGGGCCTTCTGCAAACCTTTTAAAAAGGATGCAGACAGCGCTACAGCTGAGAGTAGAAACCTGGAAGTCTGTTTCGTTGATTGGTTAAGTTTTACAGGCATTGTGCTGTGTGCCAAAGATTGAGGATCTTAATGGGGGGTTGATGGCTCCCCCCCCATGCAAGGATGAATCTGTTTTTTGTACATAACCAAACTAGCTGGCACAGAGATATATCACTAACTCCCGTGTCTGCCATCTATCAATGGGTGTCGGCCACTGTGCAAATCATTCCAGTGAACTCCAGCTGGGTTTTCCAGACATGTTGTATGTCTTTCCAGGTCACATTCAACTGTTCTGATGCTTTGTATGCATTTTTTTTTGCAAAAGTCTTTTTATAGAAGGAACCTAACAACGGTATGATATTTAATATTTTGCAGGTATCAGGGATACTCCGCTCTTTCAATTGAATATTTTTTGCTGTCACTATTGATGTTTTGATTTATTATGATATTAAGCTGGAAATACCCAAGGGTTGAACAATACATGTGTTAATTAGCATTGTATTTGAATGCAATTTACCTTCAAATGCTTGGAACTGTGGGTGGTTCAGATTGATATAAAAAATATATTAATGATCACAACGGGACTATCCCTTTCTAACCAAGTAACGCTCTTGATGCCAATAATATGACAGCCTGTAATCAGATGGGATGCTGATGTGAATGCTTCTTCACAATCTTAAATAACACAGTCACAAACCTCAAAATGACATTCAAAGATGGTCGGTAAAGGTATTTTTTATTTATGAAACATATCATAGGGTGTAATAGATTTGTCTTAATCCTTTGTTAGTGTACCATAAATACCAATGGTACAAGTTCCTATTAGTACACTCCCAAGTCCAATTGAGGAATTATACATTATACAACATAATTTTACAGATTTTGTTGACAGCAATGCTGTGGGAACTTGTGAAACTTTTTCTCTGCTCTGGGAATGTGATTTGGTTCAATATTTAACTTTCATCTTTTACCCTTAAACTGAATAACTCCAGGGTTGCCAATTAGTGATTGCAAATTGTCCTTTTCACTTTTGTTCAGTGATTGTTGGGCTATTTGCCGTCAGGGCTCCACATCTTGGAATGGCTTCGACATTGAGTGCTTTGACGTCAGGCACTGTGGGAGTTAGATGGATGGCAACGTTTCTGATTTACTGCTACACTCTCAGAAAATAAATTACAGCCACAAGCATCGGTAAAGCCAGAGCAGTGAACTCTGCCTTTCATAGCTATAAGTTTTGTGCACATCTGTCCAATTCTGGAACAGTCCTGCAGGTGTGATCATATTCAGCAAATCTTTCATCTAAGTCAGCATGTGCATGTGTTTTGTTGGACGAAATTTCCAATTTTGGAAGAAGTCCATGACAGAATTTGATCCGTGTACACAGGGCCAATATCCACGCAATAATTAAACCCTGCACCCAACAACAATTTGCATTTATATATCGCCCACCACAGAGTAGTGGAGGGAATTAAACATGAGTGAGAATCTTGAAGTCGATGTGCTCTGTGACAGGGAGCTAGAGCAGTTTGGCAAATTTGGCATCCAGCAAGTGTTTGTGATATTGAGCTATAAATGGGAGTTCAAAGACCTGACAAAGGGCTTGAACCCACAAACTTCAGACCCAGAGATGGGAGTGCTATCAACTGAGCCAGGCAGACACCTGTTTAAGAATATATGCGAGTCATTGCCTGATAGCTCAAGTGATTCCCACTGTACTTCCAACTCCAATTTTGGCAACAAAGGCATTTACAGTGTCAACCCACTTACTGTTTGGCTATCTTGGAAAATGGCTATTTATTTAAACAGCTGCTCACGTCACATTGTGCACGCATTGATTTTTAACCAAAATACAGCTAATCATTTCTTAATACACTTATGCCCAAGGTTGTGTTATTGTAGAAAGAAGTGAGCGTCTGTTTTTACGTCTTGGCTACAACGTTGTCACTAAATACCCCACTGGCAAAATATTTGTAGATTTACAGCAGTAAACGGATTACTGCTCAAGGAACGGAGAAATTGGGAGAAAGAAAATAAGCAAAGAAAAAGAAATGCAACAATAACATTCAAAGGGGTGGGAGGAACGAACAAACGCAGATTCTGGTGTAAAAATGAAGGAATGAAAGAAAAAACAGGTAGTCAAGAAACAAGGCTTAAATTATGGCAATTAGTTTTGATCTAAGCATCTCTCTGCCCTGTGTGTTTTTTTAAAAAAAAATGCAGTTTTCACTTTGTATACTCATACATGTATAGAATATATATCCATACGTAAATCATGTGGATAATCGCACATTGATTTTTCTGGTGGGTGTGATGTGGAGTTCTGCTGCAATCTCTTCCCTTTGCTCAAGGCATTCTAAGCAAGTGGAGAATCGGACCATGCTCTACATTTAGGTCAAGGTCTTCAATGTTGAGCACCGCAATTCTAGGCTGCTGCCAATGTAAATCATTAATAGCAGCATCACTGGAGAGCTCTAGAGGTTTGAATTTCCACAGTAAAAAAAAATCTTTGTTACGGTTCATTCTCAATATCCTCCCCAGTGCAATTATATTCCTGGTAACAAACACAATTTGAAGAAGGAATAAATGTAGCTCCTTAAAATATTATTATAATTATTTGGCTCCTATGGATTTCTGAACAAGTGCGTGTGGATTACACTGTTGAGTGCACATCACCTGTTTTAATAAGGGTTTAAAATACGTCAAAGTCTTAACCTTTATCTAGTGAAACAAGTTGTTTACCTGTACCACTAGGCACAATCTAGTGTTTCTGCATTACTGAGTGTTGTAAAATAATGAATTGATGCACCTTGTAAGTTTTAATGAAAATATAAATAGTTGCACCTTGAATTTAAATCCAGCTCTCTTTTGTGAGAGAGCATGGTGAGGTTTTAGCTCCCACTAAGTGTTGTGCACTATTCAATTTTCTTTCGGTGTGTTGCGTAAATGCTTCTTTAAAAGTTGCATTATGTTGTGATGAATGAAGTGCCTATCCATCTGGGTCACAAGAAATCAAAAAGAGCGTATCATGGAATCATAATCATTTATGGCACTGAAAGAGGACTTTTTTTTTACTCTTGTTCAAACATTTGGGGGATTTAACAGGTGAGAGAAAGAATGAAACTGGTGTCCTGATGGTTGTCAAACTTGCTCGCAATCTGAATGATCTAGAGGTATCTGAAAGGGTAAGTGAACTTTCTGCTTCCACAGACGTGACTGATCCTTAACTCTATTGATCACCTATTATTGAGGCTCAGTTTTACCCAGCTGAGATAGGCCCTACCCTTTTTCTTCCACCCTCATGATTGGAGACTCCATTCCCATCTGGTATCCAGAAGAATTTACTTACAGTTCCTAACCGGTTAATCAATGTCCACTTTTTTGGCGCATTTATCCTTATCTGTGTTAGTCCTGTTCAGAATATACCCAACAGGAGAAATTTCTTCCATCTCTCGCTGTACTTATCAGCCTCTCGCCTGCCTGTTATTCATTCAGTGAGGCAGAGCATTCTCTCGCTTGCTCTCTGCCTGATCACAAGTGGGACGCTGATGAAATTCCATTAAATATTATCAAGAAATGTACAATTGTCACATTGAGAAAAGCCACATTGCAGGTGCATTGCAGGGCTCTGTGGTGACCGTTTAAATCCCAGCAGGGCCAGATGTTGCACTATCTTGCCAAATGCATTTGATGAGTTTTATCAGTGGTGTACCAGGCCACTGGAACAGCGGTAACACCCAGGGAGAAAGACTGACATCCTGCCTAATAGAAGTGTGTGAGTTGCCAAATGATTTCTAAAAATGTCCACGACAGTGTGCTCGCTTTCCGATGAAGTTGTTTTTGTTAACCCCCACCAAATTCCAAGGTGGTGGTGATCAGGAAAATATCAGTGACTCAATTTACTTTGACATTGAGGGAATTGTCTCAGCTAGACTACAGAGAAGGCCTTGCAAGTTTGATTTGAGACAATCCGAACATTTACTCATCTCACGTCTGCTAAGATGAAGACTGCTTGAACCAACTTGAATTAACCTGCAGAGAAGAGTCTGACTTCAACAACGACACCAACAAAATTATATTTGTGTAGTGCCTTTCACGTCCGGAGGACGTCCCAATGCCGCTGGACAATCAGTGTTTCAGACCCGAGCTTGGGGCTGGGGAGGGTAGAGTGCAGGGGTGGATGGAGGTGATTGAAGGCATGGTCGAAGAGGAAGTCTTGAGATGGGTTTTGAATGAGGCAAGGGAGGGGGCAAGGCGGAGGGACTGCGGGATGGGGTTCCAGAGGGTAGTTTGTCAAATTTAATTATAATTTCTCGCAGATCAAAGAGTAGAATGCAACTACTCTATTAACAAGTTCTTAAGTTAAATAGTAATAATTTCATTTGATATAGCACTTTTCATGTCTTCTAGATGTCTCAAAGTACTTCACAAAATATTAATTGTATATGTGGGCGAAATGCGCAGCCAATTATGCACAGCAGTGTCCCATAAACAGTCACGGATTAAAATGACCTATTTATTATTGGGGTTTTTTGAGGGATTATTATCAGGTGTGTGGAGTAAGGAAACTTACCCAATTTAGAATTGTAGCCAGGTCTCTCGCATGCAAGGCAAGTGCTCTAACTATTGAGCTACAGTGCTCCGAGGTTAAATGAGATTCTCTTAACTTATTATGTCCCTTTCAGGCTACATTGAAAATAATATTTCATTATTCCAAGGAGCTTCAGGCTTCCTTGCTGAAAAGTGGAATGGAATAACTTACTGAGGAAATACCAATCCATGAGAATAGAATATAGATTCATCTTGTAAGCGTAAGATGGAAGACTCCATCACTATTCTATTCTATCTGAACATATTTCCATTCTGAATAGGTGAGAAAGGTATTTCTTAGCATTTAAATAGCCCCCGGCAAAAATTATATATCTTACAGTTACAATATTGCTTGGTGTGTTACAGTGGAGTCTAATATGAGGTGATCTCTAACGGGATTCCTTTAATAAGGAAGCTGCAAGACGTAAGAATTTTGCTCTGACGCAATCCATTTCCAGAGCCGAGTTGCCGTGAACTTCTGAGCACTACACGTGGGTTCCACCTTGGCTCCTGAACCAAGGAATCTTGTTAGAAATTGTTACATGTTGGACACCATGGAACGAATTTTGAATAAGAGAAGAATTCTTGCCATTCTATCCCTCTTCTGTCTTTTTTAGATTTGTTTTGAAGCAAAAGTCCCACTACGACCACTGTTGGTGTGGTCTTTGCAGGGTTAAACTAATTTGGTGGATAAATTAAAAATGTTCAGCCCCTCATTAAACGAGAAGTGGCATGTTGAAAAGGCAATTACTTTCGAGTGTAAGGTATCCCGCAATTAGGTCCACTTTGTCATTGTAATTAATTTAGGAAAATACTGCACAACCTTCATTGACCTAGAGAAAGCAAAGCCTTAGAGAATCACTATTTTTATTAAATGTATATTTTTATTAAATATGTTGCCTATGATTTTTGAATTCTAGCATATTTATGCTGTGAGGTTTGTTCAATGGGGGGATTTTAATGTAGTCCTGCAATTAGGAGTCGGAGGGCTAAATTAGTGGCAGTCTCACCTATGAGAAGGGCGCTGCATCAATGCAGGAACGTGTAGCTGTTAAATTTGAATGCGAAATTGTTCCACGGTTTAAGATGAGGTGGCACTTCAGGTATTTGTACCTGTTTTTCATACAACAGGCACTTACTTTCCAGGAATGTGTTTTGCCCACAATAAAACATACACAGTCAATTCCCTTGATACTCTTGTGAAGCGCTTTGAGAAGTCTCAACAACATGATAAGGTGCTATATCAATCGAAAGATTATTATTATTATTATTATCACATTCCTGTCTCATGAAACCACTCCAGAAACTGTAAACTGCAGGGGAGTATTGGTTCACGTCGCACGTAATAACAACTGGATGGAGTAGAAATCTTCCCAGGGCTAGAATCTGACCTGTGAAGAATTTGTCACAAATTAAATTGAATTGGTTCAGCTTCTCCCTTGAGGGGGACACTTGCTCTTTTCAGGAAGGACAAGATATCCAACATTTTTCTGTGCATTTATTCTCAGCGAACCTTAAAACATATTGTGTGTTTGTCCTCCTCCCATCCCTAACCAACCACTTTGTACCTCACCTTCAGCTTATAAGCAGCGGCGACAGGTTATAGGACTTTGGAAGATTCTCAGTTTAGCTTTCTAAAATGATGCCTTTCCTGTGCGATTAGACATTTATATGTGGGCACGAGGTACTCCCTACCTCATACCATGAAGATAAATGGCTAAGTTACTTCTATGCCATCCATTAAAACAGCTAGTTGAGCCCATCCAATGAGTAATTCTGAACCCGGTATGAGGATCTTTCACACAACGTGCTTCCTATTTAAAATAAAAAATTAAGCTACCCTCCACCAGTTTCTGTGCTTTGGCATGGAACATAGTTTTTTTTTAGGACTTGGACACGGTGTGCATCCTGTTCGTTGCACAAATCCATGGCCTTGCTACACTTCAGCGGTTGTTCTGAACATAGCTGGCAGAGGGGAATGAAAGAAGCTTCATTGGCATCTAAGATGGATTGACTTCTATAAAAAGGGACATGCTGTTATTCCTATACTTCATTTCCTTTTCTGCCAGTTCTGGTCCCTCCCGTGTCTTCCCTGGCTGAGGGATCAGGTGAACAAACTATTCGCCAGAAACTATTCTCTACTCAACCGGAAAGCGATGGCCCAAGAGTGCTGCGGTTGAATGCGCCCTCGCGATTTACAAGGTTAACTCCACACAGACTTGTGTGCAGTGGGGGGAAAATGCCGCATGCTGAATTACAAGAGTGGGAATCTGCCTTCTGTTAGGCTCAACACACCTGCTCCTCTGTATAATCCAGTCAACATGTGATTGTTTGTGGCCCGTGTTCTCTAGTACTGTACCTTTCCCTCTCCTTTTAATACCTAGTGGCTGGTCGAATGAATGAGTTGATAGAATCGTGTAGGTTGGTTTGATCAGGAAATCACACAAATATACAAGTCAATTCACTTCGCAGTATATTCTGTGAAGCGCTTTGAGATGCCTAAAAGACGTGAAAAGAGCTATATCAAATGAAAGGATTCTTATTATAAATTGGCCAACAATTGACAATACAAATTGTTACTGTTTTGACTAACCTATTCTGTCGATTTCCAAAGTTGTCATTTTGAAAAGGTACTACCTGGGATGGTACTTTTTAACTCATGCGAAGGAAAGTACTCGATCTCTAACAATGCACCCCAGCATTGCACTGAAGTGTCAACCTGGACTTTGAGCTCACATTCCTAAAGTAGTGCTTCTGACTTGGGGACGAGAGTGTTGCCAACCAAACCAGGTTTTTGACAAGGTGTGATGATAATGAGCAATCCCATTACTACACATCATCAAAGCACACAACTTGCACTAACACAGAAAGATTGCTGAGTTCTTAGATGTAATCACTTAGTTGCTGTCATTTTGTCTGACAAATAGCTTTGGGCTACACAAAACTAGTTGCTGTATTAGCTTTTTATAGGGAGGGTAGATTTCTTTGCCTGGGAATGCGTCTATCTACTCACTGGATCAAATTTATCTGAAAGTCAAGCTGTCATTTCATGTAAATGGGGTTATTATGAAGTTGCAACAAAATTGCACACATGAAAGGAAATGAAGGAAGATTGTTACAACACAGATACAGGCGTTGAGAAATTGAAATGCTCATAGTATTGATGATGATGATGATGATGAATATGAATATGATGACTGTTTGATCAGATATTTCTATACTGTAGAAATACTGATTATTCTATTAAATTCCTTTACATTCTGCAGTTGGTAAACAGTGATACGATTGTAGGGTTTAGAATTTAGAATCCTTCAAGATGCTTCTGAACCATATAAGACATAGAAGAACAAAAGATTTGTCGCATAGTTACAATTGAAAATGTTGTTGTATTTGTATAAATCTATTTTCTCATTAGTGCAGCAGTAGACTGTGGCTTTTATTCTGATGGAAATGGCTCATTCTGCTTCCAGCAGTGAAGATTTAGAGCTGGAAATCTGATTTAGATTTAACGAATTATCATCTTTGATTTGGATTGACCGCAATAAAATTCCAGAGTTGCGTCTCAACTGATTACGATAATTCTATCCTCAAACCATTTCCTCCAACTGGTGAGGGGAGCAAGATTCAGAATTGAATTAAATCTAACCAATTTATTGGTATTATTAATAATAATAATAATACTTTTTACTTGACCTTGATCTAGTGCCTTATGTTGTGAAAATATCTCAAAGTGCAGGACAAGATTTATTGTAAGGTACAGTGATGCTTTTGTTGGCAGCAGATCTACAAACAGCAATGGCCCACAGACAGTCAAGAGGTGGGTGACCAATTTTAGCTGGAGGATTGTTGGCCAGGAAAAACAATGAAATGCCACGCAAATGGGGCATGATACTGTAGTATTTATGCATCCTGCTATGATGTGCCAGGGTTGCTGCTATATTTATGATATGACGGTAACTAATTCTATACCATTGGGACACTGATCCTTTGTGGGGCTGGAGTATTTGGTCCTTTTACTTGCTATTGAATTGCACATTCTTTGCACTTAATGTAAACAAAATATGTCTCGCAGAAATTTAGTTATTTTTATTACTAAATTCAGCTTGCTTCTACAAAACTGAAGAAGCAATATAGTTCATTCAGTAGCATGAGTTATGAATTTTATTGGCATAAACCTGGAGTTGCAATGAACAATCTGTTTTGGGCTGCTTATAGGAATTCGATGTCTATTTGTGCTACAGGCAAATTGGTCATGTAATCATTCAATTTTTTTTAGAAAAACATAATTCTTTAAATGACATGCATATGAAACGGTTTGTGGATTTTTTTTTCCCCCAAACAAAACTAATTTCAGGGAATTTAATAATCGAATCTGACTGCCTGAAGGCTGTACAAAAATAACAAGCTTTTGCTTACAGGAGTCAAAGTGTATTTCATTGTAAAACCCTTGCCCTTGCTGCGTAAACATGAACATTATCCTCATGACAGCAAATGATGAGACCAACACTGTGACCCAGGTGACGTTTACCTACCTCTCTGTTTGCTCCCAGGTAACAACAACTTGCATTTAAATTACAGATAAAGGACAAATGTATCCAGTTCTTGCCTCCATTGTGTGCAGCAGTGAATTTATTTATTGAGAGAATCATCCTTAAATGTACATTGGGGATAGAGCAAAATGAATGCCCCATACAGACCTGGAAAGGTTATACTTAATCTCCAACTTCAGTGGATTAGTTAATTTTAGGTGCATTGGCAAGAAGAAATGATTATGCATTGTGTAGCGTTGTTTGTTAAGGATTATTTGAATGCGAGTTGATCAGAACATAGCAATCACCCGAGAAGCAATTTTGTGAGTCATTCCTGTATTCAATCAGCTGGGACAACAAAACTATACTTGTGATTCTTTTGTTGCTCTTTGCACGAGTCTTGTTGCTTTTGTTTCTCTTTGTCTGCGTCTTGTTCGCAAACCTTGCAATCAATGCAAAGATGGATTATCTAAACTCCATAAAATGTGTGTGTGTGTGTGTGAGAGAGAGAAAGAGTGCAAGCTCTCTCCATCCACAGCAATTACCTTGATAACTTCACCAAGGAATGCTCCATAAAAGCCCGTTCAGTGCCTTGGGATGTCCTCCTCATGTGAAAGGCGTTTTACAAATGTAATTTTGTTGCTGTTGTTCAACTGCTTCAGAGCACCTACATATTTATCCCCCACACCTGCTCCTGTAACCTTCAATCTCATAATTTCTAAGCTTTTTTTCTAAACTAATTGGTGCATTAGCTGCTTTTGCTGTACTGTTTACATGTGCTTAAAAAGGCGTGAGTAGAAGGGAGAGATTTGAATTTGGTGTATTGCTCGAGGCTCCTTAATTTAGTATTTATGCTGTTTGATTGTGTGCTAAAAGTAGCCTCCTTGTTCCTATATTATCGATGCCCAAGCTTCGGGGTAATATTCCAATTGTGTCTTCATGAATCATCTAAATAAGGGTATACAATAACATTTTGACCTACTCGCGTCCTTGAAATGAATCCTAGCACTTGGTTAGCTTTATTGAAAGGCACTATGCTGGATTTCACTCTATAAAACTGAATAATCTTTGCCCTCCGACTTGTGTTTCTATGGTTACCAAAATGTGTGCTTTTAGTTTAATGCACCACCCAGACATTTTAGTTTGATACAAATTGAATGTGGTGCGGGAAACGTTATTTTAAAATTATACTTAAATTGTACAATGTGAAAGCTCCATTCTATCATTTGTAATGTATGACTCTAATTCTCTGCTAGATCTCCTATCTTACATTTCATGTGCCTTGTATTGATCTAACACTATCTATATGCGGATGATGACTAACATAGGGGAATCAATGGACCAGAGATTACATATACTCAAACGAAAGCCATTACTTAGTGCTGGAGTGTAGATGACTGCTGAACTGAATTGGGCCATTTTTGATTAATTAGTTGAATATCTGAATCTGATCCAATTTGGAACAATTTACGTCCAGATGTGATTGTCTCAGAGACACTGCTAATATTTGTGTGTGTGTGTGTATGAATGTGTGAGAGTGCCTCAGTCACTTCGGTGTTTCACTGGCTTGAGTTCAGTAATTGTAGTGGGATTTATGAGAACTAATGCATGTCCAGTGGTGTTCAAGAAAGCAACTATCTTACCAGAAGTGTGCCAGCACATGGAATGCTTTGTCCCAAGTAATTACTGAGGCTTAGGACTGTAATGACAGTTTAAAAATCTTAAGAGGAGCAATGTAAAAGGGTATGGGAAGAGAACGGGGAATTGGGACCGTAATGATTGCAGATCTGGTGGAGGAGCTGGCTCAGGCACCAGAACTCAATGAGCTGAATGACCTTCTATGGTATAATTATAGCACAGAAAGAGGCATAAGTACAGTTCTATGGTTATGTTCCATGGTTATTTATTTGCTCTTTCAAGGTCATTTTTTTTCCTATGTGTTCTAAGAGGATATTATCTGCACAAAACTGTTTGACAGGTTTTTTTGGGGGGAGGAGAAGAGCCAGCATTGGGTTTTATTATTTGTGTGATTATGACATGCATTATACAGCAGTGTACATTGTGATTGCTTAAAGAAACTGGCACTTTGACTTGGAAGAACTCTGCCCAATGATCAGAGGCACCACAGCCTTGCCAAGGGTTACAAAATTCAAACTACAGACACTATACTCGCCAGTAAATTCCTGTGGGACTCATTGAGATGTCCTGATTTGAAAGGCTCTACATCAAATGCAAATGTTATTACTATATGAACTGTAAGCCAGTGTAATTGTCCACCCCGAGATGAAAATCTCAAAATATTGCACTTTTGCAAATCCTGAACAAATGATTCAGTCCTTCAGAATGCTACAGTATAAAGTAACCTGGAGCTATGGATCAATTGAATGCACACCCTGTAACAACTTATCATTTGAAGATAACATCTATGTGTAATCGAAAGGCAGAATTAGTCAATATCATTTGGAGAGCAGTGGAAGGACAAAACAAGGCCAGACATTGACACCTTCAGATAAAAATAGGCCTTTGAGAGTGAAAGTTTGGGGGAGGAGAGGAGATCATACAGATAGGATCAAGCGCTTCACATTTATCCTGTTTGTTTCTTTGCTGTTTTAATGGATTATTAAGGCTAATCTATTTCTGTTAAAAACAATCTAATCGACTGAAGAGCTTCCTTGAAAACTACGTGTTAAAGAGGCACATTTGGTGTTAAGTTACAGTATTTATTCAGACCAATCTCTGTGCTGTTGATAAAATAATGGTGCAAGATATTGTGTGACTCGCATACACTTGCTACAAAGAGACATTGTAGTGGAAGCACGGTAATGCGATGACAGCGTTACACATTTTGGGGGATAATTTGAATATTCTTCAGTACTTAAACATTTTTGAATTAATTCTGCATGAACACAAAGTGCATACTGTATTTTTTAAGAAAGATCAAATGTACAGTATGTTTTCCGTTTTGTTTATTGTTAGAGGATATACATATTTAAAGGAGGTTTCCTGCTTTGTATCTGAAAATCACGTTGTTTTGAAAGTTCATCACCCTGAACAAAATGGAAAGTACTTAACTGAGATTGCACGATCACAGGATCTCTAAGAACAGTATAGGGTTTGTGTGCATTTTTATTGTGGGAAAGGTAATGCAATTCCTCACAGCACACCTATTTTATATATATATATATATATATATAGATATATACACATATATCTGAAAGGCTAATGTATTTTTGTATATAATGTGAGTTTGCTGCTTGATTTATAATGCATGTAAATGGTGTCTTAAATTATTAAAGCCTCAACAGTTCCACTGCATCTTTTTGGTTGTCAGTGGATTTGCACCTTATTTTAGGAGAGGTCAAAGCATATTCATTGCCTGTCATGGATTCGGCGCAAAGTAAAATGCCAAAAATAACACATGGAAGAAAAGTGTGAACACATTTGAAAGGAAATTTTGTTCAGATCTGTAAGAATAATTTTATTTAGTCTCAAGGAAATTCTCTCAATTTGCAATTTTTTAAAAAAAAACTTTAACTAGAAAATCGAAGAATTCAGAATATATAAATAAAAAATGTAATTTAGCATCCTGGTTTGAAGGTTATACATCAACTATGGTGATTACTGAAACACTTCTGTCTGTTTGACACAGGGCCACCTAGATGCACTTTTGTAATAGTACAAAAGTGCATCTATTGCATGAAAAAAAAGTGAAAACAGTCTGGTGAATGTGCTTCAACTGGCACAACTATTGAGTGCACGGGTTGGCTTCTGACAATAAAGGAACAAGCAGGTTTAATGCTTCAGGACTATGAATACCCTTTCGAGTTTATTCTCAGCCAACTTGGAAAAATGAAATGTTCTACTGTTCTACTCTCTCTCCTTTCTTACAGAATTTTTCATGTCAGGTGGACAGGAAATCAATCTTGAGTATGTTGTATGACGGAAAACATGTGCACACTTTTAAAGCGACAAAGGTCATTCGCAATGAAGTTGATCAATCATGATATGTTAGTCTCGCCTCCTCCTACTGCTCCTCCTCACACTCGTTGCTCTTCAAGAGTAGTCTTTCTCTTGCCTGTTTATCCCTAAACGAAAGGATGCTGTATGTGATTTCTGGCTATTAAAACCGTCAAAAAGGATTCATTGGGTGAAGATCAATGGAAAGGAATTTGTAATGCTGGTGCAAATTTATTTTTAACCTGCACATTATCATAATGTAACTGTGTGTTGAGGACCTGTGAAAGGCATTCTACAAATATAATTTTGGTTGTTGTTGTCCATTGGTGCTTTTCTTTTCAACTTCTTTTTTTTACTTCTTGTGTACATGACCTGGAAACACTTCCTCTGCTTTAAATTGATCTGAAATGTGAAATCCTTTAGGTTATTGCTATGAGATGGCAGAGATCATCAACCTCAGGCAGGAATTGTAGATTGATTGGCTGAAGGCCAGTGTTAAGGGTGGCTTTGTACTGCAGTCCTTTGGTTGTTACAAACACAAAGGGCAATAGTCTTCTAAATCTGTCTACGGCTTCAATGGGGTTATAGTCTTACTGTTTGATAAATGGATGGTGTATGCTGGAGGGGTAGTTTGCCAAGACATGGAGCGCCCCTGTAGTTAATAACTATAAATAAAACCTTAACAGCTGGTTACTGGGAGCAGAGCTGTTAAGTGGATTGTTGTGTGAGACTTTTTTTTCAGAAGCAATGTGGGTGTTTTGAGAGTTTTATTTCTGAAAAGCATGGCAGAATAAATAACCTATTGAAAATACACCAATAGTCTTTAAATTCACATGCTGGCAACACTCACATTTTGCTTCCGTGTAGATGATCACAATGAAAAATGTTTCCGTGTAATAGGTTGGAGCTTGTGGCGTTTTCTAAAAGAAAAGGCCTTGCGTGAATATCTTGGCTACAAAGGCATTCCAGTGGTTCAGCGATTACTGGCTCCCTGAAGTTTGTTCAAAACAATCAGCTCCTAATTTAGTCACGTTAGCTCCAAATGCATTTGTCCCAAGTAAATTAGCCTCCCAAAATGTGTGCATATGTGCAGAATTGCTAACACAAGTGGTAGAGTCATTATACATAGACAATAACATAGAAACCATTATTAAAGAGCTAAGATAGGTAATAACTGAATGTTATCTTGATGTTGTTTCTTTCATTTTAGACTTATTTTTTCTAATTTGCCCCCCCACTGTTTAATGGCTACTTTTTGCTTGTTTATGTTGGACTTTTCCTTGTGATGTACTCCCATTCACTTGCTCGCAGATCTCGGTGAGTGCAGCTAACAAAATAGGTTCTCCCAACAACAACAAAATTGCCTTTGTAGAGCGCGTTGCATGTCGGGAGGATGTCCCAAGGTGCTGAAAGGTCAGGGATCAGGACCCAAGCATGGGGATGGGGCAGAGTTGGAATGAGGGAGGGCAGAGAGGCGGCGGACCGGCTAAAGGCACAGTCAAAAAGGAAGGTTATGGGTCGGGCTTTGAAGGAGGCAAGGCAGGGAGCAAGGCGAAGGGATTGTGGATGGAATTCCAAAGAGTGGGGGAAGAGAGGCTGGAAGGCTGGCCACTGCTAGAAGGGTGGTAGAGGGCGGGAGACATGGAGCAGGCTGAAGCATGCTGAACGGAGGGAGCGGACAGGTTGATGGGGGATTGAATTCTATCATCACATGGATGGGGAGTCAGCGGAGCCAGGCGAAGGTGGGAATGATGGGGTCACAGAGCCTGGTGCAGGAGTGGACACGAGCTGCAGAGCTGTGGATGATTTGCGGCTTGTGGGGAGGCTGACAAGGAGGGAGTTTCCGTAGTCAAGCTTTGAGGTGACAAATGCGTGTATGAGGGTTTTGGTGGCCTGGGGTTGAGGCAGTGGTGGAGTTGGACAATGTTGTGGTGGAAGGCAGTGCTGGTCATGGAACAGATATGGGGGAGAAAGGACAGTTGAGAGAAAGGTCTAGAAAGTGCATGAGAGAAATGAAGGCTGACTCACTCTAACTTGGTCTTGCCCTGGTTGGCTTATATGAACCTGGGAACTCGCCATGTGGGAAATTGCCCTTATAAACCTGCATCCTAGCTTTAATTGAAAGTGTCAACCTGAACACAGTCTGTTTTACATCTTGCTAACTGTTAACTCTTAGTTGCAAACTAGAATTCTATCTTGCATCCCCTAGGCTGGTTTGATGATATATCACTCATGTACACTCGGAATGCAATTGTAGCCTTGTGGTGTAGCCCTTTTTAGAAACATTTCTAAGTGGTCAGCAGTAGTATGATTGTCAACCAGTGCACATAGGACAAGTTGGGCTTGAAATTGCTTGAGATACTAGAAGGCGGGCATATCCCTGAGAACCATAGACTAACTTAAATTGGAGCCTTTACAGGGGGATATAGTTGGTTTTTTTTAACAAAAAATACATTTACGAAGCTGTTAAACTGACCTGAATACGAGTGTTTCATGTACACAAAGGATCCTATAGATTGTGAACTGATGTCAAAATATACCGCAAGGATTATTCAACCAGAAGTAAGCTTCTTGGGCAGACAGATTACGGATCGAGTGGTTTTAATGGGTTTGGTCTCAGCGCTGGAAATAATTTCTCAAATTTCCCTGGTCATTGAACTGAAATTTGCTTTCCCTCATCAATAACTGTCACTTGAACTTTTAAGGAAATTAATCCTAAAGAGAAATCAATACGCCATTGGTTTGAATGAAAAGCTGGTCAGAGAGATCAAAGTGTTACAACTAGCCACAAAGGAACAGTACGAGTAAGAAATCAGTGAGAGTAGCTCACTGGAGAGACTTGGTGCGAACACGATAATATTGCTTGCAATTTATTGAATTGCCTTGTTTTTCCGACTTACCAAGATTATGACCTGATGAGTGAGTGGAGTTTTCTAGCGCTGTTTGATCTCAGGAGTGTTGATCTTACCTGACTGACATGGTCACCAGTATCGCACACTTTGAAGCAAGTTTCTTTTTAAAACAACAGCAACTCCGATTAGCTCCCTGCAATGCGTGTGCTTCTGCAGTGTACAAATGGTTGCGTTTAATGAAGAAATAGATCAGTTTCTATCATGCTATCCCATCTTTGTTCATTTTCCCACTGAAAGCAGGCTGTTACTGCAGCTGTTGTTATGGGGCCTGGAGCTACAGCCCATTGGCTTCCCATTAGGTTGAAGGACTGCACTAGCATCTCATTGCCAACTGCAAAAACAAAATGCCATAAAATGCAATTTGATGGTGCCTCTAAATTGTGTGCAATTCAGGAATTTGACATATTGCTTTGGTGTTCTTTTCGTGTAGTGATTTTGCTTCACACCCATGTGCTGAGGACTTTTGAATTTTGCTGAGCACTTTCCAATTTTGTCAACCAGCGTCAACATCAATCATTCCTTCCTTTGGGTGTGGCATGGGCTCGACGCAGTTTGATTTTGCATTTGTTTACTGGCTGAACTTGAACTCAGGACTCAGACACAAAAGGAGCTCATGGTAACTCGCTTCGAACCTTTGCCTTCAATTCCCCACGAGGACAATCCTACCTTAACACAGGTTCACTTATAACACGATTAGACTGTACATCCTGATTATTCTGCCTGAGAAACTAAAAGGGTCGTCCAAATCCTGTCACCATGAATAGATAACCGACCTTGAGGTCATCAGATTGCTGTTGATGCCACTTCCTGTACTTGCGCACTACCTACAGGAAGTACTCCTACCTGTGCTGCATGAGGAAATGGGGGGCACTCGATAGTCCGAAGGTTCATTAATCCAAAGGTTAGATAGTCCGAACACACAAATTTCCTATACCTGGGGCGATTACCGTGGTTACCGCTCGATAGTCCGAACCGACAATGAAATAAGGTTTGTTAATCCGAACATTTGGTGCGATAGTCCGAAGGTTCATTAGTCCTAGGGTTAGGGGAAGTTTCGGACTAGCGAACCTTCGGACTATTGAGCGGTAACCGAGGAAATGCTGCTGATGTCAACCTCCCAAGGACAGTGACACCAGTGGTGCTTCTTGAGTACACTATACCATGAACAATGCGCAGTGACTGATTTCCATGTCCACAGTAATGAATACAACTGTATGATGCACGCAAATGATCTCAAAGTCTGTTATTGCACTAACGTTACTCTTGAATAGGTGATTCATCAATCACTGTTTTGAACCTCTATCTGTTGATGTGCTACCCAAGGTGATTGTGTACCACTGTTACAGAATACAATGCAACCTTTTTTACTCTCCAGTAACTTTGATGGATACTTTCACAGCGGGGAATAGTCGGTTTGATGCAAATGCCTTTCAATGTCCAAAAGGGCTGTGGTTTATTGATAACCGCGGTGAATTCTTCAGCGTACTTCCACAAGTATTGTCATCTGCACTGTGCAGCTCCTCAAAAATGATACGTTTGCTACACGCACATAAATTTGATATGTCACGTTATTTGCAAGAGAATCTCAAAATATCATGGTTTGTTGACATTTCAATTTATAAACATTGACAGCTTGACAGGAAAAGCCCGAAATCATGAAATCCATCTGAATGCATGGATGTTTGTAGCATTTAGCAATGTCATTTGAGCAGCCCAATTCATTAAAAAAAAGATCTACTGTATATAATATATATATAAAGGAGATGTTGTATAGTTGTTCTGAAGATGCTCAGTTGTACAACTGTTGCAAGAAGCTGAGTTGTCTTAACATGTGCAATCGCAGAGCCTGGTAAACAAGTGAAAATAAATTATCCATAAGGAATACAGATCCTCTCTGCTTTTACCTTCTCCCAGTGGTACCGTACACAGATTTAACATCCATCTTTCCGTGCAATTCACTTTGAAGGCAGCCCTCGTCCACAGTCACTGGAATCATCAGATATACTGTCTCTCAAATAATCCGTGTTCATTGACTTCCACCATGTTTGCTAATTGAAAGAAAGCCTCTTAGACATGATTTGTATTTAAAATGTTATGTGTGTGTTTTTTTTTTAAAAAATGAGTTTTCAGATTGCTTCCACTTTCAATTTAACTGTTAGGTTGTTATTGAAGTGGGAACTCAGGCTGACTGCATTTGCTCAAGTAAAGGGCAACATTGAATGGTGAGATGAATGCCTTGCCTTCAATGGCTAGAAAGTGCTATAAAATAAGCTAAGTTTCGTTTTGAACCTTGAGATTTAGCAATTGTTCAATTATTAGTTGTGCCATTTCAATTGCACTGCCATGATTATAGGAAGTCAATGAACACGGATAACGTGCAATAATAATCTGTCCACAAAAAAACACAGTCATCAAAATTGTTTATTTCAATCTATGACTGTTTGTAGGACATTGCTGTGTGCAATTGGCTGCCGCGTTTCACCCACAAATATACTGTCAATTCACTTTATAGTACTGTATATTCTGTGAAGTGCTTTGAGACGTCGATAAGATGTGAAAAGCACTATATCAAATGCAAGGATTAAATTATTATTATTTTCATCTGTTAAGCAAGCTTTTCCTTATTCCTGGAGTACAAATCTGAAATACATATCTCATGCTTGCATTTTCAGAATATTCAAGCATAATCTGTGTTGAGCAAAATCGCTGGTTATTTTGCATGGAGCCCGAGATGGCTTCCCATTTAATAATGCCATTTTAGCCAAATACCGGTACGCTAAATAATATAACATAGAAACTCTAGCCAATAATTTACCTGTCAGAGTCTATCGACTTTCTGCAACTAGAATTTTTTTTTAGAGTGATGAATAATGCATCCTTTGAATTGTTATAATTGAAACTAACAAACTGGTTGAATTCACTGACAATTGTTCTAGTACCGTTGATGCAGCTTCAAAATTTGCCAGAAAATACTCTCATAACTTTTATCCCTAACACTGTTTGATAGCATTTTCTAATCCTCTGATCAATGTCGCTAGACTTGATTCCTAACTTGTGGATGTAGCACACACACACACAAGATGGTACAGATGAGACCTAATCTGCAAAGGGCCTTCTTCATGCAAACAAATCTTGTGATAAAATACTTACTGATTGTATCCTGTTCATTACTGCTACATTTCATGCATTGTTACCTGCATGGGAAAGTGCTGTAGCTGATTTGCCTAAATGCAGTTTTACGGAGTGAATGTGGAAAAGAGACTAGCTTTGTCTGGTGGGACCCAGGATTTACACTCACGATTCCCACCAGACCAAAGTTCTTCGCCTTGTCATTATGCTCGTCTATCAATCCATTGCTTGGTTTTAGCGAGACGGGAGGAACATTCAAGGCTGCCATTTTAGGGCCAGGATTGGGTCAGAAAACATTGCTGTAGTCTCTTGCTGGGAGTTGCCCATGTCATTGAAGAAGCCCTGAATAGGTAGAAAATAAATAGATTATTTTTACAGTTTGATTAAGTGAGTGAATGTGTGAATTTAAAAACATTCTACTCCTCTGTGTAATTCTGTGAGAATGATCTTGGTATACATTTTAAAGTACAATGACAAAATTCCAGAAAGTAAAGAGCACTTTATATCAAGGTATATACTATACAGTACAAATGCATATTTAAAAATATTTGTCACAAATTCATGGAATGTGAAGTAATGTATTGGAGTAAAGTTTCTTTGATTTCTAGAATCCTGAATTTATAAAAAGAAAAAGAAATTGAAACCATCTGCTTATAAATATGTTCTGAAAGCATTACAGTCTTGTGAGTCCAAAAGGTGAAGAAAGGTAAAACAAAAATTTGCACATACGTAGCATTTATAATGTATTGCGTCCCTTGGCTCTGAATGTTGCAGATTTGTTTATTATTATCCCTGTATATAGCTTGTCGAGCAGAATGCAAAACGATTGTGTCATTGATTGGGGTCAAGTGTCAGAAGTCAATCAAATGTAAAAACAAAACTGGTTTGTCAGGATTAAGATGGATTAAGATAGCGGTAAAGAGATTCTGTGGGGGTATTTAAATATGGCTTGTTTTATTCAATCACATACTTTTCTATAGATTTTTTTCACTGTTTGCAATATTTTAATTGCATGAAGCCTTTCCATGCCTGCAATGCTATTGTATCCCTTTCTCATAGAGAACAATGTTTCTACTAAACAGTTTAAAGATTTCAATGGAAACGGTAGAAAAATGCTCGGTAATTCACGGTTGTATTCAATTTCCGAAATCCAAGTGTTTCATGTATGTAATCCATTAAAAAAAAATATTGTTTCTATAAAACCTGGGCGTGAGCAGTCGGAGCTTTGTATGAGTTGGGCACTTTGTGGTTTGTGTTTTTTTTTAACATGTCTGAATATCTGAAACGGGGAAAGCAGAGCAATATATTTTTCACGATTGGAAACACAATGGGAACTGCCAAATGATTTGAAGTCAGCCTCGTCTGGTGAAGGAAAAACGTAGGATTATTTGCTTTGTTCATAAAATATTGCTACGTTACTCCTTGCCTTTTACAGCCGCGATGTTATTGATTTTCTTCGAGTCTTCCTTCCTTCCTCCTCCCCCACCTCCCAACCATCATGCACAGTTGAAAAGAATTGTCATTAGCTTTAACCATGGTTTCTTATTTCCAAATGGCAATGACCGTGCTTTATGGGATGCTTAACTGACATTGGTACAAATCCACACTGACTCCAGCATGATTCAAAGGTCTTGACATTTTGAACTGTATATTTGCTAATTCAGCTCCTTCAGACTCTCAAGTTCAGTGTTGCCTTTCAAGGCAACCGTCAGAATCACACGCATGCCACCAGTTGAACAGAAAGGTTATACATGGGCAGAAAGAGATGGAAACAAAATCAGGAAGGTGTAAAGATGACCGAAGGTATGGTTAACAACAACAACAAAATGACACTTGTATAGTGCCTTTCACGTCAAGAGCACGTCCCAAGGCGCTGGACAGTCATTGTTTCAGACCCGAGCTGGAGACAAAAGAGGGTGAGGGAAACGGGGGTATCCGGAGTGATCGATGGGACCGTCGAAGAGGAGGGTCTTCAGACAGACCTTGAAGGAGACAAGGGAAGGGACAAGAAAAGGCAAAGAGATTCAGGGATGGAGTTCCAGAGAATGGAACTTGCAATTAGCACAGTTATAGCCGACCAGAACAGATAAAATGAGACTTTTGAATACTTTCACCTTCAAAATTAAATTCATATTATTCATGACCAGGAATTTATTCTTATTTAAATCCCCCAATGGTTATTTCATCCAGTGAAGACAGTCTCCTGGTTCGTATCCCTTCATGATTGCTGCCCATTTTTTTTTGAAGCCAAATTGAAAGTGAAACGTTTCTTTGCAACCTATTTCATTTTGCAGAGCATGAAAATGCTGACATGGAATGAGCTGCAAAAGTGCTTGTTATACAGTGTTTCTAATGCTTGGATTGCAGTGTTCAATACAGCGCCTTAACAAGTTAGTTCTGAAAGGAATTCACCTAATGAGAAACTCGGAAATGTAGAAAGAGTCAATGAAGGGCTACATGGCAGCAGGACAGCACCACAAACAGCAGTGAAACGAAAGTACAATTAATGTGTGCCTTTTTTATGTGCGCCTTTTATCGAAGGAGGGCTATCACGAGAGACGGTTCAGGTGAAGAATGTGCTTCAACTCATTTGAATGCATTGCTCCAGAACACCCAGCCAACCGTCCACCCGTTCCATCGTCAAACCCGGGGCACTGGGAGAACTCACTGCTCTTCTAAATCATGTTGTGGGACCGGTTACGTCCATCTAAATCACCAGAACAGGCGGATGAGCTCCTGCTTAAATGTCATCGGAAGAAAGAGCCTGAACATTAACCTCCATCAATTCAGAACTCTGCATCCTCGGTGCTGCACTGAAAATGTCAGCCTAGATTATAAATTTAAGGACTGGTGTAGGGCAAACTTGCAACCTTTTGACCCAGACGCAAGAGTGCTGTCTAACTGACATTAATAATGAAATGTTTCAATAAGTGCTTAGAAATTAGTCGATTTGCTTTGCTACTTGAAATTGTAATGTCCGCTTTGTAGTGGGGCAGAGGCGAGAGGGAGGAAGGAAATGTGTTGTTTTGGGCGAAAAAAAACCATAACAGTATTGATTCATTTATGCTTTTAGAGCAGCGAGATATGAGTGGATTCCCGTAGCTGATGAGGCTGTAGGAATGCTGTTCTGAGAGAGTGAAAATCCTGCTGTTCAGATGAGTGCTGTATGTATCCCTGCCTTGTCCACCCTTTTCCAAGTCCCGCCTGAAAACCTTCCCTTTCGACCACGTTTACGGTCACTTCCTCCATCCGGGTTGGAGTCAGGCACCTCCACTGTTAAGCTCTATGAGACGTTACTGTGTGTGGAGAGTACTACATAAGTGCAAGTTCTTGTTGTTGTTGTATCTATCAATTTCCTGGTAGCACCTCCCATTTTGGCTTTGGATGGTGGTTGACAGTCATTCATAGAATGGAAAGACTACGTGTGCTGCTCTCTGACTTCAGACTGACTGATTGCACCAGAAATCATTAGTGTTCATTGGTTAGAGCTGGCATTATAATCTGTAGTAGTGCAGAATTAAAAGGGAAGTTCTGTATTGTTTGAAGAATCGCAAACAACCATGCGATGTATATCAAGAACATTAACAAATTTTGTGTTAAATATTTTCTCTAGTTGCTCGTGTGGACATTAGCTTAATATTGTTTGAATGATGGAACTAGGGCATTGTATGATTCCGTCTTATTTTTTTCATGGATTATTCAGCATCCTCTGTATGAATGCTAAAATGATCGACAAGAGAGTTATGTTTCATTTCTTCCAAATGTGCCAGAGTTCCATCTAAATTACTTTGTAATAACAATGTCACAAACGTTGTTTTGTTCTGTACCTAAAAAGCATTATTTTGCATGTTAGCACCTTGGGAAAGAGCGTAAAATATTCCTTGGAAAAAGTGAGACCTTCTCTTGAGTTCTCAGAAGAATTGGAATAAAAAGTGGAAGTCTTTCTCTTAAAACATGTCACATCTTTTAACGTGTACTGCGACCAATAAAGTTCTCTGTGAGTTCTCAACCCTAAATTCTGTAATTACCCCCTACCAAGAAAAGAAAGGACCCCCTGAGGTATAGAATAAATCATCTATGGAACTTCCTTGACTACCTCCCAGAAGGCCAAAATGGGTCGAAACCTAATTGTTTTTCCCCTCCCCTAACAGAACGTTTAAACCATGTACATAAATCACTATTTTCCAGCATAGAAACTCTTTTTTTTGCGTGTGAGCCAAGAGCGCATTTGATGGGATAATGACGAACACAAAATGAATTCATATATAGGTATGGGATATTCATTTGAAATTCTTTTCCTTCTCTTTTATCATTTTGTGTATGAACCAGGAGGGAGCCTGCAACACGGGTAGATTTTGCGTCCTGAAATTGGAGGATTTTTTTTTTAAAAAGGCTTGGAGAGGCAGTAGTTTTCTTTTTTGCTTCTTACAACCCTACGAATGAGTTCTGTGGCGAAATAAAAGTGCGTTCTCACTTTGTAATGGTTTCCGTTCTTACTGTGTGATGGACAGATTTAAGATGACTCCCCATTATTTAATGCTTCTCCTCCAGTGGTGCATAACCAGGATCTTAGTTTAGCTCTTTGAACCTCAGGAACCATATTGATCTTCGCTGTACAAAGTTTCCTGGGAGATGGAGCAGGGGAGGGCACAGTGGTGGGCCAGGGGTGGGTGGTGAAGAAACAAACTCTGCCAGTTCACAGATTTGGTTTGGTTTGAAACTCATTGAATCTTACCAGAGATTCAATTGAATCTTACCAGTGACTGCTGTATCTCCACACACGGGGAGGGAAAAATATCTGTTCACTTACGTATTGGGTGTTTTGGTGTCGGTTTTCATTTATAAGCCATGTGTTGATGCATCTAGGGGTTTCGAAGGTTAAAGCTTTGCTGTCAGCTCGTTTGTGCTAATCTTGCTCTGTTAATGGAACTGGCATGACATTAGCAGTTAACACTTGACCAGCAACTGTGTACCTTGACTCTAACAGTAGCATGTTAATGTTAAATTAAATACATTCAATTTTCCTCCTATTTTCATATGCCGATCGTTTGGATAAGACATCTTAAAATTCCCCCAAACACAAAATACTGCAGATGCTGAAGCCTAAAACCAAAAATGGAAATCGCTGGGAAGACTCAGCAGGTCAGGAATCATTAAGGGATAAGGGAAAGTGAGTCAACGTTTCGGGTCCACGTCCCTTCATCAGAACCTTTCTGACCTCTTGTTTTGGTAGACATTGAATGTTGCTTTTCAAAGAAAACGAGCACAGAGTTCCCACAGAGGCCTTACTCCTGTTCTTCTCCTCAAGCAAATACACCCGAGAAACCATATGAATTGGCCATTCATCTCTTTGAAGTTTGGTACATTGCTTATGCAGTTTAGCTGTCTCATTTCCCTACAGGACCACAGCTATGAAGGGCTTTGAGACATTTCGACATGAGAAAACGCAGAACCAAGTGACAGTGTTATAGTATTTCACCAATTTAAATGGCAGCTGAGATAAGGAGTCATGATGCAGCGTCTTTTAAGATTGTAGCTGTGCTTGGATCTCTCAGCTTGGTAATTTTCTCCGACTTTATAGCATCAAACGCAGCAGTCTTCTAACATCTTTGAATTATTTGGCCAATCTAAATTGGGGCAAAATTCTTCAAGATGGATTGAGTTGCTGTGATAGGGAGCAGTGACCCATTGCTGCTGTTAAAGTAACAGTGCATGCTGTTCGAAGCCATTGCTTTAATTGTGCTATCTCTCCTCTGTTCCCTGTAGGATCCCAGTCAATCTAACGTTGTTTGATTAGCTTGAGATTGCAGATGACTCATTTTTAGAAGTAGATTAATGTGGTGTGACTGGATTTTTTTTTAATCATTTAACTTGATGGGCCACCATCAGCTGAATGAAAATTTACGCAAAGTACGCTATTGATTCTATCAGCAGAACTGACACCACCAGCAACCCAGTGCCAAATTTAAGACTCTTCTAATTGAGGGCTCCAAATACCTGATTGTCCTACTGATTGTCCTTACACGGCCCCATCCTACTTAACCGATCTACTCTCCCCCTACACGCCCACCCGGACCCTCCGTTCAACAGGACTTGGCCTGCTCCAAGCCCCCCGCCCGAACCGCCCCACCATCGGAGGCTGGGCCTTCAGTTTCTCCGCTCCCACCTTATGGAATGCCATCCCTCAATCCCTCAGTTTCGTCTCTTCCCTTTCCTCTTTCAAGGCCGGTTTGAAGACTTTCCTCTTCGATCGTGCCTTTTGTTCCACCCCGAACTCTTTTACCTCCCCTTCGTGTTTCACCCCTTCCCAAACACTCCCCTCCCAGCTCGGTTCACACGCCTCCTGTTCAGCGCCTTGGGACGTCCTCCCGACGTGAAAGGCGCTCTATAAATGTAAATTGTTGTTGTTGTTGTTGATTGCTTCAGGTTTATTCAGTTCTTTAATTGTTTCTGAACCACAGTAGACTATTTACATCATACAACAACTTGCACTTGTATAAGTGCCCTTCAGGTAGGATAAATGTCCCTGAGTGCTTTACAGGGAATGGGGCTAGACACCAAGTGAGAGGAGAGAGGCGATGGAAGTGAGAGGAGAGGGTCATAGGCAAGGTCACAGCGATAGGATTTGAGGAGTAATCCGTACATAATTAAAAATGGTTTAAATAGTGTAGATTATTCAAAGACAATAAGTATAAGTTTGGCTTTTATATAGTGGTGATTCTACTTTACATTGTTCAAAGTTCGTATTATTACTTCTACTACTGCTACAATAGCTATAATAATAGGTGGGGTACTTCCCTGAACTGCTTCACCTGCTGACTAGAATTGTATTTCCCTAGGAAACTGCACATCTCAGGCTATCCAACCATTAACCTTGCTCTTGTACACAGTGTACAACAGTATTGAACTAAATTATGCATTGCGTAGATGTTCACTGAGCAAAATCATTGATTTTATGCTCGCACTGACATTGCATTTGAATTCTGAGGCATCAGTGGTCCACTGTCCAGCCAAAAAAAAGTAATCTTCCCTAACCGAAGAGACAGACATCAATAGAATCTCTTCTGTTCCCATTTGTGCCACTCACACTCTTCGTTTGAAGAATATGCCCTTTACAGCAAGTTGCATGCAGATCTCTGAAGAAAAATTACCAAACTGGGATGTGTTTCAGTGTTCTTACAAATAGGAACGACTTGTTGTGCATTTCTTTTCCGTACTGTTGTAGTCCGTCTACTAACTCAGGATACCAGGGCTCGGCAGTCAGGCAGAGACTACCTGGTGGGAGGACTGATGCTGCGAAGTTTGATGGCTGAAGAGTGTAGCTTGGGGTCACAGGCATGTCACCATCCATGCTATGGTCTCGTAAAAGAAATCTCCTTGTAAAATGTACAAAAACGCCACAAGTTCAATAATTGTGAGACGTTCATAATTATTATTTGAAACCTAATGTAAGATTATTGTTCAACCAGCAATAATAATCCTAACCCGAAACCTAACCCTAAATTGTACTGCCATTGTTTTATGTAAAGCTGTATTGTGGAGTTTTTGTGGGCAGAAGTTATGACGGACAGAGTGACAAGGCAGCAATTGCTGCCACAAATGTTTTGTTATAATCACGCTGACAGATTAACAGTTGTCATGCGCCACTCAAATTTATTGAGTTATCATCTATTACCGATTACTGTGAAATAACAATCGCTATACAAGACAGTAACCTAATTAATGAGAACAGAAAATAAACCACAAGAGCAAAAGCGAAGCAATTTTCATGCATCATTTGAAACTTGATATTAGATTGCCCCTTAAATTCACTGGAAGGTATCATTTATAATACATTCAATAATAGAAAAGTCAATGTTTCTTATAAAATACGTCTTCTTGTCCTGGCAGTTGGATTTTCAATGGATTTAATCCAGTTGAAGCGCTATCTAAAGTAGGACCCAAAGGACTTTCAGTAACAACTGGGTTATTTTGTCGAACAAACTATGGTATTTTTATACAAAAGTATTCTAGTGTTAAAATGCATGTACTTATTCTTTTTTTTACATTTTCTTAAATCACCCCACCCCATTGTTTGAAAGAAAAAGATATGAAGAGTATGCTACACTGCATCAAATGTACTGCAGTTTGTTAAATGTTGGATGGTGGATAGCTCCCTGTGGAAATGAAGTGGATTTTTGCAGTGTTGCCTGTAGTTTCTTATGACTCCCATGGTGCGCAGTACAGCAAGGAATTAGCGTGTTTTCCTTCCATTACATTTTAAAATGCCGTAATCTTAAGTGATGCTCTTGTTTTAATGTGATAATTAGCAGAAGGAAGGTATGTATCTTGTTGATTCAGTGCTTTGTTGAATGATAAGTGTTTTGAATCATTATTTTCTACTCCTTGGTGCCCCCACAACTAGAATCCAAGTTGAATGTATTTTTGATAGAATCTGTGCTGACTGGAAGGAACTGTATATTTAAACAACCCAGCCGAAATGCCTTGTTAAATGTTGTAGAAAATCCGCTTTATGTTGCAAGGAGCTTTTGTTTGGTGATGTGGTGCCTGTAACATAAGTGTTTATCTGAGAAGTTCTGTTTCAACTCTACTGCTAGGTTCACACAAACCCTCCAGCAGTCTCTTAGTTTTCTACCTTTCGTGTGTTGAGTGAGCCAGTAGCCTTTCTGCCCCCACTCTCTGGAAATTCCTCTTCAATTTCAAAACCCACCTTATAATCTCTCTTTGACAAGGCTTTTGAATAATTTGTCCTCCCCCCGGTTCAGACTCCCAGTGCAGTTGTGTGGTGGCTTTCTGATGTACTTCCGATGTGGAAGGCGTTATATAAATGTAAATAGTTGTCGTTTGGGCTCAACTGGCATTAATGAACCTCTGTTTGGCAGACAGTAGTTGCTAGAAATGTTATGGACAACAGCAGTGGTTCACTATGTGAGGAAACCGTAGAATTGGGTCAAGTAGGTCTTGATCATGGCCTTATATTTGTCTACATTTGCAGAAATATCATGGGAGTAAACTACGTTCTTTGCTGGAAATTATATGTGACACTGTTAATATATTATAATGTCTGGGGTTTTCGTTCTGAGAAATTGATTTGTTTTGAATTATCTGAAGGGAAACCAAATAGGAATAGTTAGACCTTTGGGCTAAGAATGTCCCAATGGGTATGAACCACCATTGAACCTGGTACCTTAGACAGATCTTCTGACCAAGAACTGATGCATGGAACACAAGATAGAAGGGGAAACCTGCACAATGGATCGATCGAACATCAACTTGCTTGATGGTTGATTCTTCCAGTCGGCAACTACAGAAGCACATGCATTATAGAGCAGCACAGAGCAAACAATATCTTGCTGGCCATGGGTGAAACTGCCATTTGAATTAGATTTTTTCTCTTTTCCTGCCTAGCACCCCACCGTTTGGTACGAAACACACAGTACATCCTGTGAAGCACTTTAAGATGTTCTCCAGACGTGAAAAGTCCTATATAAAAATATATATATTATTACAATATCCTTGTTTTTTAGGTATTTGGGAATTTAATTGTAATACTGTTAGTATTTCACAGTTATTCAAATGCTCCTTTCGCTCCTGTCCTTTACAACTGCTCTCGTCAGGCTCCACTAGAAGATCAACTTCCTGATCCTTCGCATTCATGGCTTCAAATCCCTTTGTGCTCTCACATCTCCCTACCATGGCGATCTTCTCTGGCCTCAGTCTTCTGCTTCGTCTCCTCTGCTTGGAAATTTCAGACCCACTGCTGTCTCTTCTTTCTGATCATGGGTAGCTGAGCCTTGAGTTACTATCCTCCTGTCCTCTGGAGCTCCCCCTTCCTTTAGTCCCACCGTTTCACCCTGCTTCTCTTACGTGTCTTCAAAAGCCGCCTTCAAAACCTACCACTTCAATCACGCCTACGGCCACCTCTCTCTTCTCTTCACAGTGTCCAGCACCATCTCTGTAAAGCGCTGTGCGACCACACTCTATGTGAAGGACACTAAATAAAATGCAAGCTGTTTACACCGATGTGCAGTTATTTGCACACGATACAGATACAGAAATCCCCACCCTAACACCCGATCAACACTCCAGCCACTAATAGAGCAAAGTGCACATGACATCTTGCGGTCCACAATCCCTAATCTTTGTCTGCTCTCCATTTTATTACAGATAAAGATGAGTGTGCGAATGACACACACTACTGCCATGCAAACACCGTGTGTGTGAATTTGCCTGGATCATATCTCTGTGACTGCCTCCCAGGATACACCAGAGTTGATGACTACTCGTGCACAAGTAAGAGCAGGTCTAGGAAAAAAAAAATGATGGGGTGTAGTTTGCGGAGCAAAATATTTGCCAAATTAGCCCAAGGAAGTTCCTGTTGGAGAGGATCGGGAATTCTTTCCAGCTGGCACAAAAAAGGTTGAATGTTGAGATCTCTGGTTCCTGTTCTATTGTTAGCAGCAGAAGAGTGTTTTTGACAATATGGTGCTGACGCATGGAGTCCCTGTTGTATGGACTGAATTATATTTGCACCAACGCTGAGGGGGACTATTATCCCTGCTTTCTCCTCCACTTCACTGTCAAATGCATGGCGGTGGTGCTATAGATTTTTGTACCAAACTGCTCTTATACACTTCGGTTGGTAAGGGTTTATTAATAAATACCGTAGCTTTTTATTTAAAAAAAAATCAACAAACACAAACGCACACAACTCAGTAGTTTGTTCTGAGTGCTACGGGGAATGGTCCTGAATTTCAAATGTTTCTCTGCTCTGGGAGAATGTGATGTGATCCGAATTTACAATTGCAGTCACCTGAGGGCGAGCCAAATGGAAGAATGCCTCCCACCAATAGGTATTCCAAGCCCCTCGGGGATCCAGGGCATTAGCTTTTCGCTCTTAAACCTCCCCTTCTATCTGTTGCCATGGTAGGAGGACGGCCTTGTCTTGTGCGCTCAGGTAACTGCTGAAATTGTAAATTGTTGCTTTCCTTTCAGATTTTGATAACTAGTGTTTTTTTAAGTATCCAATTTGTCCCAAACAAATACAGCGGAGGCTCACTAGCACATTGTTTGTGAGCAGGTTGAAACCAGAGGGGAAAAGTCTTAATGAAATGTGTAAACCGGGATGCTCTTAATAGCTTTCCCTAGCATTGTAGCATTAGCGAAGCTCTATTGATTTAAATGCATTAGGTATAAACAGTCACAGTAATACCCAGGAGAGTTAAGACCCTCTATGCATACAGTATCCTCAGGCGAGGTGAGAATCTCTACAATAATGTACTGGTTCTATACTTGTTAACACAGCAGGTTTGTGAGCTGTGTTGGCCACTACGTGAGTCATTATTTCCCACAAGCAAATACAGCAAATGGAGGGGGTGGGGTGGGGGCGGGGTGTTAGATTGTTGGAGGTGCTGTTCTTTGAATGAGGTGTTAAACTTAAACAAGCCCCAGTTCTAACGAAGGGTTGTAGACCCGAAACGTTGACTCTTTTTCCTTTCTCCATGGATGCTGCCTGACCTGTTGAGTTTCCCCAGCAACTTTTGTTTTTGTTTCAAATTCCCAGCATCTGTAGTATTTTGTGTTTTGTTAAACTGAGGTCCTGTCTACCTATTCAATACAGTATAGCTTGTATTTATATAACTCTTTTCATGTTGGGTGCGCATCCCAAAGTCAGAGGAGCTGGCACTGTGAGCAGTATATATATATATATATGCAGCACTTGTGAATATTTTATCTCGCATCAGAAGGGTTTTTAGAGCTGACGATAGTTAACTTTCCAAGTGAAGTTTTAATTAAATATAGAAATGTTGTGTTTCTGGTGCTCAGTGAGGCGAGTAAGTGTCTCTCCCTTCCAGGCATGATGCTGATTTCAGAAATACTTGTAACTCCATTTAACAGTTCAATGTGTGATTAAGAAACTAAACCGCAGGCGACACTTTCAAACGTGTCAAAGACACTAGGACAAGAGGCAAAGGTTCAGGGTGATGAAGGGCAATTTCAAGAGGGTAATTAACGACTGGAACAGGTACCTGGGAAAGGTGGTTACGGACAGGATATGAAATTATATAGTCGCTGATATCGAAATACAAGATTGTGAGCAAACAGTAACATGGTGGAAAAAGACTGTGGTGGGATGTGTGACTGAGAGAAACATAATACGACCAGGGTACATCACTAAAAGTGTAAACCGAAATCTAGGTCAGATGCCTGAGTCATAAAGAATGATTATAATTAGAAATTCAGGAAGGATTGCCTTGAGGCCAGAAGGCTGGAAAATCAAACTCACATCGGAAGTTTGTCTAGGCTGGCATTTCATTACAGTTCTGGTGGTGTGATATATCGGATGTTCTATCATTTGAAAGATATTAAAGATCTCATTTACTATTATTTGAAGAGAGAACCGAATTTATCTTCCATAGCAAACTTTCTAAAAAATATATATATTCTTTTAAGAACTGCTAGCTTCAACGTGGAAGCTGAATTCAACAATTTGCTAAATTCCATAGAAATTCCACGGAAAATAATGTGAATCTGGATTCGAGTGGAAATTCTACCCCTAGGTGCTGTGAGCAGAAGGATAGAATAAACAAGAACAATTATAAATTCTACAAATGGTTATAAATACCCGTAGGGTTCAAAACAATCAAGGACTTGTGCAGGAATGGAGACAGAGAGAAACACCTATACAATGCCCAGGGGAGCAGCTCAGAAAGAAGTTGGAAATGTATTACAAGGAATAATATGCAAGTCGTGTAAAAGCAACTCAAAACCAGTCAGAAAACTGATTGCACCGGGAAACTTTCAGGAGAGAAGACAACAACAACAAAGTTACATTTAAATTCCATAGGCATAGCGGCTTTCATGTCAGGAGGATGTCCCAAGGCACTGAAAAGTTTGTATGCTCCAGGGATGAAAATGATTGGAGTAAAGTAAGCCGTGTGGGTGGACGAGAAGAGTGTCGTGGAGTGACAGGGAGATTACAATTGGTCCTCGAAGGATGAAATTCATTCAGGTGAAACGTTTATATTTTCTGATTCAAGTTACAAAGGCGCCACTAACTGTGGAGTCCTGTAGCTCAGTGGTTAGATCACTCGCCTTGAAAGTTGTAAATGAGAATTGGGAGCCAATTTATTTGAGATGATTCGGCTCCTATTTCTGACTACAAGCAAGGGAATTAATATGGTAATGCTGGGAGCCTTGTGTCAACAGAAGCACTCTCCCACAATGACACTTCATGTACCTCTTCTCTAGCGCACAGAGAATTCAGAAAGTGCACTTCATATAAACACACAGTTAACTATTAATCAAAGACTTGCTAATTAATTGACTTTCAATTTCCTCCTGGTAGCAATATTCTACCTGGGCTGTGTGTGTGAGCGCGTGGATGTGTGTGGATGTAATTGATGTGGGGAAGGGGTAAGAATACCATTGTGTATTATTAGCAACCCAGAAGATCACTATTTAGGGTGGAGAGGCGGTCATTAATACTATATGGAAGAAGTGCTTCCAAGTTAGAAAAGAATATTTCCGTTGATTGCATTACATTTGCTGAATGTGGGGGTGGGGAACGAGAGGATTGCTCTGTATATGGGGGCAATTGATTGCTTGCTTCCAGATCTTTCAGCAGCACTTCTATTGCAGTGATGTACTCAAATAAAAAGGTTCCGTATACACAAGCTCTCTGCTCACTCACTCACTATCGGAAATTGAACTCGTTCCCCTCTGCCTCACAGTTAGCAGTTAACGCAGCCCAGCATTCCCTTTGTCCCAGTTGGTACAGTTTTCACTTTGTTGTGTAGAATGAATCATTTCCATCTGCAGTGGAGGCGACTTGTTGCTCTGAGATTGATTGGCTTTTGAAGAGCAATCTTTTTGCACTGAGTTCATCACTTAAGGCTTTTAGATTGAATTGTGGGCTGAGCTACATTAGCACGGCTTCTGTGTCTTGTGTGTCACGTTGAAAGCATTTCCTCAGGTAAATGCCACAGGAAAATATTAGATTTCAACGTGTTGCACCACAGTCTACTGCTTGCAGTTGAGAAAGATATTTACAGTTGAGAAAATTATTCAGCCGACTCGAAATCCAACTTCTTTGTTCCTTTTCTTATTTAACCGTTATGGTATATTTCTAAAACAAAATTCGCCCATCGCTTCTTCCTCCCCTGATCTTTTGATTCCTTATTCCTTATGCTTGCACAGCTGTTGGTTGCATACTGATATCTCATCCAACTGATGATTATTTACATGTGAGCATTGCATTGACAATGAGTATGAGCAAAAGGCATTTATTTGCCAACTGAGGTGAAAATGCTTCATGAGCTACATTGGAAACTCAATTTTCCAATGATGGCTTTGCAAAGTGTTTACGCACAAGGTCAGAGGAACACAATGACATTCAGGCTGTGTAAAAGGTTCAGAGGTTAGTGAGTGGAAGTGGCGTGTGGATAGAAAACATATTCTCTTATGAGAAATGGCCTGGTTAATGTTTCCTGTGATAGTCTAACCGAGGTTCTGTGAAACCAGCAATTATAAAGTGAAATAATAATTAGAGGCAGCCAGCTCTTCTGATGAGAAGTATTGACTAGGAAAGAGAACTGCAACGTAAAATAACTGCAAGATTTGGTTGTGGGAATTAGAAAAGTAAAAGAAACATTTTCTCCGACTCTAAATGTTTGTAAAGTGTATTTGCTTACGTCACCTTTTATGTGATATACGCATACTTCTAGCTGTTTAGTTTACTGAGAAATCATTAAAAAAAATCAATTCTTATTATCATCAGTGCACTAAATAGCAAGAATGCATATAATTTCACTCAGTTATTCCAATGTAATTTACATCATTAAAGTGTAAAGAGTAAACAGCATTCTTTTGAATTTTATGTGCAAAAGAAAATACATTCTAATATAAGCATGGTGAGTGACCAAAAAGTTGTAATACCATTGCAATGTTTAACAAATCTTAAAGAAATGATTTATTGAAATAAATAGCATCATGACTTTCTTGGTCACCCTGTATTTCACAATGCTTAACAATGCTGAACGATATCTATCCACCACCCACGGAACCGTTGGAAGTATTTGTCACTAAATATAAACTCACTTTTCTATTCACTCTCTCCCTCTCCACTGTGTTCCTTACATTTTAACTGTGATTGTCCTGTCAAAAATCCCATTACAATCTCAGGCTGCCAAAGTCCTTGTCCATTTACTGATCCTGGAAACACAAATCTGCTTGCCACCAAAGGCTTGTTGATTTCACTCTTCTCGATGTTTAAAATGTATGCCTCTTCCATTAGTTTGTGCGGCTCTATGCTTCACATTAAACCCAAGGCAGCAAGCATAAAACCAGCATTTAGGGCTCTGCCACACTCATCTAACAGATGGTCACACACAGGTCTGGAAGAGTAATCTGGGTAATTTGGTTACCACTTGTTTCTAGGAGTTAGTGTTATGGCTGTGAGTTTTGTTTCCCACTGCTTCGAAATTTGAGGAAATCACATTGAAGCTACCTAGCCCATTTTGTGTGATTGGGAGTTAATCGATACTTTAAATCTAATCAAGATGATCAGAAACAGCTTCTGTTTTGGATTGACGTATTGTAACTTTTGGGGGTAATGGGATATTCGTATGTGTACCTTATTAGACTGCATTCTTTGTTCTTGTAAGAGAAGTTGCCCCAAAGGTAACTGATTCTGAGCGTACATAGCTGTGTATAGCTGTCTGAGAGTCTTCAAGTGCTCTGAGATGCCACCTGGCCTGGAGAGCGCTATACCAACACAAGTTGTTGTTGTTGTAGTAGAGTTCATGCACAAATCTTGTACACTGTAATTCTGAGTTTGTTGCTGGGTGTAGTAATCTTTACTGCATCAGCTTCAAATAGGTGGATCATATTCTAAGCACATTTTGTCCGAGTCACTCCACTCAACAGCGAGCGAAACGTCTCACTTTGTTTCCTTACCTAATTGCAGTGACACGATTTATATTTTCCAGAACAATAAACTGTCAAGTGTATCAGATTTAATATGATTGAAAGGGTCTGATTGTCAGCAAACTGTTCTTAGCAAAGGACAAAGCCATCATATGTTGGAGCTGCAAAGCTGCAAATCATGAAACTATCCAGAAAGCAAAATTTACTGATCTTGGTGGTTCTTCTTTGTTTGACGAATAAAAGACTAGGCTACTGATCATCCTCAAGGGGGCAATTACTGACTAACTACTGTCCAACATTTCCTATAAGTTAGTCCTGAAGTAACAATTTTACAGGGGGAAATGGCTGTTAATCTCACTGAAACAATTTCTATTGAAATAGAATTGCAACAATGGGATTATTACCTTGCTTATAGCAACTCTGTACGTAAAAAAAAATCATCTTTCGTGGAGAGAAATGTGATTGTTATTGTGCTGTTAGGATTGAATATAAAGCTTGTCTTCTATCAACTGCGAAAAATGTTCCTATTAAATTAAATACAAGACATTTATTTAGCGAGAAAGCCCCCTTTTTTTTCTAGTCAAGATGAAATGGTGCTATAGTGTTGCTTTGTTGCAATATAGACACCGCAGTTCTTTATCCTTTGTTGGTGCTTATGTTTCTTGATTGTGCTAATTGCATTGATTTCATGCTTTAATGTTACACCATATCCCGTAATGAGCATCCCTTTAGGATAACAGCCACTCTGAACAGTTAATTTTTATATACAGATCTATTTAACACCTTGTGAAGGTTTAAATTCTCGTAGCTGAAATAAAAAAATATATTCTCCTTGCAACCATATTGCAGTTAATGGAAGGTAACTCTGGTAATGTCTTCAACCTGGTCTCTTCTCACAACCATGATGATAACTGAAAGGTCAACGATTTGTTTGGATCATGTTGCGATGTCCCCATCAACCCATCAGTTTACCTGCAGAAAGTCTCATCCTCATTGCTGTTGCTTGCTGACAATGTTATTTGTCAATGGATAGGTGGTATGGGACAAGGATGCCGGTTGTGTATTCTGGTTCCTCTGTGTGACATGATGATGAACCAATTACTGATATTAATTGGAATTAAAAGGTAAATGGTTGCTATCATGTTAACAAAAAAAGAGTAAATATTTAGTGGTAATATTTTAGATTTTGGATGTAGGCTATTCCTAGCAACTTGAAGCCATTGGGTTGCTATTTATAGCTTTTAGATAGGTTTGATCTGCTTCATATTAAGGATACTTCATATTCCTTGCTACTTTTGTGAAGCGACATTACAATGCTGTCAACACAGATCCTTTCTCTAAAGGTGTGAAATAGAAGCCGACAATGGCACACGTTTATTTGTAGCAGCCCTGGATCACTTGTCAAGAGATTTGGTGCCAAGATTTCACTTATGGGATATAGGTTTGAACCCGGCCAACATTGATAGAATGAAGCTTTGGCTCTCTTAACACTGAGGGTTTCTAAGTGAAATGAGTTTGGAAAATGTCAGCCCAGTTAGAAGTGGGAATTGGACTGCCCATAGAAGTGCTAATTGGTGCTATATTTAGCAATCTGACTCAAGCAGCCAGCCCATGAAGACGTTGAGTTTGTAAAGTGAAGTGATGTACTTGTACTCCAGGGAGTAATTTGCTTAGTCTTGGGGAATAATGCTCAGTGAGTAGTTTTAAAAAAAATATTATTATTATTATAATTCAGGCAGTATCTAATCTAATCCATATCTAACCTGAGTGTTCTTAATGTTGACATTGAATAGGAAAAGTGGAAACATTTGCTTTGCTTTCATTCATGCGACTAACCTTAATACAGTATTTGATAACTAAGAATTGGTATTTTTGTTTAACATAAATAGTTATGGTATTCCTAAACTGTATTTTTGTTATAGTATTATGGTAATTATGGTATTTTTGTTGTGGTATTATGGAAACCTTGAGCAAGTTTACTTACTCCACACGCCTAATAATAATCCCTCTTTAAAAAAAACACAATAATAAAAATTGGTCATTTAAATCCATGAATGTTTGTAGGACACTGCTGTGTGCAATTGGCTGCCTCATTTTGCCCAAGCATACTGTCAATTCACTTTACAGTATATTCTGTGAAGCGCTTTGAGACGTCTAGAAGACATGAAAAGCGCTATATCAAATGCAAGGATTATTATTATTATAATTATGGTATTCCTACACTCGTTCTATTCCTTACTTAAGCAATGGCATTAAAATGTTTTTTTTGTGTGAACTCACCCACTTCTAAATAAGTCCTGTCTGAGTGCCAGAGTTTTTTTAAAAAATGTTTAACCTCAATTCATTTGAGCACCTACGTGTCTTTTCCTGAGTTTATTCAGGGAAAACCAACCTATCTCACTCTATGTTGGAGCAGCATTACTTGAATAAACCAAGCAAGACTTGTATTTTTAAGTGGAATGAAGTACATGTTTTAATTTGGTTTAATTTGCATAATAATTGGGGAATGTTGTTTACATTGGAGCGTTCTAAAGAAGCCAATGCTAACACGAGCATGTTGCATATGCATGGGTTGATAGAATCTGGATTCTTCTGAAACGGTTCAAGCCAAGTGATTATTTCTCCCTTTCTAAATAAGACTTGAAACGATTTTGACAGCTTTGTTTTTTTTTAAAAAAAGTTGCCTTGAGGCAACTTGTGTTTATTTGACGGTCTGTAATAGGAAAGGCAGCGAAGGGGTTAAGGTGGAAAATACTCAGACACATCCGCAGCATCTGTTTCAATAATAAGACTGTGTGCTGAATGTTGAGCAGGTGAATGTATGCCTAATTGGCCTAACGTTATGGTTTCAGGATGTAATGGAACATTACAGTTTGTACTAATTTTCGATTGACAATTGTTTTCTGATGAATTCAGACCTTCTTTTATATGTGAAATGTGAAGAGGTTACTTAGCAGGCATCTTGCCTTTCCAATTAGTATTGTGCGTTGATTTTATTGAGAAATTTGATAATGAAAGGAATTGACAGATATCTTAATTCCCAGAGACCAGAAACCAGAATAACCTCAGAATTATCCCTTTCCAATGTACTTTTGTCATACTATTGAGACAGTGCATTGTTAACTAGATAGATTATGTAAAATCTAAGAATTCATCCTTTATACTGTATATAGTTTTTGTTTAATGTAAAATTACAATCCCTTTTAAATTATGGTCAGAAAACAAATCTTGTAAACTTATTTTCTGGTACATTGAAAACATATTTTTATTATGATATCCTGTCGTTGGAGATTTCTGGCTTTGTTTAGTAGTATTTATACATCTGAAAAGCCATAACTTGTTGCCTTATATAAACTCAAAGGTATTGAGATGAAATAATTTGAGGGGAAAGTCAGATGTAAAGAAAGGGATACACAATACTTCCCCCACGAAATATGGCTGTAATCTTCACTCAGCACAGAGTGATGGAACAGTGTTTCATGGAACATTTGACAATGGAAATCTGCCTAATTAGTGAGATGGAATTTATTAACAGGAACGGTCACATTATGAGATGATTAGTACGTGTGCAGTGTGAACCTGTTTGCTGTCATAATGAGATACACAGCAGATTTTTCCGTTTGGGAATCCATTTTAGGATTTGGCACCATCTCAAAACCACAACAGTTCTGATGTGCTTAAGTCACCTGCTCCTCAGTATTTTGCTGCTCACCGTTCTATTATAAAGTTGGACAGTAGAGACGGATGCTATTGCTTAAATTCACGAGGGAGACATTTTGCAGACAAAGTAATTTGTGTGGTATGAGAGATAAGAATGTTTGTATTTTTCAAAACTTTGGGACCAGCTTAATAAGAATCCTTACATTTGGTACATCATTTCATGTCAGCAGGATGTCTAAAAGTGCTTCACAAGATATGTTATGAAGTGGAGTGACTGTGGTTTTACGGTGAATGTAACAGTGACCCATTGCAATTTGAAGAGTTTATGAGGCTTGGAAATAATGGGGGTATATTTTGTACTTAATATTATTTGTTTCAAAACTGAATAGACAAAGACAAATTTTCACAAAATGCAAGGCAAATGGATTTGTTCCAGAATAAATTTTCTATGCATTGATCACCAGTTTTTATGAGCCAATTTGTCAGCAGTGCAGTTTTACAAGCAATATCACGAAAGTTGAAGGATCTTCAGTGGAAGTGTGTTTCTTTTAATTTCATGCTTTTTAATTGAAGGGATGGAAAATCCGTGGCAACTGGAACTATCTCAAGTTTTTTTTCTTAAAGTTTGAGGGTTTGTTTCAAACTAGTTGGAGGTAAAATAAACTCCCCCAAATAAACTGCTTATACACACAGATAACCATTACATTAAAATTTGGAAGAACATCCTTTAATACTGTGCACTGGGAGTTTAACCCCAGGGACTAAATTTGTGGAAATTGGCGACCGTGATGAAATATATTAGTTCCACACACCTTCCAATTGATTTTGTTGCTTTTTGACTGCTGTTAATGTAATCTGTAAAGCTGTCCCTCACATTTGAGCAGAATTGTCTTTCTTCTCCAGAGGATGACGAATGTGGGAATGGACAGCACAACTGCGACGAGAATGCAATCTGCACAAACACTGTTAGAGGACATCGTTGTACCTGCAAGCCTGGTTATGTGGGGAATGGAACCATCTGTCGAGGTAGGGAGTGCAGCTGGTTGGGACTAAAGTGCTATTTTTATTCCGCGCTCTTTTAGAAGCGTTGACAAGTGTGTGCAACAACTCAGATTAGACTTGGTCTCCAGTCTAATCACTAGCCTTTAGAGTTCAGTCTGGAAAGTGACAGAATGTCATTGTTGCAATCCTGTTCTTTTCCATAACTACTCCAACCCTTCCCTTATTTGCTTGTTCCCCCCTCACCCCCTACCCCCCTCTACTGTTTCAAGGCTCATCTCTAACTTGTACTTTCGATCCCCGCCCTCCGGCTTGGGTGCCCAGCCAACAGGATTGAGATACTATTCCTTTTTATACATAGGATGGTAATATTCTGGTCACGCGCACCAACTCTGGAAGGTGTTTTGGGACCATCTAAAACTGAATAATATCA
The DNA here is from genome assembly GCA_035084275.1 of Hydrolagus colliei. Classification (NCBI taxonomy): domain Eukaryota; kingdom Metazoa; phylum Chordata; class Chondrichthyes; order Chimaeriformes; family Chimaeridae; genus Hydrolagus; species Hydrolagus colliei. Next base: position 2,731,894 of record CM068757.1, read on the forward strand.
GAATGAAAATTCCTGTTGCTACCTGAGGTTTGGCAGTGTCCATTGTTCTGTTGTGTTGTGTCTCGGGGGCTCTCCACCAGAAACTGTTCTCCAGCCAGTTCTGTATATAAATAGCAGTGTGAAGGCAGATGTTACTGCTTTTCACACACACGCTTTGCTGTTGGTTACAATCACACCCTAATGAGCAGATTTTGCCATCTCACTTCAATTATCAAGATGTGCTGTTGCATGTTCTTCAGAGAAAACCTTCCCATCATTTACAAAATGTTGTTTAACGTACCTTGTATTATACTTAAACTCTGGTGTCAGTATCTGCATAGCACTTTGCTGAATACAAGTGGTGCTTTTGGAAGTTTGACTAAAATGGCAAAGTGCCTCATTCATCTTAAATGCTAAGTGCTACAGTTTAATGTTCTAGAAATCAATATCCCCCCAACCTCGAAACAAAAATGCCTCAGCAATACCCCCAAAAAATTCTGCTTGTTTCAGTTACATACTGACAATTATATTTGTCTGCAGACTGTCATGGTGTAGCGCCCATAGTTATGTCCAGCGCCTTGGGATGTCCTCCCGACGTGAAAGGCGCTCTATAAATGTAATTTTTTTTTTTTGTATTTTGTTGTATCTTCTCTGTGTGAAAATTACACACACCTTCCAGGTGCACGCTGAAATAAGCAAACCTTCTCCTCTCAAATTACTATTCGCGTACTTACCCAGTCAGAGCGGTCTCACAAAATACACCCAAAACGTGTCTTTTAATAAAAATATTCCTTATTTATTCAAATCCATATGCTTCACACATATGTTCTCACAGTTGGAGCATTCTACACAATTCTTATCTAATACGTTGATAATACTATATTAATATAACTTTAACAAAGCATAATATCTTATACCTTATAAGATATCTAACCACTGAGCCTCAACACTTGATCACCAAAGGTAAACAAATTGAGTAACCTTACCCCAAATTCATTTCTCTTATAAGTTCCTGAAATTGAGAGTTTTTGTAATTAATGATATTGCAGTCAAATGTTAGTTAAAACTACAAAACTTAACAACCGTCATATAATTTCATTCCCCCTCTTTTGTACATCAAATGTACATTTGTGATTTTTTTTTTACCCAATCTGTCCTCGGTACATTGACCAACTCAACTCCTAATTGACTTGATATTTCCTCCTTCAATAAATCCTTCGTACTTTGAGAGTTCGAAAATATATACAGTACTTGTTATCTGAACTATCATTCAGACTAAAAGACTCCAGACAAGACCATAAAACTCACAAAATCGAACAAAAAAAGCCGTAAACCAAAAGCACTTAACCAATATTTTTACACATTAACCGAGATAAACAGATTGATAACTCCATCTAACAAATTCAACAGACTATTTGGCTCTGAACACTGTGACTCCTCTCCATGAACTCTATTTTGATTAATGCTTAACCACCTCACAAGACAATAGTCAATGCTAAATGAACTTCGCTAAATCAACTGTGTTGTTACAACTTATGTAGCATTAACCTCTGCCTTGGTAGAAACACCTGAACGAAATGCCAGCACAGTCCCGTTTGTCTTTTGATCACACGTTGTCATCATCAGTAGTTATTGCTTAAGTGCTGCATTTCTTTCATTGGAAGGGTTTTAATTCAAAGAAGATGACCCATTGGAAATAATTGGTCACTACGGACTGAACCATACGAGGAGAAGGCAGATAAAATATGGGAATTAAAACCTATGCCTGAGTAGCAAAGGAAGTTTATTAATAATGGTACAATCTTTGTGTTGCATTGCAATGCAGACTGCTGTCTGATAACTTATTGTTTCATTGGTGGATTTTATTTGAAACCTTCACTCTTTCGCTTCTTTATCAATCGCATTAATTTTTCCAACATGTGGAATTAGTAGAGTTTCTGGCTCTGAGCCATGGTGAAAACCAAAACCCAATAAGTCAAGAGGGAATTTAATTTGCATTTTATATACCGTATTTACTTTTTTTTTAAAAAGAAAGCTTTTACCAATGGTAATGTGCCGAGATTGAAGGTTTTACAAGAAATAGTTGAATTGCAGTTAATGAAACAGGAAACTAAACACTTAAATCGGCTAAGTAAATATTGTGACAAGAGCCAAAGAGGGCTCACATTGCTAATCCCTCCACAAGTGGATGTGTTTGACACTGATAAGCCTTACAGTGTCTAACTGAGTTGAACTACATTGACCCTTTTCCACCAATATATCAATACAAAGATCCAAGCTGTTAAAAATGTAGTTTTTTTTGTCAGAATGCTTCAATTAAAAAAAAAAATTATTGGAAGTATATAACTCTTCAAATCAAAGTATATTATTTCACAGTAAAATTATTTCTCCTTATTTCTGAACTGAATGCCACCATACCTTTGGTATAAACTGTGTGCGTGCCAACAAAGCACGCACACAACACAACAGAGATATGTTCTTTGCACTAACTTTCAAAGTCAATTTTGAGAAAAAATATACATTATTCAGATCTACCTTCTTTCCCTCTACCAAACACATTCTTCCTCTCCGACAATGTAGATAGAATTCATTAAGTCTCATTGAGTATTTTGACATCTTTATCTATTCCTATTCTTGTTCGTCTAATACTTTTCACAACCAGTTAATTTTTCAAGAAGTTAATTAATGCAGCATCAGTTACTTTTTACTTGGGAGTCTGTTCCAAATAGCCACCATATTATCGGATTTTTTTATATCGCTAGTCCCATTGTGAGAATTTTAAATTAAATTTTAAGTCAAATAGCCAACGTATATCACCATAAGTCAGTTTGCTTCTCATTATTTAAAGATCCGGATTACATTCTCCCCTCCATCAACCACCCACCCCCACCCCCATCCCATCATTAACCCACTATGAAATAATTCTTTGTGAGCTTATCCAAATAATTTGGAGATTTAATGCCTTGACTTATCGTTGTTTTTTAAAATTCACAAGCACCACAACAAATTTCAAGTGCTCACTCCTGATCTGAGGAGGTTTGGAAAAGTCAAATCCCCTGAAGACACAACGTATCTGAGCAGTTTTTTTTCATGGCAGCTTTGTATTGACTGGGATCCTTCCAATAAAAAGATCAATATTCAACGCCTAAGGTTCACACTAGAATGATAAAATTATAATGGGTAACTAAACACATTGCAGGTGATGATGTGTGAATGGAAATGCCACTTTTATGGTTTGTGATGCTGCCTAAATCCCTCAAGTGTGAACCTCACCTTTTCTTGTGATTTTTATGTGTCTTAGTTGATGGTTTCCCATCCCATCCCCACCCACCACATCCCCCGCCCCACCCCCACGTGCATATTTTAATTATTTGTGTCATTGTCATTTTGAGTATGTGTGTGCATCTTTCTCTCACATACACAATTACACCCAACAAAACTCTTTAATAGCCATGAAACATTGAGTTAGAGATATTCTGAATTTGTTGCTATTGCAACAGGTTTGATCCATCAAGTTATAATTACCTTGGCAATCTCACAGGTCTCATTTCAGATTGCCATTAGACTAGCTTATTAACTTAACATTTTCTTCACTTATCACAATTTCACAGAGTTACCATGTTAAATTTGTCAACATCTTCATTTCTGATATTTCATATTGAGTGTCTGTTGGGTCCAGTGGAATGGTTTAAAGCTAATAGTAATATGGAGTCTGAGGGTATGTGATCTTATGTGGCCAAAAATAGAACAGTAAAAAATATGTTTTACTGAGAAGGATTACCAGACATTGAACTGGACACTATATTCTCTGCTTCCATACAGAAACTATTTTGTTCAACTTTGTATGACAGAACAATAGTAATAATAATATCTGTATTTGATATAGTGCCTTTTTCTTCAGGAGGCAGTTTCGAAGTGCTTCATTTACAGGGTGTACTGTAAAGTGTGGTGATCGTGTATTTAGCAGACAAATGCAGTAATTTACACACGGCAACTTATTCACTGGATTCGTAAGGCACAGGAAACAAATCCTTTCTGATTTTAAATAATAAAAATTTATCATTTCAATCCACGATTTTCAAAATCCTGCTGCGTTTCTCCCACATATGTCTATTCACTTTACAGTATATTCGGTGAAGCACTTTGTGATGTCTAGAAGACGTGATAAGGCTCTATATCAAATAATAATAATCCTTGCATTTGATATAGCACTTTTCACATCTTCTAGGCGTCTCAAAAGCCTTCACAGAATATACTGGAAAGGGAATTGACTGTATATTTGTGGGCGAAACGTGGCAGCCAATTGCTCATAGCAGTGTCCCACAAACAGTCATGGATCGAAATGACCAATTTATTATCATGCTAAGGAATCTTTCATGTCCACCTCAAGAGCCAGATAGGATGTTGCTTTAGAGTCTTATCTGAAGGAAGACAACTCAATGATACAACAATCCTCAGCATTGAGCTAGTTTGCCACAACTTAAATAATTCCACAAAGTTTTGAATATTAGGCTTGAAACATATGTCCTTCTATTTGCCAGTAGCTTTGCCTTATGTAAAGAGATGTCCTGACCCGTACCATCTGATCAGCACAAAAGGAAAGTCCACATTCAGTGTTTTGCTTTGGAAATTCTTCATCCATCCATTCATCCATCCATAATTTGGCTGAAATTATATTATTATCCAAGAGTTCAACATAATACCAATTTTATTGCATTCAGAACCAAATGTGTACATTGTTATTTAAATAGCTTTCTAAATGCACGGAAGAGCCACAGTTGATCATTAATGTGAATTTGATTTAATTATACATTCTAATCTTTCCCTGCACACTCTGTCCATAATGCACCATTCTATAGAGTGCATAGTTGCACTTAATTGTTAGTAGCCCAATTAGAACAGCTTATTTGCTGAAAAGCAATTGAATTCGTATTCACGGGTACAGAGACCGGCAGATGGTTCCCAGTACACCCATTTGTAAATATTAACTATGAGTAGGTTGTCGAGGGTTGGGAATAATCCAACACAATGGCAAGACGATGATTTAGCACTTGCGAACGCACTGTTTCCAGACCGCCAATTTAAAGGCAAGTAAGACATTTATAATACGACGGGTCCCTTAGAATATGTAGTGAAGTATCGAATGTTGTGTGTACACCTTTGGTGTAGAACTGTTAATTGTCTTACTTGCTGAGGAGCTCTTTGACACAATGGCACGAAGGAATACCTCGTATCAGTAATGCCTGATTGATGAGTTGCCCACGAATCATTCTCCCGCAAGGCTCGCAACTTGTCTTCACTGAAAGGTTATTCAGCTCGCCGATCACGTCAGCACGGCTGAATTGCTCTGGGTAGAGAGGAGTGCTGTACAATGCTGCCAAAGTCAGCACCACGGTGGTTGAGGCTTGGGAATCTCAACTTGATGTTTTGAAAAACAAAGGCTTGATGCAGTGATGGGAGGACAGCAAAGTGGGTCTTATGGAAGGATGAGATCAGATAGGCTGAAAGGGCCTCCTTCATCCAGACTAATGATGCTAAAGCTCTGTCCCAGTTAATGAAACATTCTTGGATTAGCTGACCAAAGGTAAGGACCATGGTTATGGCTGGGGACGGATACTCATCTGGCGGGTCTGCTGACCTGGGGGTGGATCTTTATGTTCGGAGGTGATGGAACAGGTTAACTACGCTTTGAGTAGCTGAAACAAATGCCCGATAGAAACAAATCAATGATGTGGAGAATGAAAACGGGATGGGTACTTTTTTTTAAAAAAGGAAAACTGATTATTGGGGTGGATGAAGCTTAGCTACTCCATACTCTCCATCATACAATATCAAGCCTTTACAAGATTGTGACTGAAGCTGCGCCTCAAACTGTGTTTATTGTATGAATACAAAAAGATTCTGCAGGTACAACTCATTGTTCTGTGTCAGTACAAAGAGTCTTTTCAGAACATTTGTGATGAAATTTTCCACTGCGCCAGCTGAATCTTCTTATGCTGTGTAGAGATAGAGAAGCATTAAACCAGAGCTAGCCAGCAGAGCTATGCTGATTGCTTCGCATGTTAACCCACGGGGAGGCTACTGAGTTGCTCTTTGACACGACAGCACAAATTCTTAGCAACTGCTGGGGTCAGTTCAGTGAAATTGAGCTGTCCCCTATTGCACTCTGTTGTTAGGCTGGCATCTCACATATTTAATAAAACAGAATTTTGCAGACCTTGAGAAACAGCTTGACCATACAATCCGCAGAGTGGATGTGAACTCTGCCCTGCATTTTGATGGAATGGAAAAGATTGTACATTGTAAAGCAGTTCAGCATTGCCACACGTGGCTCCCTAAGTTAGCTTGCATTCTACCTGTATCGTATCAACAACCTGAACATTAACATATACATTTTTTTTAAAAACGCACTTTCCAAGAAACTTTGTTACAAAGTGAATACGAGCCTGAATTGTTCAATGAGGTTGTTAACTCGCACAATAATTTGAGGATGTTGGAATTGTGAATTCGACACACGCAAAATGTAACGCCTTATTCATTCGACGTCCTCCTGAATGGAGAACTCACAATCTTGTAATAATAGGAGAGAAAGTTTTAACGTGCAAAGAAAAAGGAAGAATTATTGCCAAGTATAAGGGATCTATAGTGGACATGTATCCTTATTAATTTTGCATGATGGGTTAAGGGGGTCTTCTCTTTGAAAACTAAAGAGAGCCAAGCAGTTGCACATTGCGAATTATTGAGGAGACACCATTTAACGGATGATAGATTGTTATCCAAATCATCGGATTGTTGTTTTAAACTGCATTCGTTTCTAAAAAAAAATCTCCACCACACAAATTGAGGATTGAGAGGATCGAGTCGGTAGTTAGCACCCTTGAGAGATTTGGATTGAATCATGGCAGACACTCATTAACCATCAACAAGCCCACTTCATAGTAGTTTGCAATCTACAGCCTGAATGAACTAAAGTGCTGCTAAAATGGTTATGGTATAATGACTTTTTCTATAAATTATGTCCTTTAATTAATGGCTACTGTGCTTTCACGAGAGCATTTTCACTTACCATCTCTACCAATTAATGATGGTGAAGCGACAGGCAACTCGCTTAAAATGGTCGAGTGACTTAATAAAATGCCAGGTTACTCTCTATAATCGATATTAAAACAATTAAAATGACTCCAATGATCTTTATGGCACTGCTGCGCATATACTCTTTCCACATATCCTACTGTGGGCAAGTCTAGCTCTCTGAACTCAGCAACTGCATTTTAATTGCATCCCTGAAGGGAATCAGCTTCTATAATTATGAATCTTTTCATACAGCGAAGTTTCAGCTTGTACTTGCGTTTCTGCGTGAGGATAAACAACTTTTAATGAAGGTATCTGCATATGGTTGTTCCTGTTAACATCTAACTGGCACGAGGAAGTTTGAGTGATTCCTTCTACTAAATAGGGTAATGTATGTTGATTTCATTGTGTGCTGCCTCATTTGGTTGAGGTTGTCTTCCGTAAGTCTTTTGGGGGGAATTCTTTAAGCTATTCAGCTACATTACTTCCTCGATTTGCTCATGGCTATACATACCCTTTTTTTGTTCAGCATGATAGCTTTTGTGCTCATTTCTGAACAGACTTTCCAATGCCTCGCAATAATTTTTTTGATATGCAACATTGAACGATCCTCCTGGGATCCTCATGCCATGTGTTGTTCATTTATTTACAAACACCAAGCAGCTGCAGCCGAACTGAAGCTATTTCTAACAGTGAAGAATCCTCAGCTGAGCAGATCATTCTCTCGTAGGTTTAAGATTTGGAGATATTTTATGTGAATGTGAGCAGGGATGTAGAAGCTGTAATTTTCTGAAGGTCAAAGTTTTTTTTTAATAGATATGTAATGGTTGTGATTGAATGGACTTGACTGTGATTTGATGAGACATTTCGTCCAATCTGTTTGTTGAAAGTAATTCTTAGCCATTTCCAGCCACCACAGTCTGTGTTTCTCCTTCCTATACTTACTCTGCGGAAAACTCAATATTAGATCTATCATCATGCTCCTCCTTCCAGGCAGTTTTCTAAGCTGGAATATCAATTGTAAACCCACCTGTAATTAGGTGATTGTTTTAAGTTTCCAATTTCCCTAATGGGTTGCCCAAGACTTTTAGAACAATTGCAGTCATCAGCTCATTCCGATGCCGGTCTTCAGAGTGCAAAAGGATAGGAATAGAAGCTCTACATTATGTGTAAATGCTGGTCCATGGTAAAACCATTAGCTTGGTCCAGACTGATAATAACATGATATTTTAACAGTGGATCATCTTCTAGCAGGAATCATTCCTACACTTGTGAATAAAGTAAGATGCGTAGGCTTACAAATATAAGTTCTGTGTAGCTTTTTAAAAATCTTTTGCCTTGGCGATTGGCTTCATTAAGGTTCTACTACACATGTGACTTGAACCCAGGTATCTGCATTTACTGCAATGCAACAGCCAGGAATGATATGTCTGCCTGATTTTTCCTCTCATTCATTGCCTGTGGCGATGATTTTCCCTCGATGGACCATTTGCGAATCGTAGTTATAAAACCATGCCTTCGTGCTTCATAGTGCAGTGCATTAGTACACCAATCTGGTGTTTCGCATTACTTGCCAACATTTGCAATGTACCACAATGATTGCATGTATATATGTATATATATATACACATACTATTTACAGCAGACAATTTACTGTTGCACAATTTGTTCAGTGCTTTCAAAGCCTTACTGCATATTTTACTGTTGTTCTAATAACTTCAGTATGAGGTTATTTGCTGAATAGCAATGCAGAGTGCATATATGCAGTGAAGTAATTATTTCATCCTGTTTGGATTTGAGAGAACCTTTTGAAGAAATTGAGGTTGCTGCGTCTCTTAATAGGAATCTCGCTCTATTTCAAAATTCAAATCTGAGAAATGCAGATTGTCACTTACCTAAGATTTGAAAGCCTGAGGCATAATTTGCAGAATGGAAGCATGTAAAGCTTGGCTCCCAAATCAGTGATTCTATACTTCCTAACCATTGACATCCCCAGCCACTGTAATGAATTCACATAGAGAATTCCTGTTGCACATCAAGTTCATTTTTATCAATGAAGAATCCGAGTTCAATCCTGATACTTTGCCCAGGCATCCGTATTCCCCAAATGCTCTTTCCACCATAGAGACATTCATCATGCATACATGAAAGCTTCCTGTTTAAAGGGGCACTGTACATTTTTTTAAAAAAAATTAGATCTTAGTAGTTGGCTACCAAAAATGAATCTTCTACCAGCTGTGGTGAACCATGACCTTCTAGTGAGACCAGGTATATATTGCCCCTTGCTACAAAAAGCACTGCTTCCTAACCTTACAGCAATTTAATGCTGTGATTACATGCCATTTCAAATCACTTCCCTCCCTTCCCAGCGGTATAGCAATGCAAAGTGGAAAACATGGATTATCCATTGCTGCGAATGAGGTCTGAATAAAAGCGAAAGTCCACATTCGAGGATTTCAGCAGATGCGACTCTCCCATGTCAATATTAAGTAATCCTTGCATTCTGATAATGTGGCATTGGGAGGTTGTCTCAAAGTGCTTCATATGATTTTATTGTAAAGTGTAGTGAGTGTGTATTTTATGGGCTAACCCTGCAGCCAATCTGCACGCAGTAATATCCCATAAACGGCCATGAATTGAACATTTCATCTGTGGATGGTTGATTAGGACACCAGGGAGAAACTCCTGTTTTAATGTCTACCCGAGAGGGTAAACAGCAACTTGGTTTCATATGTCATTTGAAGGACATCTCATTTTTAATAACCAATAAAGAAATGGTTACTGAACTTCTCGACCTGTTTAATTTTGCCGTGAAAACTTTAGGTTGTCAAGTCATAACCTGCAAATGAATGTCAACATGCAGCGATGATGTATGTTGCTGTACACATGGAATGGAAAATTGGATAATTTGCCTGCGTTTCTTGTACAAGGAAATGACTGACGAGCCAAAGGGATGAAGTGGTAAGGTTTCTAATGAATCTTTTTTAAAAAAAATTGTCTGGAGAACAAAATAACATGTTTGAGTTTCCTTTCAAGCAGATTAGAATTTTACTGAGTAATCCCAAAATAAGGCATAGGCTCCTGCATCTTTAAAATGTCAAGAGTTTCTTCTCAAATTGATGAAATTAACTCCAGATCAATGCCATCCTTATCCAAGCATTGAATACCAATGTACCAGGCTACTTTCTGTGTCCTCTCATTGGCTAGAAATCCTCAACCATGCAAAACGCACACGAGCAAAGTATTAAGCCAAGCATGAAATGCTCCCCAAGAATAATTGAACACACTGCAATCAGTTTGGCGACTGACGTCACCTCGACACCACACAGCAAAACGCTAATTCATTTTAAATAGCCTATGCTTTTAAAACTTTTATCGAATTGCAGATTGTATTGCTGAATGGACGATTATATTACAGTATATAGATTGAGGTATCTGTGTTGCCAACCTTTCTTTGACATTCATCTGTAGTTGATAGCAATGTGCAGAGGCAGAAATTTAAATTTGCTTGACCTCGTTTAGAGCTCTCGGCCCTTGATTCTCTGGTGCTCATTTCAGGAGTTCAGGTGAGTTTCCGTTAGTATAGCTGCACTTGTATCTTGACCTATTGAACAAGGCCATCCACTATACATCCGTTACCTTCGCTCCTCCGGTTCTGGTTTCCTCCTTGTCCCCCAAATCCTCCGCTCCACTATCGGCGGCCTTGCCTTCAGCCACTATGCCCCAAAGCTCTGGAACTCAATCCCTTCGCCTTGCCCCCTCTCTTCCTAGCTTCAGGTCTCAGCTGAAGACCTTTCTTTCCGGGATCCTGAGACGCTGTCCGGCATGGAGGGCGCTATATAAATCAAAGTTGTTGTTGTACATTCAGCTATTGGAATCGGTCTATTATTGCACTGTAACTGGCACAACGTCAAAGCAGCAGCAACAACAACAAAATTACGTTTGTAAAGCGCCTTTCATGTTGGGAGGACATCCCAAGGTGCTGAACAGTCAAGGATCAGGACCCGATCATGGTGGGCCAGGGTTGGAATGAGGGAGAGCAGAAGGGGTAGAAGGACAGCTGAAGGCACAGTAGGAGACCAGCTGAAGGCAGCAAGCCCATTAGGAAATGTTTACTGAGACTTCTCATCCCTAGCATGATTTTATTGCCTCTCTCTCACCACTTCCATTTAGCTGGTTTATTCTTCCCTGAAAGACCAACCCAGATACTTAAGGAGTGCTATAATACATAATGAGGTGTTATTTCTGCCTCTGGTTTTCATCCAATGCAGAAAGCCAATCTATTCTTTACCAATGACTACTTATTGGAGCAAATTTTTTAATGACTTATCAAGGTAACATTGGAACGTGAACATTCTTATTTCAGGCACCCAGCTCCTGGCAGTACCTGGCAGACATCACCAGGTACTGCCAGTCGAAAGCACCTACTCTGTCCTATTCTCTCATCTCTCAATCCCGACCTCAAAAGACTCATTAGTTCTCAGTTACATCACCTCCACCAGTAACATGAGAACAAAGTGAGCAGCTACAACTTCTCATTTTCACCTAAAAAGAGATCAGTCACCTGTTTCTCTCTACATACGTGTGTGTGTATGTGTGTGCGTGCACATGGACATGTAAACACATGCGGACCCCTATGGAATTATTTGAGTCTTTTTTATAATGTAGGCAAAAAGAAAGGAAGACTTCTCAAAAATAGGTTGCATAATTTTTGAGCACCATTCTCTTGTAAATGACAGAATCCAAGGTCAAACTAATTAAATGCTCCACATTGGATGGAAGATTATTTTTTCAGTGTCTTAATACCACTCTTCCAGTCAGCATTAATAACTTTGATAGAATCAGCTTAATCTTTCCCTTTTGGGTGCCTTATATTTTAATGCTATTACATTTTTAAAATGTCTGAACAAATTTCCATATTAAGTTTCCAGTATTCCGTAGAGACTGACTTTTGGTGCTTTGGTGATAGAGACTAGCAAAATAAATCATATAAATGTATTTATTCTGTAGCTATTAGTGATAATTTTACTGTCGCCACATGATAATTTACTGCAGTAAATTTTCACTTAATGGGCTGAATGTGTATCACAGGCTGGAATCTAGTTAATCTAAATGGCGCCATACTTAAAAGGGCAGTGCTTACTGCAAGTAATGTGACTGGACGACATATACTTCTGTTCTGGGAATAGGGGGGAATAGAGGACAAATATTAATTAGTCCACGACCATGGTTTAGATTTTTGTAGCGTCTTTCACGTCAGGAGGATGTCTCAAAACATACCTGTACATCTCGTACAGGTGACTGGGAGCCCAAGCTGGTGGGGGAGGTAGGGGCAAGGAGAAAAAAAGACAAGTCAAAGAGGTGGGTTTTGAGGGCAGGGAGGGAGGCGGAGTTGGAGAAGGAACTCCGGAGAGCAGGCTAATAACCAGATCTTTTAATCTAACTAAATTCTCTTGTTGCCCTACAATACTGTAACATTTTAATGGGTCTGAAACAACAACAACAACAACTTAAACTTATAAAGCGCCTTTCAACAAATTAATAATAATAATCCTTGCATTTGATATCGCGCTTTTCACATCTTCTAGATGAAGCATGGAATTGTGTAGCCAGTTTGTAACTTCCACAGTTGCAGATACTGTATAAGTTACTGTTTATCGTTGGATACAACTCCACATATTAAAATTGTGCACAGTTTCACTGTGAGCCCTTCAAGTTGAGCGCAAAGCCTTCATGACCCAACCCCTCCACTATTGAAATCTGGCAATTTCTTTTCTGCTCACACTTTTCATAGTGATAACTTTATATAAACTATAAAGTTCCATGTACCACATAATCAACCCTGTGTATCTTCCCCGAAAGATTTCAATCCAATTCCCATTGGATACCTATCCAGCATTGTTTCCTCAATTAGTTGATGTAGGTGCATTTTTATGAGCTTGTTTCACAATCCAGGGTATGATTTTGTGGGTGGGATGAAAACTATCATGAAAGAGTATAACTGTTCGAGGATATGCATCAGCCATAATATAGATGAGATAAATGAGTGCCTCAGTAGATGTCAGTTATTTCTATCCCATTGTACAGTAAGATTGCCTGCGTCCTAATATTTTCTGCCTTACAGACTGTGTCCAATATTTCACAAAATTAATTACATAGTAAGCGCCACTTAATTGCCATTATCTAAGGTTCTTTTCTAGGTTCTTTGAAAGGTTCAACTACTTCTAAAGCAGTGTTCTGCAGTATTGTCGGTACCTCCCGGAGACCTGCTTGCTTCGCTCTATTACACACTACATTCTAGTTCATTGTGTGGGTGGATGACTGTTGAGTTTCCTGTTAAATCTACCAAAGCTTATTAAGAACTTAATTCTTACAAGTGGCTTGCAGTCGTACCTCTAGTGAAGTAAATAAGAGCTGCGTTGAAACACGGCTTTGTCATGTCCCAGAAAATGAAAAATGGTTTCCTTACTGAAGTAATGAAACACGTCTTCACAATGGTACAGTAATTAGAACGGAGTAATTAGAATTTGTATCCGAAGTCAAGGCAGCATGGTCTATTAAACTAATTGTGGGATGTCAAAATATCATTTTTGACCTTTTATAAATCAAAAGCAGATTTTATAAAGAAGAATGAAGACATTCCAGCAGGCTGCTGATTGGCAGTGTTTGACATCATGTGAGTTACTTGTAAATGTTTGACTTCTTAGGCTTACCTATCAAATGCTAATAATTGTTCCCATCTAAATTGCCGATTTGACATTTCAGTTGTTCTTCGTCTGTTGTAAAACCATCCATTTTCAAGTGTCGCTCTAAATATTTTACCAAAGTTGGACCAATGAAATGGTATTTCTGTGCAAACCCCGGTATTGAACAATGATGTTACAAAAATGTACATTGATTGTATGTATGTAGCCTTTGCAATCCATCATTATTTATCACAGGGATTTCTTTAGCAGGATCTCCCATTTATTAATAGAGTATTGAGTTTGATCCAACTTTCTACACAATGATGCTCTCATTCACTTGGTGAATAATTTCATGGCAGTGTACTTAATACACCTGGCAACAATGAATGAAATCTATGTCATTTAAAATAAATAAGGTGAATTGAATAGAATAGTTAGAGGTGTCTCACATCTATTTTCCATGAAAACTATGACCTTTCAATGCTTAAAGGTAATTTTCATGCTTGTCTTCATTACAATCAACTAATTTTTGAGCATTCACCCTGACAAATATCCCCTCAATTCAAATATTCCTCTTTTGAAAACAGATCATAGATTTATACAATGGCCGGTCTATTGATCTGAATGTGCTCTAAAATACTCAAATTATCCTCCAAATGATTTGACATTAAATTGCTCTTGATACTAAAAGCATTATGTTTGTACCGTACAGTCAAGTGAGGTGTTTAATCAATAAGGAAGACCTATGACAATATAAAGGGTGTTTGCAGAGTCTTAAAGAGTCTTATTTGCTTTGAGTGGGTAAATAACTCCTGCCAGACAGTTGTAAAGCAATGGTCTTTCAATCGATAGCAGAATCAGTGCGTATTGTTTGAGTATGTTGTAGCTTAAATGGAAGAAGGTTCACTCAGCTGCAACCACTTAACATTTAAAATATATTGTCTTACACCAATCTGTCCATTGCATTTCATCCCTATGATCCTGTTGTTGTTTTCTCTTTGTTGGCATTTGAATCGCAACACAAGAAATTGCTTTGGAACACCTGTGGCTCGGTCTCTTTTCCATGGTAACCTCGTACATTAGCCATTCTTTAAAAAGCACCCAATTGCAATTACTCCTTGATCTCCCACCAACATATTCAACTTCCCCCAGTGTGCACCTATTCCTTGCGTGAAGTGACTTTTTTGCAATGTTGTCCGTGTCTTAAATCTTCCAGAATAACGCAGGCTTTAAAATCCTGTGAGATTTTGAAAACCATTGAGAGCCTGTAATTAAGTGAGAAAGCTGTAGGATAAAATATGCAAAAAATGACCTATACTGATTCCTGCTTCACAGTAGAGACGGTCTAATGGAGATTGTGCACATGAGGCACAACAAATTGAAGTCAGCGCTGTTTTTTTTTCCCCATGACATTCACTTGATAAATAGACTGTTGCCACTGGGTGCCCCAATTAATAGGACTTAGTTGTTTAATTTTGTACCCAAATGTAGCTGAGCCATGAATTATTCTTTGCAAAGTGCCACACTTGCAGCCCGACATTTTCAGAATTGCCATGATTTCCGATGGGAATCCAGGGAATGTGGGATGCTTCAGTTTCAAAAGTGGCACATGCCATTTTCAATGAGAGCAGAATTATTTATTTGAAAGGGCCCATGAACGTTCGAAGAACATTGCGTAAATTCATTTTCGTATTTTGTCCGGGACAGCGAATTCAGGCCGCGAATGACTTATTTTGTCTCTATAAATCATGCAAACACTAATTAAGTCTGCCTGTGGGATGGTGCAGAGCTCTGATTTAAACAGCGAATTTAGGTGCAAGAACATTTTATGTAGGTGTGAATAATGGATCGTCTCCCAGAAAGAGATGTCCACATTTTTCATTAAGGGAGAAAAAAAAATTAAAACTCAGCCCATTAAATTGAAGTATAGAATATGGTTGCTGGCAACAGTACTTAACGTTACCCAAAAGATCTGAAAATATCTCCAGGAATAGGTTTGAACCTTTCAACCCCTTTATAAATATCAGATACTCTTATGAAGATTGAGCTGAAATAAGAATACATGAGCTCTACCAATCTTTACTATTATTAGGGCACCTCTGACATTATCTTATATTAATGAAATAAATACTACAGGAGGGCAAGCTTTAAAGCGTATGACATTGTTATTTATCATCATGACTTCCAGCAGGTAGATTTCACTGAACTGTAGTGTGTGTGTTTGTTTCGGCGTGAATTCATATGATCAAAGTTATGGAATGCAAACTTGCAACATCAACAAAGCAGCGCAGTGTGATTCATTGGCAAATGAGGATATTAGCCCTGTCCAATGCTTTTTATGTTAATGGAACCACAAGACCTGCTGTCAAACACAATGCAAATCATTCTGACACTAGAGTTGGGGCATTACCAGGGACAGAAGGGTTTTCAGTGATGGCTTTTATTATTTACTGAAAGATACAAAGCTGGCATTCGAGAACCGTTTGACTTTCAGCTGCAACAATTGCAGGATAAGGTTAAATTTGGGGCCGGTAATCGTAACACTACTGAATTTTGATGGCAGCATTTGTTAACATTACAAGCGTTGGATCATTAATGTTGGGTTGTTTGTCTAGGGGAATGTCAACTGGCTGAAGTCTTTGGCAGCTTTCTCATAAATATGACTGTGTATCAAAGTTGAGTCCTGCCAAGGTTTAGGCCTCTGAGCTGGTGCTTTATTGATAATTTGAGGAGCTGTTCTGTATGTATATTTTAGTATTGCCTTCATTGAACAGAGTAGTTATTCATGCTGTCAAAAATGGTTTAACCTATGAGTTTTATATTATGGAGTTTACCTCTTTTAAATAAGAGACTTCACAGTATCATCCCATGGTCAGTCACCAGGAAACATAGTTTGCTTTGCACGTGAATATGATAATAATCATTCTTGCATTTAATATTGCGCCTTATCATGTTGTCAAGACGTCTCAAAGTGCTTCACAAAGTGAAGCTTCATGAAGTGAATTAACTGTATTTTGTGGACGAAACGCGGCAGCCATTTGCACTCAACAGTGCCTCACAAGGAGTCATAGATTGATTTTTTTTTAAGAGATTATTATCCCAGGAAAGTGATCCACCATTCAATTAACATCCGGGTTCCTACTTATTGCTGGGTAAACATATACATATAAATATGTTAACCACTATTTGTGGACATCTAGATCATGTAGTGATTTTTTATTTAACAGGTGAATACTGTAGCAAAGATTCGATTCTAATTTGCGAGATTTGCAAAAGATTGTCTGAAATAACAAACTTCAGATGTATCAAGGCCAATTTTCTTGTCCTCCGCTGGGATACCTTCCACTGGTATTGGCGACTGAATAGTGTATGAGGGTTGGCATACAGCTGAGGTTTACTCACAGACAAATCCAAATGAGACCATCATCATAGTCAGCATGTTAGTTTGACATTTTACAGCCACAAATGTGCAATGTATTGACTTGTTTATTGAGCAGCTGTCTTGTATCAAGGACTAGTACTTTGAATCGGGTAATGCAATGGCAGCGGAAAATCGTTTAATTGTGTTATGGTCAACTTCAGGAAATGCCTGAATCTTGAGTCAATAATCCAATAGTGAAAACGACAGATCCGATTTTCATGCTGTCAAAAAATCCCAGAAAGAGATTTGAATTGCAGGCAGTTTACAGATATTAAGTGCGCTGCATTCGCATAGAAAACAGCTGTCAGAAAGTTCCAGAATTAGTAGGTATTCAATATAACTTTAGCAATATTTACATAACAGAAAATGAATCGGAGACACTTTATCTACATGCGCAAGGATTTGAAAACGTCTTTGCCAAGGATATTGACCAGACTTGATTAAATAAAATGAAAATTATTGTCTTTGCATCAATTGGGAGCCACAACAATCTTCAAGTGGGGGAGACAGCATCTCTCACCTTTTGAAACCTACTGCTGTTTTCTGACCCTTAGTTTACCACCCTGTGGGCGAAGAATCATACCTCTCTATCTCCGATACATCCTTCAAAGCATATATTTTGATGTTTAGCTGTATTGGTAGCACATGACTGGAGGAAATTTGTGTGTTTATGATGTGTTTTGTGATGTTGCTCGAGTATACACGAATGCAAAATACCATATTGGTCCTCAGAATACAGAAAGTTGTGAATCCACAGATAAAAAACGGATCGGAGGTTCCAAACCAAGCTTCCGTGTGGATGAATCATCAACGATCTGAATGTTACAGCATATCAAATGCAAGGATTATTATTATAGCTGCTCTGAACTAATTTTATCACCGAGGTGGCCAACTAGGGCAGAGATTGCGTGGAGTGGAATCCTGCTCTTAGGCGAAGGAGCTTGTGTGAGAGAGAGGGGAGGGCTTTGTTGTGGAGGTAGCTGAGCTCAGTTGGCAGCACTCAGACCTGTGAATAAGCAAATTGTGGCTTGACACTTTGAAGTCACAGTCTAGGCGAACACTTCAATATGGGAGCGCTACATTGTTGGAGGTGCCAATTCTTTGGATAAGACATTAAACCAAGATCCTGTCTGCCTATTCAGGTAGAAGATAAAGATCCTGAGGCACTATTTGTATAGAGAAGGGATTTTGAAAGGCGCTATACAAGTGTAATTTTGTTGTTGTTGTTCTCCTGGGCCAACAATTCCCCACATAAAATTGGTAATTCATTTTATAGCTGTTTGTGGAGCATTTCATGGGTGTGTGTGTGTAAAAAAGAAATCGGCTGCCACATTCATCTGCAGAATACAGTCATTACACTTAAATCATGTGAAACACTTTGTGATGTCAAGACCACATTAAAGGCACTACCGTATATCAATTGTAAGGATTATTATAGATTGTAAGGATAACATAGTGCAGATCAGCATTGAGTATGCTTTGAGCTTCGCTTAACCAATAGATGCTAGATGACTTGTTTGGGAATTATTTATTCTTTAATGCTGTCATCATTCACATGGATAGGTAAACGTGTTCGATATGTGTAAAAATCCTTGAAGAGGGCAGGAAAAACGTGAATGTTGTAAATCTGAAGCAGAAATAATAAAATGTACGAGTTCTGATGAAGTCAGCGCCTTGGGACGTCCTCCTGACGTGAAAGGCGCTATACAAGTGTAATTTTGTTGTTGTTGTTGGAAGTAAAGCATTAACCTTTCCCTTACAGATGCTTGTTGACCTGCAGTGCTTTTCCAGCATGCTTTGGTTTTGTTAGAAACTCACAAATTTGTTGGGAGTGGGAAAGCGAGTTGTCTATAGTTTGTTGAGTGTGATACAGAGCCAATTAATGAGCCGCAAGAAAAAAACCAACTTGGACAGAATCTGCATGATATCCATACCCTCCGAGCCCAGCGAAAGTATCAGTATAATTTTTCCGGCTACTCTTCCAGCATCAATTTCATACCTTGCTGCGTTGACAAAAATTAACACATTTGATGGCAACTTGTCATCTCCCAAGCCTGCCTTGGGAAAGAAAGATGAATAATATCAGGCACTTGGACTAGACAGCCAAACTTGAGGTCGCTTGTCACACTATCACAGGACAGCCAGTGATTATGACTGCAGCATGCCGGGATACTGCTAATCCATTAATACACTGGAAAGGATGGCAGCCTGTTAATGGAGTTGACAGCCCTTACCTCAAGTATTCATATAGCCATTTTGCTAATTTATATCATAAGTATGGACAAGCATGGCTGTGTACTGATGGAGAAGATTGATAAGAATGGAAGCAAATAAACTGGCTGGTGCCGTTTTTTTAAAAAAAGTAATTAATTCAAAGTGTGGAAATTCATAATGCAGAACAAATCAAGCTTTTAATTATCTTGTAATAAACATTGAATGAAGAGTATCAATTAAATTAGAGCATGATTAACTTTTTTTTTGAAAACAAAGTATTGTTTCTGATGGTGGCGTCCGGGTTTTAGCTTCATAGATCTTTGTCCAACTGGTTCATATCTGTAGCATCAGTGAGTTCAGGTGATTTACTCTTGACGCCTCCCATCCTCACATCACTCATGTCTCGCCAACTCTCCCTCTGGTCACTAGCTATTTGTCCCGGTAACTGACTTATAGCCAAACATACTATGCAGTACATACAAATATTGGTAGAATTGTCCATTAAGCAAGTTTTCAGAAGGTAATCTACGAAACTAATCAAATAGCAAATATACCTCATCCTCTTAATATCCTTATTTTCCCAATTTCACTCAGGTAGCATTGCATTGTCTGTTTTAGCTTTCCATTTAGCTATTCATAAGATAGATTTAAAAGAATAGTGGAGTGTTGTATATTCTATTGGGGTGAATGACCAACAACAACAACAAAATTACATTTATAAAGCGCTTTTCATGTCGGGAGGACGTCCCAAGGCACTGAACAGTCAGTGGTCGGGGGAGGCATGGGGGAGGGTCAGGGTAGGGGAGAGGGGAGGGAGAGTGGCAGAAGACATGATCAAAAAGGAAGGTCTTGAGGCCTTGAAGGTGAAAAGGGACGAAGTGAGGCGAAGGGATTTTTGGGATGGAGTTCCAGAGTGTGGGGGCAGTGAGGCTGAAAGATCAATGCATCAAGCTAAACTTTAATTCTTTACGCAAGAAATAAAGGGACCGAATTAATGGATCAGGAACAATGTCACGGATGTGTGGTAATGTGTGGTTAATATTTAAAAGGAGCCTGTCATGTTATTTTGTTGCACTGTAGTTTTTCGCAATTCAGGGAGAGAGCAAAGATATCCTCGGGGAGGGCTTTGTGCAGTTGTCTTTCAATTGCTGCAATTTTTAGGGAAATTAATTCTGGGACTCCCCGGGTCATATTACCAGTCTTTAATCTTAAGTATGCGTTCTGTAAAGGAAAGTATTAAAAGCATTTGTCATTGATGTGATGCTTTCCCCTGTCTTCTTAACTGTGTCTAGTTTTTTTTTGCGTAACCAAAGCTCAATCAGGTAGATTTCCTCTCCTAAAATCCTATTAAAGCATGCATGCTACTACAATCCGACAGAAATGCAGAATGAAATATAAATGAATGTTGTGTAAATGCAAATCTGGTGCAGACTTTCTTCCTTTTATGATGTAATGTGACTTGCTACTGTATTGGCGCAGATTTCCTTTCTGCACCAATGTTCCAGGGACTAGTGCTGATGGAAACAGATTTTCTCTTCAGTATATATTTATTCACCTGGTTCATTGGTTCGCTCCTGCTCTATCTCTCAACTGAATAGCTTACACCTGTTCATTTCGTCCCCTGAATGCTTGCGACGCTATAGCCCAACCCACGATGTTGCATGCGCTGCTGCAGATTTCTGGATGAATCCACTTCCACCTGCTGCCTCCCTGCATCCGGTCTGCTGTAAAATGTTCCCCAGTGATCAACAGCAAGCGGTATAATCAAGCAGGTGGCTTGTTAGAATTTTCAGTGGAGCGAAGCTCATGTTTTAGAACACGTCTGGCAGGAATATATTCTTCACACTCAGCTACGGCCAGATTGAACTGTATCCATTTCCCCTCTCCCCGGCCACGTCTGGCTTTTTTGCATGTTTTCTTCTCTATTGCTAAGCTGCAGTCTGTTTTATTTATGTACTTGAATATATGTTATGCTCTTACCTTTTAAAGGCCCACAAAATACACAGCTGCCTCACGTTACACTTTTCTGTGAAGGGCTTTGAGACATCTCGACCCATGATAAGGCACTATATTAAATGAAAGGATTATTATTATTTCCTGTGAAGCGCTTTGTAATGTTGTTACCACCTCCACACACACACACTTGAAAGGCACTATCCAATGTACGGACTATTATTGAAGCACTGGAAATGGAATTTCCATACATTAGATGAAGATGCCTATAACTGGTTATTGTATGGTTTTGATTAGTCTTCAACTGCTTGCTTGCTTTGATTTTTATTTTGTGTACATTCCACCAAAGCCTTAAAAATCTCTTTCTCTTCAAAGCATTCTGTGAGGAAGGCTGCAGGAATGGAGGAAGCTGTGTTGCGCCCAACTCGTGCGCCTGCCCTCCTGGGTTTAAAGGACGTGGCTGCCAGACAGGTAAAATAA
This sequence comes from Hydrolagus colliei, assembly GCA_035084275.1. NCBI lineage: Eukaryota > Metazoa > Chordata > Chondrichthyes > Chimaeriformes > Chimaeridae > Hydrolagus > Hydrolagus colliei. The sequence continues at coordinate 2,753,698 of CM068757.1, forward strand.
TCTTCATTCAATGATTGTGTATCCCGTTGGCAAAGTCTGTTTTATTAGCTCCTGTATCTCAGCGCACTCACCTTACAAGTGAGAGACCTGGGTTCAATTCCCAGCAGGGCGAAACCTTGGGCAGGTTTCCTTGCACCACACGCCTGATAATAATCCCTCAAAAAAAACTGTTAATTTCAATTCACGACTGTTTGTGGGACACTGCTGTGCACAATTGGCTGCCACATTTCGCCCACAGATATACAGTCAATTCACTTTGTAGTATATTCTGTGAAGCGCTTTGAGATGTCCAGAGGACGTGAAAAGCGCTATATCAAATGCGAGGATTATTATTATTAAAGTAACACAAGTGTTTCAAGTCAACATGCTATCTATTTAGTTCAGACACCATTCACTTTTAACTCTCAAGGAAGAACAACTTTGACGGCTTATGGCGCTGCTTGTTTTCTATATGGTAATGTAAAATCTATCTCTAATTGTCCATTTGAACAGCTTGATTTAAGTGGCCTCCTTGTCCATAGTGTAAATTAGGAACCAGGAGACAGTTCTGTCTCCTGGTTTATGTTAAGACTTCACAGTCTTCAGTCAATTAGTAATTTGTTTCACCAGGTTTCCAGGTGAATGCATTAATAACCTTGATTCACAGACTCTGAGCATGTTATTAAGTTTGCAGATGGCATAAAATTGTGTGTGTGTGTGCAGGTGGGGGGGGGGGGGGGGGGGGATAGGGGGAGTTGTTAGAGACAGGACTGTGAAATCAGAAAAGAGTGCCCAAGTTCCTACAATTAGCACTCAGTCCCTGGAGTAATCAAAGGCAAATGAAGTTTATTGCAGGCAAATGCACACGGTATTCAGAGTTGCATAGATATTCTAGGGGAAACATTGGATGAAATCTAGCAATCATTCATTGCTCACCCCAGTATAAAGCAGCAATAAACAAGATAGATGTTGGGCTACATTGCCAAGATTGTGAAGGATAAGTTCTAAATAAACACCAGGAAGATGAGATGGTAATGAATTGTATAAACGGGTCAATATTGGATTGAAATTGTGGAAGGTGAGATCAAATAAGTATGAGGGACTTCTCATCCAAACATTTCTTGTGAGGTTATGAATTTAGCTACCAAACACCACTGATGGTGAGTATTGTGTGAAGAAGTACATGTAATGTTAATGATAAATACAGTGTGCAGTATTATTAAATACTATCGGTACCATGTCTTGGAGTCGAAACTGGACCTTTCAATTTGGGAGAATTCTCCATTGGTAGAAATGAGATAGTAACCTTTAAAACACATAATTTTCAGGTATTTATTGCCTTAAGTATATTTTTCTTTTGCATCAATTGCGGCATATTTCCAGATTGCTATTAATAAACTTTACTGGTCAGTGCGTTGGCTGGAAAGGTCACAATATACCAATGCACATTGTAAGATATAAACCACAATGAACATGTTACCTGTTTTATAAATATTCATAATAATCCTTCCAGTTGATCTACTGTTTTTGTTTACATCAGTAGGATGTAGCTCAGTGAGTGGTTAGAGCACTCAAGTTGCAAACAAGAGACCTGGGTTCAATTCCTGGCAGGGCAAAACCTTGGGCAAGTTTCCTTACTCCTCATACCTGATAATAATACCTCAAGAAAAAAAACTATAATAATTTGCTCACTCAATCCATGCTTGTTTGTGGGTTGCTGCTGTACGCAATTGACTCCTGCATTTTCGCCACAAAATATATAGTTAATTCACATTTAGTATCGTTTAGCGCTTTGAGACGCCCAGAAGATGTGAAAAGCACTATATCAAATACAAGGTTTATTATTACGTAAAGCATTCATTCACAGAACTCACTGACTGTCAAGTGTAGTGACCGCATTTTGTGGGCAAATTTTATTATGGCATTATCGTACAATGCACTAATTTCTCTGTTGTTATTCTCTGTCCTCCTGACTTGAAAGGCGCTATACAAATGTAATTTTGTTAGTTTTATTGAGCTAACTGTATTTCACATAAACATTCCCCAACAAAAAGTGCCCTATCATTATGTTTTGCTTTCTTTACCATCTCACTGAGGGATGTCATAGTTAATGCTAATTATATATCAGTGGAAGGATTGCACTTTGATGTTGAAAGCACTGAATATAAAGATAACAAAATCAGAACCCACCATCTTGGGGTTATTAATAACTCTAAGGTTAAGCAAAACTGTTATGGATAGGATGTTACAGAAAAATAATAACTGACTGAGCATAATATATAATGAGGAATGTTAAGTGCAGGTAACAAAATAAGATAGTTGAAACATTTAGAGATTTTTCATTATTATCAGAAATGTCATCCATGTGACACAATCTTTCATTTAATACAATCATTCTCTGTGAGAGGAATATCTACACAATCTTTTTTTTGTGCAGGAAATATTCATTCTATTGCAATTTACATGAAGATAGTCAAATCTCGCAGTTTCACAGGGATGTTATTTGTGTTGTAATTTTATTTCTTGTTTCTAGTTCAATTCTTGATTGCGTTGACTTTGTGCTGTTGTCCTTCAGCCAGTTCCACTCTGGCTGTGATTTGATAGCTGCAGCCATCCCTGATTCATACTGTCTGACAGGCACTGTGCTCAGTGAGAAACACAGGCTTTATAATGGATCCTTCCTCCCCTGAGATTGAAATCTGTGTCTGCCTTGAGCTCATTCACCTAATCGCCCAAATGCTAACAGCAAGGTAGTGTCCATGAAAAAATGAAACTAAATTGATGAACCTAAACTTCCTTTTTGTTTAAATAAAAAAATTCCTGTAATTTTCAAGAAACTTTGCATTTCATAATGTAATAGTTTAGATAAGGTAATGAACCTTGCCTTATATGACCACATGGCCAACACTGGTATGCTGAAGTTACATGGACAATTCCAGGTGGCTAGTGCTTTTAATTGGGGAAACTGATGACACTCTGGAGGTGAGAATATCACTCATTGTTACTCTTCATTAGTCACTCTATAAGGCTGTGAATTGACTTTATGAACTCCTTTACACCATACTCATTTTTCCGTAACTTTTCTCTTGAAAAAGTTATTTTTTAAATGCTAATTGATGTTCAATAAGTATATGTTTAATAATTGCACTAGCATAATGATATGGTAATTTTCAAGGGTGTTTTAAACTGGATCCAAATTGTGCTGCATTTGATCTGCGAGTGTTTGATGTTGGCACTGGGTGAAACATTGGAACTGTTTCACTATTCTTCAAAGCAATCCTGCCCTTAAAGAGAATTAAACCTTAATTAAATATCTAATCTTTAAATTTCTACATGATCTGTATCTTATATAGTGTGTGAGGCAAAACTGGTAGGGCATAAAGGCTTTGAGGTGCAGACAGAGAGCGATGGGCATGTTGTGGAGTGTTTTAAAAAATATATATTATATATTCTCAATGTTTCAAATAGAAAGGAAATTGTAAAGATTGCATCTTAAATTAGAGAGTGTAGGATGTCAAAATAGAGATGTGTTCATTTGCACGGGATGTAAATATATTGGAATAGCAATGAGGAGACGGGAGAATTCCCCTGCCAGAGATCCATCGTAAACATGTGTTTGAAAATCAAGCTAAATTCACAATGATAAAAATACTACCTTTGCTGCTGAAGATTCAGTGTGGTAGTATATTTAGCTTATAATGATCCAGTCGGCCTCCAGCTATGGTTGGTTTCACTTTAATATCAGGAGACAAAGGCTTTGTCACACCAAGACATTGAAAATGCGCTAACCGTCTATTCCTGGCATAGCTTCCACTCATGTATCAGTAAAGCTCATGTTAGACTTTAACACGAGTGTATGGTACATTTTATCATTGGCATTTCCCAACATTCTTAAATTGTGTGACAATTTCAGTAATTCACCATTTCTGAAGGAGAACAATTGTATTTCCTCAATTTCCTCAGTAGTTGGTGGTGGGGGGGATTTAATGTGTGATTAAAGAAAGAATATACTAAACCCCTTCACAGAGAAATTTGGGGGTTGGCTGAATACCAGTCATATTCTGCCTAAATTTTGTGTGTTCCTCACAATTAGCCTATTATTCGTATAACCTTTGACTGCATTAGCTTAATGTGTTCCTTATTTCAACACTTCTGTTCAAATTTTGTGGAATATGTAAGTGGGAAGCTGAATAGATAGTAATGTAATCCTGCAGGTAATTGCTGCTCTCTGGCTTGTTAGCCCAGCATGGTACTTTACAACTGTGGAAATGTATGACACATAATAGTACAAATGGGCCATTTGGCTCGTTTTTCCATGTCTGTGTTCGCTCATTGAAGAAGAAGCTTCATGCATCTTTATCTTGATGATTTCCTTGTTAATGGACGGCATTGGAGTTTTAGCTTGAAATATGCGCTCAAAAGTTCCGACGCGAGATTTGAACCCCAACCATGCTGACGTATTTGGAGTGATGGAGGGAAATGTATTTTTGTGGATAGGTCAAATAGTCAAATACAAGGGCCAAGGCTAGGTAAACAAATCAGTTTTTGTTACACTAAATGCTCCCTTCGCACAACTTACTGTGTCCAAATTGAAGGAATGAAATCTTGGTCTTTTCCACTGAACAGCCTGTGGTTAGCCTCAGCACAGAATGCAATGAAATTAGAATGTATTTTATTTGATCATTACTGCAGTGTATTTCATTGAGATCCAGAACGACCTCTGAGACAGGCTTGTCGGCAGTTGACTCTGATGTTCACTCCTTTTCTGTGCTAAGATTATCTTGTATAGGCTTCGGTTCCCACCTCCTCTCTCTTTTCCATTTAATGAAAGTTCCTCCAATCCCTCTTGAGCTTTATGACATGGGGGTGGAAACTATCCTCTTTCCTGAGTTGCTTTCCATTCTCTCAACTGTCGGAAAAATTAACACTCTGGTCTGGTAGAGCATCTTTTTTCTTCCTTTCACTTTTTTTTTCTGTACGTATTACATCCGTTTTGCATACATGGAGATTTGGGAGTGAATTACTGTTAGATGCCATTCATGGAGTTAGGAATAAAAAAAATCCTTCTGATCTCATCCCTAACCAATCATCTGACGGGGGCAAGCAACCAAAGTGAAACCTGTATGAAAGGAAAATAAAATTCCAATAATTCTCCTGACTCCTGAAGTTAATTGAGCAAAAATTCTAGAATATCATCTAATGCTACAATATACATTATTCAGTCTTGACATTTCCACAGTCCCAACAGGACTGGCATCATAGCATTGCATAAAGTATTTAATCATCTCTAGCTTGTTCTAATCCAAAATGTGCATATGCTTTCATTAGCATACCATTATGAGATGATTTACATCTCTTATTTTGATAGGTATTGCTATGTTGGGTAGTGCAATTTGTCCACAACAAAGCAGCAATATTGGAGCTGGGTGACCATGTGTAAAATCTGCATAATAGTCCACAACATAGCCCCACTAATCTTGGATAAACTCTGAAATGTAATTACTAAAAGAAGGGCTGATGTAAGTTTCTAAGCCTTCTCTGTAGCCATGATGACTTAAGTTCAGAAACTTTTTTTTTGAAAGGCCCAAGAAAGGAGAAACTTAATGTCACTACAGAATTGATTGGCAATGAACAGGAACATTTTCCGGTTCTGCCTTTTGCTCCTATTTCATCTCTATTAAGCAGGTAGTGACAAATAGACCTTGCAGATTGATGGAAAGGATCTATTTGCGATGTGTCTTCTTGGATCGGTTCCTAAATGAAGTTGGAGTGCAGAACATTAATGGGTCTATCAGGCAATCTTTAAAATAGATTTTTTCAAAGAAGTAGTTAAGCCAAATCTTGGGGCTTGTTGATTTATAATTTGATCATTTCCCAAATCTACTTGTCTATGCATTTTCATAACAACAATAAGTTACACACATATATATGTATATGTAATATATACATATTAGATATATACACATATATATAGCACATTTCACGTTGGTTTAGAATGCCATTATCATACATATTTCTGGTTAGTTGCTGGTATCCATTACAACAATATGGATCCTAACACACTAGGTGTAAGACATTACAGTTTTACAGCACTATGTTCAATTTGATGACGTTGGTAATGTTTCCTATTCTTCCTGCTATGCCTTGTAGAACATAGCAATGATAAAGTTTTCCCTGTAGTGAACGCACTAGCTCGTTCACTTGCTGTACTTATTATTTCAGTGAACAAACTGCAAGCAATGCACCATACTGCATTGCTTATTTGAAGTAGGGAGTAACTAATTTTGTTTTGTATAATATCATTGATGGAACAAATTGATTAAGATCATTAAGATAATGTTGGCTTATCCTGGCTTCCATTTGTTGTTGATGTTCGAACATTTCTAGCTTTGAGTTGACTGATCTTCCTTACTGCTGGCTAATGGTGAAATGTGGATCTAGATGTTGCTGCTGAATACTGGAGAGAAAAAGATTTCTCAAGTCTATTGCTGAAAGTTGTAATTTGACGTGTTTACGTGACTTGTCTCAGCAGCTCAATTTCATTGAGTATAATTGTCCTCATGGGATCTTTTCTACCTGCAAATCTCTAATGGTAGCTGTAATGGAGATAGGGTTTATTGGGGGCGATCCAATATTAAAGATTAATTGGGCTTACTCAAAAGAAGGAATTTAAAGCTAGGATATTTATGTACTGTGTGTGTTTCTGTCAGAAAGAGTTTATGTTCCCTCCACAATATTATTACAACACCTAAAACATACAGGAATCTAACAGTTATTCAAATAAATAATGTTAGAATGCGCGTTCGACCATCTGTATTAGCTAGTCACATAACTCAAATAAATATGCGTAAGACGATCACACTCTCCAAAATGATAATGTTGTCTTTGAGTTTATAGGAGGGTTAATGGTGTGTTGACAGCTGTTAATGAGGGTTTCAACATCTGTGATTGATCAAATAAATTCACAGATTTGTTTAGTATTCAAATTTCCAAAGTGCATTTCAGGAAATGCATCACACGGACATCTATCTCGTGTTAACCTCCAGTCCTATCAGAACAAACATTGTCAGTAAATCCATTTTACATCAGTGTTATGCAAAATGGAATCAAAATAAATCTTTGCAAGATCAGCTATGCTCATATTAAATAAGTGTTTAAAAATTGAGGAGATTCTGCTGTTCAGGGGGAGTTATGCGACTAGATAATACATTCCAAAAACTGCCTAATATGGCACTGTGTTTTTTGATGAGATGCTGGGAAGTATATTTACACAGAGAGAATCAACAACTGGAACTAATTCCCAGAGAGGGTGGTTCCAAAACAGCTTGATGTTGTAACCAGAGGATAGTGGAGTTAGTGTTTTGATCCTACATGGTAGCCCGGAATCAAAGCCAAAAGACCTGTCATGAGTAAATATCTTGTTTCTGATTCTGCAACCAACTGGTACTCAAAATGGCAGCAGCGTTGGGTTTGAATATTCATGTCCCTTCTAAAAATAGCTGATGGGGTCTTAAAATAAGGAAATCTCGACCAGACGATACTTGTTGAATCCTGCTGGTAACCAGAAATCTGTTATCCTGACTTCTCGGAAGTGTGCTTTGATGTCTAAGCCCTTCCTAAGTCCTAGGTAGGCAGGGTCAAAGCGGTAGGCTTTGACAGGAGAGATGAAGAACAATGAAGAGATTGGGGTGAGGTAAAGGGGAATGAGTTCCACAAGATAGGGTTTTTAAGTCCATTGATCTCACACTACCAGAAGACTAACTCGACCATCTTCCCTTTAATGTGTTAAGTTGTTTAAACAATATTTTTTTAACTGATAATCGGTTCCAATTGTTGATTACCTCTTTGCATAAATAAATACTTCCTGGTTTCTGTAACCAGAAATGTGCATCGCTGGATCACTAATTAAATAAAGAATGAGAAAAAAATGATGTCCACTGTTGATTGAACTGGGCTATCATTAATATTAACCCTGATCCTTCATGGTGAATGCGTTTCAAGCTTTATATTAAAAATCTGCTGTTGTAATTAACTTTGTGAGAAATGACTTGGAGGTTGAATGCAAAGATCTGTTTTCAGTGCAATTTTCTCATCTCATTTTACCTGACTTAACATTAATAGAAATATATCAACATAGTGCTTTTCTTTGGAGTCCTTGCTGATTCAACTATTTTCATAAATGGCTTACGTGACGGTACATGTTAAATATCAGCAGGGTAATTTCAGGAATAACCTCATGGTGCATTAACCTTCCATTGGTAGGGGCAATGATTCAGATTCTATTCATAGGAACACAACAGAGGCTAATTTTCTGGTGAATGCTGGAAGGCGAAGAACATTAGTAAGAATACCTTTGGCCTATTTTGTTTTGCCCTTTCACCTATTTAGTTACTAGAAAAGTGGGGGTGACCCTAGGTAGGCAGGGTCAAAGCGGTAGGCTTTGACACAGATGAAGAACAATGAAGAGATTGGGGTGAGGTAAAGGGGAATGAGTTCCACAAGATAGGGTTGAAGAATCTAAAAGCTTGGCCCATTGATGATTTGGGGGAATGGGGAGTGGTGGTGTTGGGGGAACGGTGGGAGGTTGTGTAGCAAACCTGAGTTAGCTCAATTGCCCGTGATGACACCACTGCTCTCTGGATCTCCTTGCCATTATCCCCCTCCCCTCACTGGCTTTCTATCCTACTTTGAAACCTACCTTGATAACTATGCCTGTGGTTAGCTTTCACTTCTCCCTTTCTCTACCTCGCTAATGTGAAGCGCTCCTGAGACCCTACCCTGCCTGAATGGTGCTATACAAATACAATGGTGTTGTTCTGTAGAGGTAAAGCAAAGTGATGGTTAATTTGACTGAAGATATTATTTCTTCTAGTGAGCTACAAAGTTAGGGTACTGAGGGACATGAGATTAAAAAATCTCCGTCAGCATATGGTGGAACCCAAACAAAGTGGGCTCCCTCCTCTTGTGAAATTGAACCAGAAGAGTGTAAAAGTTTCATCTGTAGAGCCAAACCTGTGTTGACGCTACATCAGCCATTAAATTAATAGCGAGTTGCCAATTACTTAATGTAGAATCATAGAATCATAGAATCATAGAATTTTACGGCACAAAAGGAGGCCATTCGGCCCATCTAGTCTGTGCCGGCTCTTTGAAAAGAGCGATTCAATCCCACTGCCCTGCCCGCTCCCCATAGCCTAATAGACCCGTTCTCCCTAAATAAAGATCTAATTCCCTTTTAAAAGTTGTTATCGAATCAGCCTCCACCACCTTTTCAGGCAATGCATTCCAGATTCGAACAACTCGCTGAGTGAAAAAATTTCTCCTCAGCTCCCCTCTACTGCGCCTTGAAACTATTTTAAATCTGTGACCACGAGTCACAGATTCACCCACGAGTGGAAATAGTTTTTCTCTATTTGCCCTGTCGAAACCCCTCATGATCTTATAAACCTCTATTAGGTCTCCCCTCAATCTTCTCTGCTCCAGAGAGAATAACCCTAGCCTATCTAGCCTCTCCTCATAGCTGAAGTCCCTCAATCCTGGCACCATCCTAGTAAATCTGTAATCCAAAGAGATCATGTGAAATCAAGCTGAAAGCAATGAACAATCTCGTTCAGTGTTTGAATTGGCATCATTCTGTTTTGTTAATGAATGGAGGGATCTGCTCTCAGGTTAACGTGTTCCCACACACAACCATTTCGAGCCATTTGTTGGGCTACCGTGCATTCCAAAGCACCTTTAGTGAACCCAGCATCTTCGGCGATGAGGTGAAGCGGGGACAATGTCAAATGGTTGCTTTGGTCATCAGTTGTTTAACTAACCGTTGGAATAATTTATACTGAGAATAATTCATTTGAAATTTATTCAACAAATTTATATTAATGAGTAACCTGTAGCCCAAGGCAGTCTCAAAACAAATGCCTGGATAGAAACTTTGTCCAATGATCATGTTAGAGTCACTGAATTACTGTACCAGTGGGTGGGAGGGAGCGGGGGTTGGAAACAAGTGCAGTACATTTTTAATGCTTTAGAATACCATTGTTTAAACTTGTTTAATTTAGGCTGAGCTTCTCAGCTTTGTGTGACCTACCTGACTGGTACGAGCAGCCATTAATTAAGCTGTGTCAAGTCTTCCTGATATATAAAGATTTATTGATACATAAATTCTAATTTACCTCATTCTGGGTTTGTTTCATGTGTGGCTCTCCAGAGCTAAGTCTACAATTATTTTGGACAGCCACAGCTATCAGTGGAAATAAATGGAGCACCAGCTATTCGTGGAGCTCCTGTGGCTTCATGGTTAGAGCACTTGTTTTGCAAACTGGGGAGACCAAGCTGGGGAGACCTGTGTTCGAATCTAGGCAGGTGAGGGCGAAACCTTGCGCAAGTTTCCTTACCCCACACACCTAATAATAATCCGTCCAAAAAAAACCACAATAATAAAATTGGTCATTTCAATCCACGACTGTTTGTGGGACACTGCTGTGCGCAATTGGCTGCCGCGATTCGTCCACAAATATACAATCAATTCACTTTACCGTGTATTCTGTGAAGCGCCTTGGGACGTCGATAAGATGTGAAAAGCGCTATATCAAATGCAAGGATTATTACTATTATTTATAGTAAAGCAATAACAACAACAACAAAATTACATTTGCATAGTGCCTTTCTAGCTGGACAGATTTATATTGTCACATTTTGCTATTTATCTTATTGCTTATCCCTTTTGCATTTTCGCAAATGCTGGATGTCTTACAAAACTCTGATTTGGTTTCCGGTTTGTACATTTCTGAGACGCTTACAATGTGCATATATACTCCTTCGCTTATTTATCCTTGATGCTATCCTGGCAATTTATTTGGATTCTCTGTACATTTACAGATTTTGTGTATTTTATCGAAAAGAATTGCTGTGTTCCTAGACCTTGGGATCGGTTTTGAGGGTAGCTATGGAGAAGTATAAACTATGAAAAAAAATCATTTTATCAATAGTCTTGATTCTGAGCATTGAATTATTGCAGGAAAGAAAATGTCATATCTGCAAGACTTCAGTGGTACCTGTGGCAAATTTGTCTTGTCATTGTTTCACTGTGCATCTGCAGGTGCCATGTGTACTAGTTGAGATCTCTCTCCCCAACCCAGCACCCGTTGCGTTTGTTCCTCCGGCTCTGGTCTACTCCTTGTCCCCCGAATCCTCCGCTCCACCATCAGCGGCCGTGCCTTCAACCACTACACCCCGAAGCTCTGGAAGTCCCTTCCTCACTCCCTTCACTTTGCCCCCTCTCTTCCTAGTTTCAGGACTCAGCTGAAGAACTTTCTTTTCGAGCGCACCTTCGGTCACCTTTACCCCCGCTCCCCTTGGCTTGGGGGAAAGGTCGGGTGACCGATGGCACATTTTTTTTCTTTTTTTCCTTCTCTACATTTTATTTCTTCTCTGCTCTCCCTTCTCCCTTCACCAATGAGTGGAAGTAGTGTGTGTGTGGAAAAGAGGTCTTGAGGTCAAAGTGATTGGTTATAAATTGAATAAATAATGTATTCCGAAACAATTTGCACAGCTCAGATCTATCCATAGTGAGTGAGGCAGGAGCTCAGACGTTGAACCTAATGAGAAATGTAAGTAGAATTCCAACATCTTAAAATGGAGCCAACAGAGGATGTTCTCCTACATCCTGGGGGTATCCTCCGTATTGAGTGCCTGTTACATTAATGGCCAGAGCTCCTGCCAAACTCTAAACGGTAATGATCTGAATATTTAAATTACCTCACTAATCGTGCACAGTGCACATAAAGCCAATATTTTGTTCGCGTTGAAAGCCGCTTATCAGACAGGGACATCTATGCTCATATGTGCAGTATCTGAGAAATAAAATGGAAAATTTAGAACTTGAAGAGGGATTTTGTATCTACCGCTGTGATTATTATGCCAAGCTCTTTCTATAGCTTCATCATGGTACAACACAAAGCCGTTGAGAATAAATTCTTTGGCTCAATTTCTCGTCTTAGAATTCAGTTATTAGACTGTCACCTTAAAGATGATCTTCATAAAATCACAATAACATGCACTGTATGCCACAGCCAGTAATATCACAGAGTGCAGCACTCATCTTTTATTTATTCATTCAACCGTTTTCTCTCAATTTGATTTGTTTCCTGAAATGAGAGTTCAGAATTGTGCACACTTGTAAATGTCAGGACTTTTTGAGGCTCTTAAATTGAGGAAACTGGCTCTGCTGCACCCCATTATTTTATAGCTGGGGAAACTTTTTGCTCAACCTCTGCGATTGAAGTGAGGCATTACTGATGGCTTATTGTAAGAGTAACGTTGGATGCCTGGTGGAAGCTACCTCTTGCTTCATTCAATCCATCTTAACATAGCAGGGTGGAAAGAAAGAGCAGAGTTCAAGCATTTAGTGCATTTTGCTCTGGCAATTGGAATTACAATTTCGAATGAGCAGAAGAGTGGAAGGGTAATGGGATCATCTCCCCTCTAACTCGAAAAGGCAACCCCAGAGCCTCAGGAGAGAAAATTAAAAGATGCTTTTAATGGAGACACAAACAATATTTCTGGTTGGTCACCAACTCCGTAAAATGTCCAGCAGCCACTTGAACATTTCCATTCAACAAGAAGGGAAAACGACAGCAAGATAGGGCTGTGAAAGGTCAAACAAAATGAGGAGTGAGGACACATGCTAATGGTGTGGTTGGGGGGGAGGGTGAAAGTGCTACTTTAATTACCCCCCCCTACTCTCGTGTGACCTAGATGTGATTGATGCCCTCACACATGACATCTAGTGTCAAGGTAAATCTGGATAAATTAGTATTATTTATGCCTGATATAAAAGAGAGGAAAAAGAAAAGCTAAACACAACAGATATGGCACTCTTCTTTCACATTGCTTCATTCATTCATTCATTCACACACACCACACACACACACACACACACACTCACAGAGAAAAGGAAAAGGCAAATTAAGGAAAAGAAACTGACAGAAGGAGTATTAAAAACAACGATGGTGGAACGCCAGTGGCTCAGTGAATTGTACTCAAATGCACACTGACAGGGTGTGGTAGGACAGAGAGAATGTGTCTGTGGTGATTCAATCTTTACGTGTGGAAGTAAAAACATTTTTGAAAATGTAATGTGAAAATCTACTGTGGCAGCAGACATATATTTTGTGAACCAAGCTATGGGCAACAAATAGATGAGCTAAAGCTCTTCAGTCTTGATAGAAAAGACATTTCAGACAAGACCGTATACAGGTACCTAAAACTTTAATAACAATAGTAATCCTTGCATTTGATGTAGCGCTTTTCATGTCTTCAAGGCTTCTCAAAGCGCTTCACAGAATATACTGTACAGTGAACTGACTGTATATTTGTGGACAAAATGCGTATTAATAATCCCTCAAAACAAAAACAATAATACAATTGGTCATTTCATTCCATGACTGTTTGGAACACTGGGACACTGTTGTACTCAATTGGCTCCCGCATTTCGCCCACAAATACACAGTCAATTCACTTTACAGTATATCTTGTGAAGTGCTTTGAGACATCTAGAAGACGTGAAAAGTGCGATATCAAATGCAAGGATTATTATTATTATTATGAATGTAAACTTGCATTTAGAACTGAAACAGTAGAGTTTCTGAAGATCCCTTTTCGTATAATATTCCTGGTTATTTCCAGAAATTAGGTTGTGTTGTTAGAGGAGTACTTCACAAATAAAGTATTCTTCTAACAATATAACCTCATTCCTTTAATCCTTTGATCAAATAAACTGAAGCTAGATTAGCATTGCATCAGTTCTTTTAATAAATTATCGCATATTTCCCTCCAGTGATAACCTTTTCATTTTCTACACGAATTTCTTTTAAAATACATTCTGTGAATTCATGTTTTGTCTTTGCTCCTGCTTAGACTTAATGTTACACTTATAATTTAACATTTTACTTCACTTATTTCATAGCCTATCTTAATATATTAAATTTGTTGAATAATTTATTTGATAGCTTTTTTTATTACATTGCATCTGTTTCCATGTCATTCATTTTTATACATCATTTTCAACCCCCAATTTCTCTTTGTTTCAAAATCCCTTTCTTTTACTATTCTTTTCACCTCCCTTTTTTAAATCTTTTTCAAAAACATGTTGACCATTATTCTCCTCCATTCAATTTGAATTATGTTATTTTTAAATAGTTTTCTTTATTTATGAAACAGGCAAACAAAATGTTAATAAATAGATATTAGTGTTTCAGCATATATAAGGTGCAAAAGGTTAGATATTCTGTTGAACATTTATTAATCGTGTAGTGTACACTAATAGTGCTTCTAACACAAAATGTGTATTGGAAAATTAATAGCAATAATAATAATAATCACATTTGATGCAGCATTTTTCAGGTCTTCTAGATGTCTCAAAGTGGTTCCGAGAATATACTGTAAAATAAATTCATTATATTTGTTGTATGGACGAAATACAGAACCCAGTAGAGCTTTGGAGTGTCTAACAAACAGTTCTGGATTGAGAATTCCTCTTGATGTGAAAGGCACTATAAAAGTGTAATTTTGTTGTTGTTATTCAATCCCCCCAAAATGTTTTGGATGGATTATTATCAGCCATGTGGAGTCGGGAAACGTGCCCAAGATTTTGCCCTGCCTGGAATCGAACTCAGGTCTCTCGCTTGCAAGGCGAGTGCTCTAACCATGGAATGAAAAAATTCTGATTTTGTTGAACATTTATCTTATGGTTACATATGCTTATATGTGCCCGCCCACCCCACCCCCCACCCACAACGTAAAATGTTCCTGCACCTATGGTTGTGCCCTCGCTAATGCTCTTGTTTTCATTGTCAGTGATGCCATGTCAGACCCACTCCGTTGCTTTTCTGCCAAAAATTTACTCAGACAGACTTCCTGAAAGTCTCATTGACAGTGACTTGGCCCTTTCTGGAGTCAAACCGGGGGCAATTTCTCTCCCCCCACCAATCACAGTCTGAGTACAATCTACCTCCCTGGGCAGGTGCTTTGTTTGCCTGTAGCTAGAATGTTTTCTGAGAGCATGACTTTGCAACTGAATCATATCAAATGGATTTGTGCGCTTGTATTATTCATTGTCTTTAATCAGGCTAAACCTCATCGTATAATTGAGGTTGCCAGAGTGCAGCTCAAGGTACAGAACCAAGAACAAGGCAAAAGAAGTGTTTTAAAAGAACACTTCGAAAAGCAATTATGTGGAATCATCTCACAGCGGATGATACGACAACAAAGCACGATGTTTCTGTGCTTATTGAAGCATATTTTATGGTTGTTTCAGGGACGACAAAGGTTAGGAAGGACTAACCAGGACAAAGCACTGTCATTATGAAAGAGTAAAAATCCATTCATGTGAATTATTACAATGTTCATTTCCTCCAACAAATCCCTTGTTTGTTTCAAGCTGCTCAGCACTACAGAGCATAGCCCTTCCTTTGAAATCCCAGGATTCAAACATTGAACAATATCCTATGAATAATTAGGATTTAAATGTGTCTGACATCTAAGAAAGGAAGTTTGTTCTGTGTGAAGTTTTGTCACTGTCTTGAATGTTTAGGTGAACCGTGCATATTCTCATGCTACCTGGAAAGCATAATACTTCAATGAATATTTGGTATAAGTGACTGTACAAGGAAGTGTCCTCCACTAGTTTCTCCAATTGGTGGCACAGTGGATTATCTCATTTAAAAGTTTGCTATTATTTGTGAATCTGACTGTGCATTCCTTTCAGGTCAAAACCCGCTAAAATACAGCAACTTGTGTTCACGCCGAATTTATGTTCATTTCCCCTATCATTTTGCGCTGGTTAAACGTTGAGTTGGCGGTGGATTCTGAAAGTGGGTTACACACTATTAATAGTAATAATAATAAACCCAGCAGTTGATATAGCGCTTTTCAAATCATATCGACCTCAGAAAGCGCTTCACAGAATATACTGTCGAGTGAATTGACTGTATATTTGTGGGCAAAACGCAGCAGCCAATTGCGCAGAGCAGTGTCCCACAAACAGTCGTGGATTTAAATGACCAATTTTTATTATTGTGTTTTTTTTTTGAGGGATTATCATTAGGCATGTGGAGTAAGGAAACTCGCCCAAGGTTTCGCCCTGAACCTGCCTGGATTCGAATACGGGTCTCACTCTTGTAAGGCGAGTGCTCTAACCACTGAGCTACAGGAGCTCCACTATTGATTATATCTGAAAGATTTGTTTTCTCTCATGTAACACTGCCGAACCCATTTTCTAGACCTGCGGTCAGAAGGGGCAGAAGGAAGCCAAAGGGGCTTTCTTTAGATTTATTGATCCGGTTGAATTAAGTGAACACAAGGATTGAATGACGGGAAGCCAGGTAGTCGATCCTCTTTGAGGTCATTAGGTTTTTGACCTCCAGTAATAAAGAGACACCGGCAGACAGAACAAATGAGAAAAGAGAAATCCATTTACAAGTGACCTCCAATTGAGATTGCACATGGACAGGGATTGAGTTTGGGCTGTCAGGCTCTGCGTTTCATTTTCCTTTCCTTTCCATTGACTGCAATCACATAATCCCATTTCCTTCTCCGAAGAATTGTGAAAGCAGAAAACTCAGGTATAGGATTATTATTTCATCAGTCATTTTTTTAAAAAAATGACCCTAGTAAGATCCGGAGAGAAAATAAAATAACTGGCCTGGTTATATCACTCCACTGCAGTTCTGTCCTAAATCTCTTATCTGCAGGAGATTGTTGCTTTGAGGACTGTGAGAGTCTTAACATTGGTAGAGAAATAATACTCTCCGCATTTAAGGACTACTGCGAAGAAAATGAAGAGTGCTGTGGTTTCTACAGTGAGAAGATTTTATGGCGCTAATGTCAAAGTGATAGTTACTGTGATGTGTACACAGATGATTCATGCTGGGACCAGTGGTTTGTGGAAAATGAACCACTAGCAAATTCTGCTTAGATGGATGATTTATGGCTTGAATCCAGAGCAGATGCGACATGCTTGATTTTCTAAAAATCGACTGTTTTCCTTAAGCAAAGTGCATTTGCTACTTACTGGCAGTCTTATTAATGCAGCTTCCGAAAGAGCGTGAGGAATATTCCACGAGCCACAGTGGGAAATAAAAATTGGGAAGTTGGTCAATCACTATCTGAAAATGGGTAAATATTTCAGGCACAACTGTTCATCTGAACTGGCACAATCAGATTGAAAGACTACTTTAATATGACTGGAGAGGACAAGAAAACCGACGGGCGGAAGAATGATAGGCGAGGAATTCAATTGTACGATTGATTGAAAATCGTTTTTTGTCAAATTGACAAAACAGCGTTATTTTCTTCTGGCGTGAAATTCGTGAAACAAAACTGGAGATGTTCTCTCAAATCCCTAAAAATTCAAAAGTTCTTGAATCTTTTGTTCAAAGTCAAAACATTCCTGTGGTTCAGAGAGGCAGCATAATGTTGTGATGAACCTCTGTGTGCTTGATATTTTGCTTTTTGTTGTATCACAATTGTTATATGGTAATGTATCATGTGCACTGTTGCTGCTGTGTCCAATTGTATAGTTTAAATCTGCTAATAAAAATGCACTTAGCTGTGAGTGAACAGGTCCCTTTGTGCAAGGAAACAATTCCACAGTTTGAGTCCCTTTATTATTTCAGACCTCCATTTCCACTGTCAAATGCTCTCAAAGCCTTCGTTAACGCTATAATTGTGAAGCCTAAATGGAGAAATTATTAAAGAGGCAAATATAGATTTTCATGCCATTTGGAATTGGGATAGTTTTGTAGAATTAGCACCTTGTTTCTTGCTTTTATTTTATTATATGCCTCAGATTTGTACTAGTGCAGTGATAAACCTTATCTTTGGAATGAAAGTGTGTGTATTTATGACGAATGTTCAATGGTGAATAATAGTTCGCCCCTCAATCAGTCCATATCAATTATTGTGGTTTCAATACGCTTGCCATTTTTGGGGTGGTTCAGTTAACAGTTCTTAAAATGTGATTTGTTGCTGGGAACTCTAAATTTACTGCAAATGATGGATGAAGTGTCTGAAACCCTCTCCTGAAATGAAGTCCAGCCTGTATAACAATTTATTGCATTACTTAAAAGGGACTTTTATTCCAATGGCCACATGATTTGCTTGAAGGAACTGGAAAATATGACGCATCTTTCCTGCAGTACCAGCTTAACTTGTGCTTTATATGAGTCAGAGCACAGAGAGCGCAAGGCTTTAATATGTCTCGCTTTGTACAGTTGAAGTCAGTTTAGCATACATAAAATTCTGCATGTCTAGTTCTAATCAGAGCATCCAATTCGACTAGTTCTATGATTGGTATTAATAGAGAAGAAGACCTTTATCTCTTAGGACACAGTTAATGTTTCATTCTTAAATGCCATCGCAAACTGAATTAAATCTGTGATCAGAACTATGTTGAAAGCATCCCTATGGTTTGTAGCAGTGCTTGATGTTAGGAAAAATAACAAAGAGGAAACAGCCATTTCACAAATTCTTGGACAGAACCACCATTTTCACTTTAACTGCGATTCAACTGGCTCGAGACTGAAGTAGACCGAACTGAGACTCAGCTAAGACAGCTGCCCAATTCTGATGTTGTTTTTGGCTGCGGGTGTAGCCCTGCAATAGGTGGATATTTTTATTCCGATTTAACAGAATAGTGGAGGGAAAAATTTCTATTTTTCAACCGCAAAAGTAAAACGCTAGGGAGGGGCCTGTTGGTTCTCAGGAATATTGGCAAAAGGTTTCAGTGTCTTTCAATATTTCTCCCCTTTCGTCAGCAACATATCAGCTGTGTAAGAATTCCACTTGAGATGGTTCAACCCAGCTGACCTTTTCTGTGATTGAGAAGTTAATATCTTAGTCAATAGTTTGCACATATTTAGATTGATGTGCGTAATTTTCAACTCATGATAAAATAATCAATTCTCGCCACCAAGGTGATTTGATGTAAGTTGGTGAATTTCACTTGACAGCCAATGATTTGATCAAAGGCAGTGAAGTCATCATTTAGGGAGAAATTCTATGGGGATCCAGTTTGACACTATTTTCAAAGCACACCCAATTAGGCAGAATTTGTAATTCAGTCTTCATTTTTAACCCATTTTTCACTAACACTTTGAAGAAAACAGTTAATGTTAAGCCTGATTGCAACAAAATGCCAAATACTGGATTCTCTGAAATGTTGAAATAAGAAGGTTGAGTAAATCTAGGCCCTGATGGAATTTCTCCCTCAATGTGCCTTAGATTGCAGATCTTCAATATTGGGCTGTTGCTCCAAATCAAGTCCTAGAGTCCTGTAGCTCAGTGGTTAGAGCACTTGCCTTGCAAGTGAGAGACCCGAGTTCAATTCCAGGTAAAATTCCAGGCAGGGCGAACTTTGGGCAAGTTTCCTTACTCCGCATGTCTGATAATAATCCTTTTAAAAAAAATTATTTGTTGTTTCAATCCACGACTGTTTGTGGGACACGCTGTGTGCAATTGGCTTCTGCAATTCGCCCACAAATATATAGTCAATTCACTTTACAGTACATTCAAGCGCTTTGAGACATCGAGAAGACTTGAAAATGCGCTATATCAAATGCAAGGATTATTGTTATTATTTCATAGAAGGCTCACGCTTTTCAGTAAATGAAGAATTGAGTTTGAATTTCATTCTGAAGCAAAAACCGAACACTCAGCAGGTTAGGCTGCATTTATTGGAGAAAGGAAAGTGAGTCAATGTTTCAGGTCCTTCATCAGAACTGGAGCATGTTCAGAGGGAGAGATTTTAAGGACTATCAAAGAGGGAGAAGGCAGGGCAAGGAAGACAGAGGAGAAAATGGGATAGAGGAGAGAGAGTGATGGGTTAAAGAGCTGTTAATGGTGCAACAAAAGGGGGGATTGCGACAAAACGTTGGGAAAAAGGTGTTAATAATGCAAAGCAAAGTGGTGTGGTGGGTAGGGTGGTGGTGTGGAACAGAACAGACAGACCAGAGAGAGGAAAGGTGTGTCTGGGATCTAGAATTTAATTCTTAAATTTCATACTTTTCATTTCATGAGGAGAGATGTATCTTGCGTTCCAGCAAAGTTGCTTACTCTCTGACTCTAGATTCACTTTGTTCCCTTTTCTATGTTTGCTTTATAATAGATGAATTTTCTCAGAAAAGGCCCTACCCAATTTCTGCAGTTTGGCTACGGTTCTCCATATTAAAATTCACGGGTGCACGTCTATTTCTCTTCCAACAAATTGCTCATATTTATTATTGTGGCAAAATGAGGAATTGAATTTGAAATGAGCTTTTTATTTCCTTGCCTTTCTGCTGCTGACTACGAAACGTGCAGAAATCAACTATGTGATGGGCGCACAAAGCGATAGTTGCCGTGTCACTTCAAGTCTGGATCACAGCTTGTTCTGGCGAAGAAAAATATAGATCAGAGGCAAGAGTCTGTTTACTTTTTAACATGAAACTGTAAAATTCCAATTCAAATGATTATCCAAATTCTTTGTGCTGTGAGAGAGTGAATGGGAACCTGGACGTCCATTACAGATCTATCGGATTCCTCATTAAGATAGCTTTGGAGTCTTACTCTTCTGAACTAAACTGTCACCCACATAATCTGAGGTATGAAAGTAATGCTAGTATTGATATGCTTTTACATTTATTTGTATTAAAAAAAGTTTCTCTGTTTGAAAACTGCTGCTTATACACACAGAGAGCAGCCCTTTGGATCTGACGCGAAAACATTTTGGCTGTTATATAGACGTGTAAAGAGACAGCATTTTGTTAAACTGTTTTATCTAACTGTAATGATTTGAAGGATGAAGCATCATTGAGCATGTGTCTTACCTAGCGATATCTGCATTTTATACCCATAAAAGATGGATTTGCTACAAAAGAACTGTATCACATTTAATTCATAACAAATGAGATGAGATTTTCTTCTTCTCATTTTCCAAGATTATTGACCTTCCTGACATTTCAGAAGTTCATGGTAATTGTAATTTTATTCAGTAACTAGAAGTTTCTATTTTGGAGTGTATGTCCTCATTAGGGTGAAGGATGACAGGGCTGGGAAATGAAATGGTTTTCCATTTTTCACCCAAAATAAACTGTGTGGAGGATGGATTTCTTCAAGGTCTGTAATACAGGCTGGCCGAGACACCCTTTATATTCCCATCAACATATTCTAAACCTCGACCTGAGAATACACCGATATAATATAGTGCCATTATGATATGCTTTTTTTTGTTGTGAGAGATGCATGGACTGTGGAGACCCAATATGGCAACAAAAAACACACACTTCATGCAAAGAACAAAGGGAAATAAACTATGAGACAGAAAGCAGGTATTTATTTACACAGAGAACAACTTCCACTTGGAAAGTTCCCTCCAAGCAGGGTAATGTCTCAGAGTGCTTTAAAAGTGGTTGAACCTTTATGCTGTAAAAGCCAAGCCGTTGAGGGGGAGAAGATGATTGTTCGAAAAGAAAGGTTTTCAGGCAGGACTTGATAAAAGTGGGGAGAGGGGCAAGGCAGAGGAATTGAAGAACAGTTTACTGGGATGGTTTAGGTAATAATAACAATACTATAATAATAATCGTTGCATTTGATATAGCGCTTTTCATATCTTTTTTATAGACTCTCAAAGCGCTTCACAGAATATACTGTAAAGTGAATTGACTGTATATATGTGGGTGAAATGAGGACGTTTGACTCATTTTTTTTTAAAAAGGATGAAAAGAATGCATGAAATTTTAATGGGAAGACATCGGGATTGTTTTGAGTGTAGCCAGCTTCAAGGCCTGTACCAAGAGTGCTCTGTGATCAGCTCTCAGGACCAAGGCTGTTTCGCCCACAGTTTTCCATTTTCCCTGGTGGAATCCATTTCACAATAGACCCTTTTAGCCAGTGGAGAGCGGGATTTTCATTCCATCAATCTAGGCTTGAATTGCCTGAGGACTGGCAGGCCAGCTCTCGCTCTCCATCCCACCAAACCATCAAGTCCTTTCAGTTTTCTTTATTACCCCTCAATTCTTTTTAAAATGCACTATTTTATTGTTACAGATTTACAACCCATTTCTAAGTGGTTTTTCACGACTTGCTGTTTGAACGTTTCACTTTGCAGAAAATCACAAGGTTTTCATAATACAGTACCATAGAATTGAAACCTAAGAAAGTAGGATTTTGAAAAGCTGCCTAGCTTCACCTTGTCACTTACATTCAGGTTTAAGACTCACTAATAAATAAGAGTTTGTGCAACATAGTTTCAGAGCTGCACTATGCTGGTTGAATTGGAAGTGAAGATTACTATTGCACTTAAGTAACTTTCTTGCAGTGTTAATGCGGACATTGTTAGTGAATCGATTGGGTTATTTTTTAGGGCTGGAGTTATTTTCATAGCAGAATTTTTTTTCAGACAAGGTGATTTTTCTAGTGACCTGTACATTCTCCACATTAACCTTGATAGAGGCTGGCGCTTGCATTCACATAGCTCAGCCTCTTACCTGTATGCGGTTACCATACTTGCAGTTTCTCTCAAAGGAAAATTCCTTTCAAAGAAAATTCACACAGTTCTCGTGGATATGTGCTTTCCACGCTCACAGGTAAGTAAGAGTATTTTCACATCCTAGTTTAGACATGAGAAAAGTTGGGAGGCATGAAAACATTTAGTCAAATTTCGATACCCCTGTCTTCTCCCAACATTTTATTGTGAACCCGCTAAATTTACCATGACTGTTCTGTGACTTTTAACTTTTTTTAAAAAAATGCTGTACTATATCTACAGCCCTAGTTATTGTATATTCCTCCCAATATGGTCAAACAGTTTCTCCACAATAATACTCATCCTTGCATTTGATATATTGCATTTCGCCTACAAATATACAGTCAATTCACTTTACAGTATATTCTGTGAAGCGCTTTGAGACATCAATAAAATGTGAAAAGCACGATATCAAATGCAAGAATGATTATTATTACAGCACTTTTCATATCTTCTACACGTCTCAAAGCGCTTCACAGAATGTACTGTAAAGTGAATTGACTATATATTTGTGGGCGAAGCGCGGCAGCCAAATGCGCACAGCAGTGTCCCACAACAGTCATGGATTGAAATTACCAATTTTATTGTAGGTGTTTTGGGGGAATGGATTATTATTAGGCGTGTGGAATAAGGAAACTTGCCCAAGGTTTCGCCCTGACCTCCCTGGATTTGAAACGCAGGTCTCACACTTGTAAGACTGCCGCTCTAACCACTGAGCTACAGGACTTCAGTCCCCAGCACATTTTATTTCAGGACAAACTTTTTTTGGGGTTCTTTTTTAAGTCCAGGTTATTAAAGCACAATGAATTATTGGTGATCAGGTTTGTTAATAATATAATAATAATATAATTTGCATCCATCGCAGATACTAATCCCTGTTGGTAATTTTGTCATTATTGTGCTAATTGAAATGTAGATTTCTTGTTGGTTCCTGTACGCTTGCTCCTGCTGTGAAACAGCCAGCATGTTCCTTGTTACAATAGTTTGTTAACATCTGCTTCCCTTTCATTAGTGTAATGACATAAGCATCTCTTTGTTCAGCTGCTTTTAAAGGAATAATCAAGGCTGTTAGTGTTTGTCTGTGAGGTTAAAAGTCTTTCATTTGGATTTTATTGAAGAAAAATGACACTTTTCCCCTTCCATTCTCAGAATGTTGATCCTAAATCCTGATAGGAGTGATCAATGGTGTCAGTGGTGGAAAAACTGCCCTCCTTCCACATTTTTAATTAACTGTGATTTATTTTTTACCCAGTGAAATCTCTCACTTTAATCTAGGAGTGAGCTATTTAGACCCTAATTTTAAGGAATGGTCATGTTTGACAAGCTTTGAACATCCAATCTGTGGTCATCTGCAAGCCCTTAGTGCTGGAGGATGAATTTCAAAGACGTTTTGACTATGTCGATGCCTATTTTTTGTTCTTCGAGTGACTCTTGAGTTCGTATAACCGTAGTCTCGGGCTTGCCAGTGTAAATTGGATCTACGCTTTGTTCGGGTCCTAGAGCTTTGCGGCAATAAGAATCATCCACATTTCCTCTGACCAAAAAAATAATATCTAGCTCTTTCTGTTTTTCCACCATGAGTTACAATGTTATATCTGATCAAAGCTTAAAACTTGTGAGTTTTAGCAACTTGCCAGCTGTGTTCAGGTAATCAAGTTTGATTCTGCCCCCTTTAAATGTACAGTAACTAAATCTTAAATCTTGTATTGGCAGCTCGGGAACTGATTCTTGATGCTTTTAGTATTTTTAAAAAACAACATTTTGATCATTCACAATTTTTCATCGTGGGAGAAAGTTTGATCCTTGCTGGTGATATTGGTTACTGCTGCCTCCACTTTTATTGCAGAGGAGGCGTCACAAATTGAAGCAAGGGGATTGGGTCAGCCCAGGAGTCTTGACTCCATCCAGTAGCTTAATATTTGTTATGCATTTGTAGATAAGAGAGAGTGAATTCAATGGAGGTGAGGTGAGGTGTGGGAGGGATGGGGGGGAAGGAGGATTCAACGATAAAGAGCGAAAGCCCTACCACAAGAATTCAGCTGGTATTAAGGCAAAAAGGCATTGGAATCAGAAATGGGAGCTGGGAGGTTGAATGTCGCAGGGAGTTTTATTTTAAAGGCCATTAGCTCTTTGGAATAGTTTTTGACAGATAGACCACAAAGGTGTTCCTTTCGTTACAGCATAAATCATAAGCTAATGGAGATGCCTTGTTTGTAGAATCCTCTGCACATACATTTGGCTTGAAAGCCAAAGCGAATGCCATGCGGACGGAATTTTGTGACGCTGTGTTTGCGGTCATGATAAATGCATTGTTTCTATGCTGCTACTTGGTGGTGGGAGGTGGGGGGGGGGGGGGGTGGTGCGGGAGGAGGGGGCTGGGGTGTGGGGGGGGGGGGGGGGGTGGGAAGAGAATCATAAGGAACGTCAGGTTTTGTGGAATGTGAAATTAATGTGGCTCCCTCCCTTTTATGTCTTGTGTTTGTGTGTTTTTTTCTCTCTCTCTGCGAGACAGATGTTGATGAATGTGCCGAAGGCATCATCCAGTGCCACAGTCACGCCCGCTGTGTCAATTTACCAGGGTGGTATCACTGTGAGTGCAGGGCTGGTTACCACGACAACGGTAACTACTCATTCACCGGAGAGACCTGCATTGGTAAGCAATTAAGCGACAACAAAAAAAAAGCTGTCATTGGCATTAAGTTATTTTGCTCTATTAACTGCTATTGCCTTCCAGCACACCCAGCTCTGTGCTTGGTGGCTCCCTCTGTGTGAGTGTGCGTGTGCGTGCGTGCGCGTGCGTGCGTTTGACTCGGTGCAAAGGAACCAGAGAAAAGCAAAACAAAAACAGCACAAAAACAAAGTCGAGCATTGCTTCCTGCAGGCGAAAATAATGAAACTCGGAGGGACTTTTAAAGGAGCTTCAAAGTAATTTTACACACGGCCTGATTGCCAAGGGATTTGTTTTCAGTCTCTTCGTTCCACAAGATTTTAAATGGTATGAGGTCAGCGGTTGATTTCCAGGTGGATGGAAAGCCATGGAGAACCATCTCTTGGAAACTGATGTTTGGATCTCAAGAGTACCAACACCCTCGAGTGATGCAAATAATATGGGTGCTTGGGCTAGAACATGCCTGGTGGACAATTGAAGCCCCCAAAAAGCTCAACATTGGAAGACCTTCCTACAGTAAATAGGCATTTGC
Organism: Hydrolagus colliei; assembly: GCA_035084275.1. Classification (NCBI taxonomy): domain Eukaryota; kingdom Metazoa; phylum Chordata; class Chondrichthyes; order Chimaeriformes; family Chimaeridae; genus Hydrolagus; species Hydrolagus colliei. The sequence goes on from CM068757.1 coordinate 2,779,438, forward strand.
CTCCTTAATACTTTTTGCTGAGTTATTTTTAGAACAAATGTCACACCTCCTTTCCTGACCAAGCTGTTATTTTTAAAGCCAGAAATCTTACTTTTTTTTCACCCCCTACCCCCAGTTTGAAGCCCATGCTCTCAGCACACAGAATCTGGACTTCAATGACTCACAGAATTTCCCGTGAAGTGGAACAACTGTGTATTCTGCTCACAAATGACACTGGATTATTGTCAGTGGACAAAATAAAGGTCTCCCAAGGCACAGTTTATTAGATATATAACAGAGATACCAAACCTACAGAGATGTAAACCCGCGTGGAAATTCTATTGTGTGTACAGATTGTGTCTGTGTCAGGCCACAATGGTAAAAATTATTGAACTACAATATATGTTTTATATAAAAGGTCTTTGAACTGCAGGGACTTGGGTTGCAATCCAATCCAGGCCGAATCTTGATTTGGAACCACATTTTAGTGGAAAAAGGATTTCCCAAATGACAGTGATTTTTTTCAAAAAGCATCTTCCTTGACCAGGTTAAAATTTAAAGTTTAAGACAAAAATGGCGTCGCCAGCTCAGAATTGTGTAGACTGGATCGTTCTTAAAATAATAACGCTTGGTGTATGTAGCCCCTTTCACATTGGGAGGAAGTCGCAGAGCGCTTCACAGAATTTCCTGTGAAGTGGAGTAACTGTGTGTTTTGTAGGCAACTGTGGCAGCCGACTTTGTGCACAGTCCTGCCTCATTAAATTTGGTGGGATTGTTGGCTATGACACTGGGAGAAATTCCATTCTCTTTTCCTAAGGTGCCATGGGATCTTTAACTTCTGCCTGAACAGCCAGAAAGAAGCTCATCTGAAGAAAAGCACCTTGGACAATACTGTATTAGAGAATCAAATTTTGACTATGTGAGTTCATGTCCTTTTGTAGGATGTGAACCCACAATCTTTGACTCAGAGAAATGCTACCACTGAGCTAGACTTACACATGGTCTTCTGGAAGCCGACTGCACTGTGATGAATTGCGAATGGAACCAGGCAGGTCAAAAGGGAACTGTCTCAAAACTAACCAGGCTGTGCATTTGGTTTTCTTATTGTTGCTGCTGTTTTCTATAATTTAAATGGGGGAGGTGAAGGTGTGTGTGCTGCGGTCAAAACGCCAGTTCACAATGAGTCAAATTCAACTTGTGTGTGCCTTAATTGAAGGCACACACAATCTGGAATGCATTGCCTGAAAAGGTGGTGGAGGCTGATTCGATAACAACTTTTAAAAGGGAATTAGATCTTTATTTAGGGAGAACGGGTCTATTAGGCTATGGGGAGTGGGCAGGGCAGTGGGATTGAATCGCTCTTTTCAAAGAGCCGGCACAGACTAGATGGGCCGAATGGCCTCCTTTTGTGCCGTAAAATTCTATGATTCTATGATTCTAAGGCAAACACCAGTGAATTTTTTTTTCACTTCATGTTAACTTTTTCCGATTGGGTTCAATAACTCACAAGTGGCACTACCCCTGTACAATTGGTACCCCCTTTTTTTTCATTGTTATTTCACCTTGCAGGCACAAATGGAGCCAAACTGCTTTTTGATGCGTTTTGCTGATCCCTGTTGTTTGCGGGCTTTTAACTGAGTTAAAGAAAACAAGGCCGATTTAAATCAAACTTGAAATGTTTTAACAGTATGTGCAATGTTTTGCCAGGAGATGTGTTAGAACCATTTCCATAAGGACAGAAGATTTGGGTGGCCTCCAGCTGAATTGAGACTTTCTTGTTGAAGTCTTAAGGAGCCAGACATTCATTCCCAACTTTAGATGAGTTGGACTTTGGGCTACGTGCCCTCCTGGAATTGACTTTAACACCACAACCTCTCAGTATGTGTTACCTGCTCAGCTAAGTCTGTAGTTCTGAGCCCCAGTTGGTTACAGGTTATTTGGGCGCTAACATTATGGAACAGTTTGTGTTCTGCTTCCTCTGATCTTTCACATGACATACTTTATCTGTAATGGCTTTGCCACTAAATTCAAAGCTGAAATAATTTTTAGAGTGTTTCAAGTCCATTACAAAGACATAATCCCTAAAGGTTTCTCTAATTCTGGGTAAGCGTAATGATTGGTCTCGAAAATAATCATGAGCACCAACACATGTTGTTTTTGCAGATGCGAACAGCTAAATGGGTGCAACAGTGATATTGGTGAGAGTTCTTCGAAATCAGTGACTCATCTCCAAGTTGTTGTCAGCGCCAACAGTGGTAACTTTTCTGAGCTGTGGGTCTAACTGGTAATTTGTCTTCCACATCGTGGGCTTCATCCACAAATATACAGGCAATTAAATTTACAGTAAATTCTGTGAAGCGCTTTGTGTCGTCTTGAAGACGCGAAAAGTGCCACATCAAATGCGAGGATTATTATAAAGTCTGTTTTTATCAGTAACGCAAGACTTGATCCACACATTCGACAATCAGATGTTGCAACGGTATCTACTGAGCTTGAAACCTTGGACCACACTTACCAATTGGATGCACTGAATCCTCTTTCCTTAAAAATTTGGGTTTAGAACCTGTCACCTGGCCACTTCACCATACAATATGCCAGGCAGAGAGTGGGTGGCTTTGCTCCCGGCAGCAAACCTTTCGGGAAGATTTGCAGTGGTCCACTGGGTGAATGCCAGTCGTAGGACATGTAATTTGTTCTGTTTGACAATGCGAGCCTGTAGCTGCATTGAAGGTATTGTCGAAACTCTCAGTTCTGTCGTGTAAGGTGGGGGTTGGGGGAAGGTGGATCGGGAGCAGGATTTGTTTGGTCACGAAAGGTAATATAGAATGTGCTGTAAAATTCCCTTTGTGTATCTTTCCAACTAATTAAAAGAACTATTTGTTATGGGAATTGCAGCGTATATAATGTAGTACAAGACAGCCAGCAGCATTTTGTGTCATAAATTGCTGCAAACACGATACCTCCATCTCCTACCATGAGTCATGTTTATACAGTAGTAATTTTTTCATACGAGACGATATGAGGGGAATAGTATTCCACTGGGAAATATAACCTTGTGTAAGTCAGTCTGACTACTTTCCGAGTGACTCAATTGCAGGCATCTATTCCACGCCACATCCAGTGGCAATAAAAAGACAAAATTTAAAATAAATTATTTCTTTTGAATGGACAATAGAACAGCCGGTCAATTTGCAGCAAAATAATCACCTGGGCAACAAGGCTCAGGCTTTCGTTTGGTTTGGAGAGAAGTAGAAGTTTAAGCAAATGTGGTTTGGCAAAATAAGAAAGGAAACTTATTTAAAGAAAGCTGGAGTAGGACAGAGGTAGGACATTGGTATGATTTGATGTTGTTTACTTATTGCTTTTTTTAAGAAAATAGATTTACAAACCATGGAAATGGAATAGACATTCGCCCACACAACACGCACATTCGCTGCACTTAACGGTATAGATACTGTAAAACATGTTTAAGATGTCCTCCGGATTGCAAAAGGTAGTCATCCCAGGTGTAAGGATTATTATAATTTGCGCATTCACAGGAACCATCACCTCAGATGTGATGGACTGTACTTCTTGAATTAGTGAATTGTTCCCTCTTTTTCTGAAAACATCTCCATCCAATACACAGCCATAATAGTATAGTTTCTACAATGATGGGGATCCAGAGATATTACGCCTCCACAGACTAGGAGGATCTGTGCCATACCATGAATATTTGACTACCTAATGCATAATCATTTGGCAGCACTGTTCTTTACCTGTTCCCTGGTTTGAGACCTAATGCAAAATTCATGGAGTCTCTCGGGGGATTGGAAGCTTCATAAATCTTGAATTATGCTTAACAATGTTATAGATGTACACTAACCTGATCTGTTCCTACTGTTAGAAATAAGCCTACAACAGACAGAATATAAGAAATGTTATCTTTGCTCATTACAAACATCTGTTTTTTCATGCAAACTGCATAACTGCAATTGCATACAAACATGAATTACTTTCAGTCCAACCCATTAAACCAATTATGTGGAACATTTCAGGCTTCGGGCTGTGTGTGTGTGTGTGCTCGACTACGCCAATGCCCTGCTTGCCGGCCTTCCCAATTCCTCCCTCCATAGGCTGCAGATAATCCAGGAAGCTGCGGCCCGTGTCCTCTACCACTCCAAATTCCGTGACCCCATTCTCACCAGGAAGGAATTGGGAAGGCTGGCAAGGGAGGAAGCAAAATGAAGGGACTGTGGGATGGAGTTCCAGAGTGTGGGGGCAGAGAGGCTGAAAGCCCATCCACCAATGGTAGGGCCGGTCGGGCAGGTGACATGGAGCAGACCGGAGTCCGTTGAACGGACAGGGTTAGGCAGGTTCATAGGGAGTCAGCGGGTCAGAGAGATAGGAGGGGGCAAGACCGTGAATGGTCTTGAAAGTGAGGATGAGGATCTTGAATTCGATCTTCTGGGAGATGGGGAGCCAACAGAGCCAGGCGAGGGTGGGAGTGATGTGATTGTGGAGCTTGGTGCGGGACATAGGCTTTGAAACCCACAATTTTTGCTTCAAAGGTGAGAGTGCCAGCAACTGAAGTATCGGCTGACACGTAAATCAAGGCAACATAAAAGGATGTTTTTACTGCATCATTTTACCTTGTGAATTATTAAGGGTATAGCTTCCTTCATGCAGCTCTGTGATTCACTGTGTGACATGCATCACCTTCTCAGAAATGTATAGACATTGCCAGCAGATGGGATAATGGTTTGTTAGCATCTGCTCCAAGTGTTTGTGAAGTAATGTGACAGCTTAGCTGTTGTGATCAGTGCAGTTATACATGTTGGTATTGTTCATATGGCACCTTCCGTGCATCAAAGCGTTGAGGTGAACTCTAGGTATTAGCATGTTTGATTTTCTACAAAGAGCAAAAGTAGTTCATTCCTTTGGGAAATGTTCCTGTGAATTATGGAGTTGAATAATGGATAACAGAGCAAAAATTTCAAGTTTGAAAAATAATGAAAGAGTACAGGTGATGTCATTGACTCAATCTGAACTAGATTATGGTCTTTAAATTACTTCTATCTGTTATTTCCTTGGTGCGGACATGATTGCAGTCTTTATGAAACACTTCCCTCCATCTGTTATTTATGCTGGTCATCTCTTCCGAGACGCTGTTTCGAAGCTACGGATATGGTTGTCCTTGGTATATGATGATTGTGTTTCCTTTATGTTTGCTGCAGTTATCTGTCTGTTGTCATCTTATTTCTCACTGGCAGAAAACCCATGTGTTTACACTGCACATTGGTTGCCAAAATCCCAGCCATGTGGCACCAGTATTCCCACTGCAGCCACCTGGAGGTGCTCTAATGTGCTGCAGTACATTCCCAGCAGCTAACAATTGCACTGGGCTTGCTCACATCATTATGTCCAGTCAATCCTAATTATACTGTGGCTTGTCCTACCTACAGTATCTTTTGAGAGGCAAGGAGAGTGACCATTGCAAACCGCTGTCATGGCAAAGCTGAGAGACTGGGTGATGTGTCCAAGATTTTTCAGAAGCAGTGGCAGCTAAGACCAACAAGACAGACAGTGTTAATCAGAGCTTTCTCATTAATTTCTAGGATTCAATGGAGTATTTTTTATGAGGCTTTTTTCAGTGTGAAATGTTCTGGGCAAGCTTGTTGTACTTCTGTCCTTTTATTTTTTGTCAATGAACACGACAAGCAAATTAACTTGTTTTTAAATGTTGAATTCTATTCAGTCCATTTTTATCTGCTTCTAAGTCAACATTTACCCCCTGAATATGATTTTTATTTTGTTTTTTTTATATAAAAACAGAATGTAGAAAGTGACAGCCTAGCTAAATAAAACTGAGCATAAAATAGTGATAGCTTTATTGTGATTGATGTCACAAGGTCTCTTTAATGAGAGCCTTACTCCACACACTCTGGATACCTAGCAGTAAATAGGAACCTGGTTGTAAGTCGATTGGCGGATTGCTTTAATGGGGTAATCATTCCTTTAAAAAAATAGGTTACTTCAATCCACGGCTGTTTATGGGACATTGCTCAATTGACTGCCACATTTTGCCCACAAAGTACAGTCGACTTACTTCACAGTATATTCTGTAAAGCGCTTTGAGACATCTCGAGGATGTGATAAGGTGCTATATCAGTTGCAAGGATTATTATTGTGTGTGTGTGCACAGGCTGACAGTTCTTTGCTGCTTTTCAGTGCCTTTTATATGCATGATACATTGGCTTTGCTTGCAAGGGAGAAAATTCCTGCATATTAGGGTTGAGGGGGCATATGTAAATCTTATGATTAATAATGTATAGATAATAATGTATGGAGTGGTTGCAGCGTGTACAGTTGTTGTTCTTCTGAATGTGCCGGAAATACCATGATTAATCTGATGTAAAGTTTTAAATTGTCATGTTCTAGCACGGAACATTATAATGCATGATGAATAAGCATCGAGTTTTGGGTAAACAAAGTACTCAATTTGTGTATGTATGTTTTATTTGCTCAGGGTGAGACTCTGGGTGGGTTTTCTATGTAAATTTGATTTTTGCTGATTCTAAACACGCATGAATGAACACGGAAAGCAGATGATGCTCTGAGTACAGCACCAGTCTAAACCCAACATTATAGATAAAGGAGCCTTGCTTTAGGTATTAAGGCATTTTGTCAGTTAATGAGTGACTACCACAGAGATTTATGATCTAGCTGTAAGATTGCCGTTTTCTGACTAACCACAAGGTAATTTACTGTCAATGGTAAGTTAAAGCCATTGAATGAAAAACTAAATGACATTATGTAAATGTAGCCCTTTAATAACTGTTAATGAGCCGCTTGACCTTTGTTAATGAATATGGCTCATTGCATAAAGGTGATAAAGTGCAGAAAATAACATTTAAACCCAAGGTTACGGGAATCGATTCAGTGTTTCACAAAGAAAGAATTTGCATACATTGGTCCAACAATTTCTGAAAGAATTTAGTCTCGGATGCTCAGTGCAACTGGAGTTGCACGTTATTATAAAAGGCAACCGAATGACCTTGAAATGATAACCTCTTTCGTAAGGAACTCAAGAGGAACGCATGAGTGGAGATGTGCTAACCAGGACAAAAATGTGCCACTGAATGGAGAGCATCCCTAATTTTAGGAATCTATTTTCTCTTAGCAAAGACCACAACAATCTCTTCTCAGGATAAATGGTAAGCTTCGTCACCTCTTTGTATGGCTGAGGATATGTCAAACAAACATACAAACAAAACTTACATTTATATAGCGCCTTTCACGTCGAGAGGACATCCCAAGGCGCTGTACAGTTAGGTAGGACAAGAGCAGGGTGGGAAGGATCAGGGCAGGATAAAGAATAGTAGGAAAAGTAACTGTATATTAGTGGGCGAAACACGGCAGCCAAATTGCGCACAGCAGTGTCCCACAATCAGTCATGGAAGTGGGACTAGGGGCAAAAGGGGATAAAGAAGCAAAAGGGGAGGGGTCGAGGCAGGGGGAAGAAAAGCAGGAAAGTCGACTGTATACTTGTGGGCGAAACACGGCAGCCAAATTGCGCACAGCAGTGTCCCCACAAACAATCGCGATAATGGGGCCAGGGGAGAAAAGGGGAAAAGAGGGTAAGGGTGGAGAGGGAGGGAAAGGTGGGATGGGTTAGGGTTAGGGAGGAAGAGGGGGGAGAAAGGGGGATAATGAAGAGAGGGAGGGAAAGATGGGTGGGGGCAAGATCAGGAAGATCAACTCAGCTTATTGGGAGTACAGTTATATACAGTAATAGCATATGGCCCACATGGAAAACTTTTGTTTACTAATCTGAAATGGGTGTCAGAATGATGTTGTGCGGTGTGTAAATATTCCCTGTGACCATGTTCTCCGCTTATTTTGACGTTTACAATGGAATCAATTGTCATGCCTCCCCTGATTATTATGGGTTTTAACATTTTGTTTTGGTGTAAATTTTATCCCGAGCAAAACATACAGGGTGCCCATGAAGTGCTTTTACACCCCTGTTATATAACAGCGATATGAGATATGATGGAGCAGCTCAAACAAGCTGTCAGAGAAGCATTTTGTCTTGTAATTCCATCATGTTATGGTAGATTTAGCACCCCCAACATGTTACCAGATCATTAATTGCCATGAAAATGATGGGGCTCACCCCGATCCTCTGGGCATCTAAATCCAGTTAACCACTTGCACTCAATACAATTAAGTGCTTCCAAATACAACTAGCATCATTCTTTCACATGTTCCAGTTCTTGGTCAGTGTGCCATAGAGAGAGAAAAAAACGAAGTAATAAGGCTTTGTGAACACTGTTGTTTCTGTTGCACATGGATCCACTTAGGGTTAGTGTTGTTGTGTGACAGTGTTGACTGTGACAGAATCTATCTGGAATTTCCATATGTCAGTGGGATGCATGGCACTCTCAGTTTGGTGCTCTTAAGCACGGTGATCGGTTTCCACATGTCCCAGCTGACCCCCCCACCAGCCAAAAAATGTTGACTGTCCACTGATCATCAGTGCATTGATTATCAATGTAGAGAGATGAGGAGTTTTGGATGGAGGGACAGGTACTGTATGTAGTTTGTGGAACTTTGGCAGTGTTGTTACATTCTGGCAACATTCAGGGATATTTAAACGTTTGTACAAAAGGTTTTCTTCACCACAGGAAACCCTTATCCTGATGTGATCCATAGGGAACAGTGTTGATACTGGAATCAGTATCAACTTACAACCTTAGGAAATGTATTTCCCTTGTGCAAGAAAAAGTTGATCTGAAGAACTTCTGAGAAAACATAGTTATTTATTTTTTTAAATTCCAGTCAATAAATGTATACAATTGAGAAAATAATACCTTTTAGTTGCTTCCATCATCAGGGGAGAGTCTGATAAGAAGGACTGGACTTTAAGGAATCGTTGTCATTGCCTTCAAGGTTTATCTGGACTATATCAACCGAACATAATGGACAGCAACAGAGGCCAGATGAATTGAAATCAAAGGCTAAAATTCCATCATATTGCTGTGATTTGAAACTGAGTCTTTCCGAGGAGCCCTGTTACAGGGAATGTGAATTCTATTTCTCTTCAAATGGACACCTGATTACTTGTTGCTGTTGAATCACCGTCAAATACAGACGTATAATCGAGCGAAGAACCCCAGAAAGCAAAAGCTTGCATTTCAACAACTCTTCATGCCAAAAGTACACAGGTTGCTTATGGCACATTTTAAACCTGCCGAATTACTCAGTATTATCCTTCGCCTACTGTGTTTCAAAAATCCATTAAAACCTAATCTTTACAACTTTAAAGGTGTCAGCTGCAAAACAACCGAGCGCTGAATCAGTGTGGAACATAAGAGGTATTATTGAAAAGATAATGGCAACCATATGTACAATCCGAGTGTAACGTAAGTTCTATCAGATTCATTCTTTAAATGAAAAGAACTCAAGGTCATAGTAACATTATTTTCACTCTAGCGTGTGCGTGTGTCATTTTCTCCCTACCCCTGCATTAAACCAAAACAGAAGTTTACTCTGTACAAGGAGCGAGTGTGATTTTACACCTACCCTCCTACACTGCCTTGCCCAGAACATAAAAAACACCAACAGAATCAGTTTAGTTTTGATCTGATGGAAAGGAAAACAGATCTATACCACTGCAGTAAGTGATTCTGACACAAAATACGATTGGAACTTGCTGAGATCCTTGCTGTAAGTCGCCAAAGCTAGATAGAGTGTCAAGTGTGCTGAACCTGCGCGAAGAGTAACTTTTTATCACAATTACCTCATCGCGAAAGGCACACTAAGTCGGTCAGTTGTATAACTCGTGGGTTGTTATGAGTATAACAAAGGAATAGAAGATACACAGTAGACTTGTGAATTATTGATGCGTTTGAGTAGTACAATGCTAAATCTGTATGCTCACATTATTTATGTTTTCATGGCGTAGATGCAGTTCTTTCTTTGGGGTTACTCACAGAGGTCAAGAAATGCAGGATTTATTCAAGTTTACTGTATTTTTAGCACCATGCCCTCCCAACATTTTCAATTTCAGTGCTGAAGTTTCCGAAATATCTTTTAACTCATTCAAATCTTTCAAACCTGTTGAGACGTAGCTTAATGGGCTTAAGTTTGCAACAACACATAATGGATTGACTTAAGTGAATGGGAGTGGTGAGTTGTCTACCATTCTTCAACTAAATGCCACGTGCTCTTTTTTGTTCACAAATTCATGCCCCCCCCCCACCCCCACCCCGTGGCTATTTGTGTGATTTTGATGTGCAGAATGGCTGCCATGCTCGACAGCATTTGCTGAAGCATTCTTTGAGAGAATTGTTGTTGTTGTTGTTGTTGATAGGATGCTGCGCAAAATATACGCAATGTATTTTAGTAAGAGGCATTCGAGCACTTATTACAGATTTGACACTGTGACCCGAACTGTTTCACAAAATGCTCCAGTTTCACCCAATCAGTCCCCACTCCTCACAAAAGGAACTTCCACTTCCAACTCCAGCTCATTTGCACTTAATTAAGGAGTCAGTGAGTGCACCAATTTCCAAATGTTGACCTCCCACTGCTTGTAAAGTTGATTTTTTTGGTCTGTGTGCCAGGACTGTGAAGTCGATCGGGCTCTGCTACCCAATTAAAATTGATAGGTGAACATTGTATTACTTATTGAAAACGACGCTTTGAATACTGAGATGTCAGAGCACAACATTTGGGTTCAAGGTCCATTTTTGTGCCTTGCGAGACACTGTGTTACTATGATGCTATGCAAGCCCAGGTTTGTTTGAATTGGATTGTATTAGTCAGCAAACAGAAACGGGAACAATTAAAACCGAGGAAATGTTTTCAAAGATGCACAGGATTGGAACATTTCAGCTACTGGATAATGTCCTAAGACTCCAATCTGATGCATGCATGGTTGTATATTGGTTTGAAGTGCCTTGGGATGTCTTGCTGTTGTGAAAGGCGCTATACAAGTGTAATTTTGTTGTTGTTGTTGTTGTTATTGGTGCCTCGTAAAATAAAGGTATCAATGGGTGAGCTTGCAACCATTTTGGCTTTGCTCTGGGACACCAACCGATTCAAACCTCCTTTCCCACTATCAGACGTACCTCTTTGTCTGTGCGATCTCCTTCCATTTCCACCACCACCCAACCACCCTCCACCCTCCTTATCCTTTTTAGCTACCTGCCACCCTTACCCAGATTGGGTGCCCAGTCAGCAATGTACATTACTTTGAGACTTCCCCCAATGTGAAAGGCACAATGTAAACGTGAATTGTTTGTCTCGTTTTTCATCAAAAGAATACTCCTTGTGGTTGGTATGGCATCGATCACATAAACATATCGACAGCACTTCACAGCACGTTGATGAGACCAATGATTCATTGTTGTAAATTGCAATTTATCGCAATTTGTAATTGACTTATTGATTGTTGCGTTAATTAACAAACCCCATGGTAAATTAACTGTTGTTTCTCTACGTGATGAATCTGCTGTCAATCAAGTAAATGAGAATCTGCCCACAATAGAAAGGAGAGTGGCGACAGTTGATGGGTTGCATAGTAAAGTGATCCGTTTTGGATGCCGGTTGCGAAACCATTGCCGTGCATTTACGTTCGCAAAGTGGGACACGATCGCTCAAGCGCAATATTTCCTTTTCCTCCCAGATATTGACGAATGTGTCACCGGAATGCACAGCTGCTGGAACGACTCTGTCTGTGTGAACTTGGAAGGTGGGTTTGACTGTCGGTGTCCGTACGGAGAGCATTGCACAGGCGACTGCCCCCACGACGGAGGGCTGAAACACAATGGACAGGTCTGGACTCTGACCGACGACCGCTGCTCCGTCTGCTCATGTCAGGTAAGTGCCTGCATTCCACGTGGCGTTATTGTAATTGGCAATGGGGGAGTTTCATTATGTCAGTGTGTTGCCCTTCTATGCCAATGCCCACCATATTCTGCTGTGCGCAATTGCCTGCCGCGTTTCTCCCACGGTTCACGTTACAGTATATTTTGTGAAGCGATTTGAGACGTCTCGAGACGTGATAAGGCGCTATATCAAATGCAAGGTTTTGTTTTATTATTGTAATTATTATTATCATTCAGACAATGGCAATGCCAATGTGGTACAAATAGAATTCCTCAGCAACAAAGACTCAAGTCTGGACTGAGCTTTGGTCATGCACGTTTAGAAAAACAAGTTCCCAATGTTTCCTAAATTATACTCCATTTCGGCCTCTATTGAAAGATTTTAAGATTGCTCAAAAATGGAGAATATTTCTCATTTCATTCTCTTTTTTGAAGCGAGTTTCTCCATAGTTTACCAAAGGGTCCATCTTACACACGAAGGAAGACGGAACTTAAGAATTGGATGGCTCCTCCTCTGACTGAAAAGTTCCTGTTTTCTCCTAACAGGATGGGAAGATTTTCTGCAGAAGGACAACGTGTGACTGTCGCAACACCAATGTGGATCTCTTCTGCTGTCCTGAGTGCGACACCAGAGAGACCAGCCAATGCCTGCACCAGAATGGCCATTTGGTTTACCGCAGTGGTGACCTCTGGACCTACAGCTGCCAGCAGTGCCGGTGCCTGGTAAGTCAATGCATTCCTGATACAAACCACAAGTTGACAGATAGGAATGCTTACCTCACCCTGCCTGACAGATCTGGAAGAATAGAAGCCTTTGGGTTAGCTCAGACAAGGGTCGTGCAATACAATACAAAATTACATTCAGGTCGGGAGGATATCCCAAGGCTCTGGACATTGTGGGGGTGGGTTAAGGGAGGGTGGAGGGCAGAGAAGATACGAGGGTGGCTGAAGGCACACTTCTTAATACAATCAATTTAGTTCATTTCACCAATTAACCTGAGTTGCCAAGTTGGTGAAAGTTTCCTATGTACCGGGTTTCTCTCCACAGGGAAAGTATGAATAGCTGAATCCTGTAATTATCTGTGCTCACTCAAAGCTCTTTATCCAACTCTTAGTATTCCTGAAATTTGTTATTTATGTTAGATATATTTATGCAGAGTATCTAGATTGAGTTTGAGTCTATTTGAGGGAAGAAAAGTTCCTAAAGTGTTGTGTATAAAAAATCAATACATTGTATTAATAATGTACTAAGTGTTTAGCAAACATTGTTATTGTTTAAGGGGGAATGAGATCCGTAATTGTGTGCAAATGATTTCAACCCGTTCACCATTATCGTGTACGAGCTTCGCAAACAAATGAAAAGACTTTTACCCCCCCTTAAAAACTGCCTCATTATCCACTTGAAATGTCAAGCACATTAGAACCCATTTGAAGGTCAAGCAGCAAACTTAGTTGCTTGAGTTCTGAATATGTTTATTTCAAAAATTATCATGACGACAGTGCTTTTGCTGTTGTGTGTTTTATAATTAAAAAATTCACCTTCTTTCCTGACTTCATTAAATTGACAGCACTCTGGATGAAGCATCCATCTTCTGGAAGTGTTGTTACAAATGCAAAGTCCAGTACCTGGGGTCACAGCTTTGTAGCTACTCTACGAAGACTGGCAATGCCGCAACTGACTTGAACGATGTACCAAAAGAATCGCACAGTGGTGGGGAAACTGTCATCAACTTTGCATTCCTCATTCAGATAGTTTTAACCGGTTCTTAGCTTGGTTTGCTGGATGCTGCTCCACACCAAATCCCTGTTCCCTGCAATGTTCTAGTGTGTGGAGGGTGTGGTTGGGAGGTATAAGAAAGCCCACGAGTTGCTCTTTCCTTTGTTTGCGTTCCTCATGTTGCGGTAGCCTACTTTTCACTGCCAGCAACACTCTCTGTTTCATAATTGAGAGAATCATCCTCTTGATCCTGCCATAAATTCGGTTGATCAGATGGCGAATAAGTTCTGTTACCGGCAATCCTACCCCCTTGATCCTGAACACGTGTTTGCAATGGATGTCTCTTGGAAGAGATGTGATGTGTAGATCGGTGTCTAGCTTTCAGATTTCGACTGGCTTTGGGTGTGTGAAATTGCACCATGTCTAAGTGCACTCACTGTCTGTGTGTTAATGGTGTAGCAGGGAGAAGTGGATTGCTGGCCTTTAACCTGTCCGACTCTCAGCTGCGAGTACACAACCATCCCGGAGGGAGAATGCTGCCCACAATGCGTCAGTGATCCCTGCTTAGCTGACAACATGGTCTATGATATCCGTCAGACTTGTATAGACAACCATGGAATAACACGGCTCAGTGGCTCTATATGGACCATGCCTGGATCCCCCTGCACTGCTTGTAAATGCAAGGTACTGTATGACATGAGCAATCTTGTTGTCTGAATCGCAGCAGGTCTAAAGAAAGCACTTTTCTTCACGTTGTCACTTTTGGGAAAAAAAATCCAACCATATAGGAGAAAGGAGTGTATAAAACCTCATTAAAATGCATTGCGCTATCTAGCTTTTGCTGCTGTTTCGCTGTGTCCCCTTAAAAATGTAATAGCTTTCTTATGTAAACTTGAAATGTAACTAAGTAACATTAAAAATAGTAGCAGTCACTGGATGTTAAATGCAGGGTGTTAACTACAACTTACACTTTGCATATCTTTCTAACATTCAGCTTCTGTTTTCCATTTTTGCATTGAAGGTTTCATTGAATAAGTGGAAAGTCACTTTAGTTCTTCGTCTTAAGACAAGTGTTTTATGATATAAATAATAATCTTTGCTTTTAATAAAGCCCCCCATCACATCTTCGAGAAGTCTCAAAGAGCTTCACAGAATATACCCTAAAATTAATAAACAGTGGGCAGAATGCGGCAGCTAATTGTGCACAGCGATGTTCCTCCCAACAATCGTGGATTGAGTGACCAAATTATTATTATTATTAAGTTTTAGATTTCCCCCAGGAGGTTTTCTCAAACGTTTGCTGGGAAAATTCAGGCGCAGATGGAATTGATCAATTGATATGTCATCATTGTCGGTCATTGCATAATAATGATATTTGAGAGTGCAGTTAGTGCAGTTTGGATTTAGAATAAGCACCAGAATCAGCATCAGACTAGATTTTCCAACAGATTCTGCCATTTGACGTAATTCGCATACTTTTCCATTTATTTACTGTTTGAGGCATACACCTTTTTGTGCCAATGCATGGTCTCCTCAGTCTTTCAGATCTTTGGTGAGTCCACAGCATTCACTGGCCCACATTAACCTGATACATGACAATGACAATTCATTTATTACATAATTTTTCAATGTACTTTAATACCCCTTGATTCAAATTAGTATTCCCTGTGTTTGGAGTATAGCCAAAAACATTCATTTTGTCAGGGAATGAAAAGTTTGATTTTGATGATTGGCTATGTCTTCTTAATTGGATGTGAATCTTCTAATGAAATGCTTTATTAGTTGGTAATGTTTTGTTAACTGCAATAGCAATCATCATCTGCACCATGTGAAAAGGCTCTATATTAAATACGAGTTGTAGTTGTCATTGTAATTTATTCATTCAAAACCTGGCATGCTCTCAATGTGAATTAAAAAAAGGCCAAACTCGCACAGTGGGAAATTATGTCACTTGTTAACCTGTAAGTTTAGTATGGGAAGTGTCCAGCACATAAAACAGGAGGTAATGCTACTAGAACTTGTGCATTTATGTACAGCAGTCAAACCAAAGTTGTAAAGGATGCCTTATAATGAGGTTGCATAGCTCCAAGCTCCCGTGTGAAGGGCACTGTATAAATGCAAGTTGATATCTTTCTAGATTTCCCTTCAAGGTGTGAGGAGCAAAATGGGATGATCTGGGGGATGCAGTGGAGCAAGAATAACTTTTAAAATCTGAATTGGAGAAGTATAGTGAAATATCAAGAGGGTTATTCATTCTGTTTTCTGTTCTCTGCAGAATGGAAACATCTGCTGTTTGGTGGATGTGGATTGCCTCCACAATAACTGAAGATCTCTATGGACTGCTTTACCTCTTGTGTGGACTGTGTAGGTAATGTCTAAAACGTACTTCAAAAGGGTCCTTGCATTTTACAGTACAACTTAAAGCTGCCAAATGGAGCAAGATTTCTGGGAGTCTTGTCTTTCGATGAACTACCCTGCACTTTTGTGGCTATTCAGTTCAAAGTGTTTCACTTTCAGCTCAAAATTGGGAGCTTCCATCACCATGCCATTGGAAGATCACACCTCTATATTTTTTACAGCATTTTGATAACTGCAAACGGGAAACGGGTTTGTATGCCCAAACTTTGCAGTTGAATATCTGTCGAAACGTGTTTACCTGTCTTTCTGTAAATCAGTGAAGTCCAATATGACATGTTAATGCTTTAAGTACCGGATGTCCTTTGCAGCTTTGAAATTCATACTCATTTAACACCCAAATAAATCATTGCTGAATTTCAATGCTGAACACCATGAACAAAAGCTATGGTAATGTGAGGAACTACAGAAAATTATTTTGAATTGTGTTCTGTGTTGTCCAAAATTCTGTTTGGTTTTTTTTTCCGCAAAAAAAAATCTGGTGGTGAAACGCAACATTCCCCACAAAGGTTGTGAATTATTTCAAGCGTCAGGGTAAGAAAACAAAACCTAGAAAGGAAATGCAGTTTGAGAATTTGCCATTTGTTTTGTTTTGGTAATATTGTACCACATTTTCAACACAATCTGACGATCCAAATTTGACTTCAGTACAATGCAGCAGAATTCTTCTCTGAACTCAGTTCACCCTTGGACAAATGATGGAGACTGCATGGTATATTAGTTAGGAGATTGGCCTTTCATGTTTGGAATCTGTGTTCAAATCACCCCCAGCAGGTGGGATAGTGATGGACAAGGCCTTTCTTACTGTTGGCTGTAGGGGGCCTTAGTAAAGTCAGTCTAAAATTAGTTTTTAATGGATACGAGTCAACATCACAAACTGACCATCTCACTCAGAGAGTACGTTAGAATTGTTGGTGTGTGAAACCGAGAGCGTGACGATGATGCCCTTGCTCAACATTTGCAAAAAGCTGGAGAGTGTGTCTCTGCCATTATTGTGAATTTTCTGCTCCTTATACTCTGGGGGTTCAGCACATGTCAAATAAATATGCTTCTTGTGCAGCTGGCCTAATGGCTGATGATGGCGCAAAATATGTTTTGACGCTCAGCAAATAAAAACTTTATGACAACTCGAAATCCATATTTCGACTTCAAAGGGAGTATGTGTTCAATGTATGAAAGTGTTTGCTCAACATGCGGTAGTTTGTAGTCAGTGTTGAATTAAAGGCTTCCAGCTCATCTACTTTGTCTTTAGCGCACAAGATATCTTTTTGTTTCAGTTTTGCCACTGCATTTAGTTTTCTTTGACAGTGTAATGAAATTAGAAAAATAATTGTTTTTTGAGTTACATACGGTTGAAACAAAAGTTTGTTTCTACCTATTTAGAGTTTATTATCAGAGGCAGAGAGAGGTGTCGTAAGGGGATAAGGTTCCTAACCTGACCTCAAAGGCAGCGAGGGTATCAATATTCAAAGAGCAAAGAATGTGCTTGTGTCCTCTCCTAAAATTTCCATTATCATGTCTCTTTGCTTAATGCCTTAAAGAGCAGTTTGTAGATTTTAGGATCAAGTTGCAGTAAAATCCTGAATTGTTTTGAGGTTCCTGACTGTACAGGCGAACGCATTGTCATGAGTTTATTTTTAAGGCAGTAGAATATCAGCATAGAATGTAAAACTTAAGTTCATAAAAGGTCATCTGAGCCCTGAGATGTTGCTCCTGCAAAGTCATCCTTTTTCTTACCTTTGGGAGATTCAATTATAGTTCATAGGAACCTCGGGAACAGGAGAAGACTGTCGAACCCATCAAGCCTGTTTCACCAGTTTATTAGATCTTGGCAGATCTCTGAGCTCTCAATGTCCCTTTCATCGTACCCATTACCTTTAGTACTCAAGGCATTTATCTATCTCCTTTGCATATATCTATTGATTCTGCCTCCGGAGCAGGATACATCATAAATCACAACCCACTGTAAGAAGAAATGCTTCTGAACCTCAGTTCTAACTGTCTTTGTTCTGGTTTTAATAGAACAGAACAAGATTTGTAATAGAACCCTCTACTAAAAGGGAAGAGATGCCCCCTACATAACCTTCCCATCGTTTTCTATTGTTTTAAATGCCTCAATCACCCCTTTGTCTCTGCTCTATGAATATAATCCCAGTCTACCTAGCTTCTCATCATACCTGAAGTTTGTAGGGTCATTTCTATTTGCAAGTAGCCAATGCCACAGCAGAATGTAATGAGTGCAAACAGCTAGAAGATTTGCCCAGCAGTGACCTTGCATTGCACAAGAAACCATGGTTCGCCTTTGGTACATCAAAAATCTCTGTTGTTTACCACCTTTGACTAGAATCTGATTTATTTAATGATAGAATTTATTTCTACTCACATAACCATATGCTGCATTACTGGTTCAGGAAATAATGATTGATTCACTTTTTGGGTTGGAAAGCAATTATGTTTTCTGAGATTACTGTTGTGCAGTGAATTAATACTTTGACTACTAAAATGGATTTCTTTGTAGTATTCCACCAAATAAATGATCCAACACATTGAGTAAGATGCATGATAGGAATTGGAATGACAGACAATATTGGGTAATTTACATTATTATTGTGGTCTAATTCTTTTTTCTTTTGGATTTGAAATGCTACAGTTGTTCTCATATGTATTAACTGACTAGATTGGGATAGTTGCAAATTACATTCATTTTCCTATAATATGTTTGCAAAGTTCAAATCCAATCCTTAGCCGTGTATTATCATACTTCTAAACTGAAAATTAAAATCAAATTTATATCTAAAGTTATTATTTAACATAATTCCCACTTTTTCGATTGTTACTTTTTATAATGTCTCAAATCTTATGACAAAAAGGGACTTTATATAAACTAGTTCAAGTAGTCGTGTTAAAACTTGACTCGAGACCCAGAAAATGGTGTCTCTTCAAATGGTAAATAGCTTGCTGTTGTATGTGTTCATATTACATGTTGTATGCGATTAAACTTTTGTGTTATGTTAAGTGTTTTGTGTTCTTCAGTTATTGTTTCTCTACTTTTAAGCATTTTGTGCAATATGTTATTTTCTTGATAGCTCTTAAGTTCAGATGATAGTTGAACCACTGTATAGTTTCTTTATTTCCAAGTAATGGTATTGTACACTTTGTCGCTAAGCAGGTCAAAATGTGATTCCTTTTTTTACACCAATGTTCCATTTAAATGAATGTAAATTATATATCATGCCAGAAATATTTGCATCCTAACAAAAATAATGGGAATTAATTTGGAAGCGTCTTAACTTGTCTTGTGTTATTGTTAACTTAGCCCTTTTTGTGTGAACAGTTTAAAGTAATTTCTGAGTAAAAGTAAAAAAGATCCCAGCATGGAAATGCAAATGAGTTCATTCAGCTGTTCAGCGCTCCATATGTTTTTGTTGTGTGTGTGTGACTCATTATAGCAATAGCTGTGAACTCGCAATTTTATTTTAAAGGTTTTTAATTCAGATCATTTGCTCACTTCAAAGGTTAAATGGTCTTAGTAGAATTGTGCTGTGATCAAGAGCATTTGTCCATACATTGAAGGAATGTTTTCATTGAATAAATATGTGTTTGCTTTGACTACTGCCTTTAACGTGATACTAAAGGATAATGGATTTTAATCTGCTCTGTTGAATATCTAACAATAAATGTTGTTTTTTTTAATCACTGCAATTGTATTCTCTGAAACCGCACTGAATAATTGCTCCACATTTTGTAATTGGCTCAGTGACAGCACTTTCGCCTCTTGACTCAGAAGGTTGTGGGTTCAAATCCCACGTCAGGACTTGACCTGATTGAAGTGGTGCATTGTCGGAGGTACTGTCTTTCAGATGAGATGTTGAACCAAGTTGATGTCTGCCTGTTCAGGTGCATGTTAAAGATCTTCACGGTATGATTCGAAAAGAGAAGGGGAGTTTCTCCCAGTCTCATGTCTAATAAATCCCTCAGAACTAAAATAGGTCACCTACTCCATTAGCTGTTTGTGGGACAACTAGCTGCCATGTTTTGCCCACAAAATGCAGTCAATCCACTTTACACTATCCTGTGAAACGCTTTGAGATGTCTCAACAACTTGATAAGTCCGAGGATGATTGTTATTATTCATGTTGATCCTCCAGGTTTGTGGTGTATAAAAGCTGGAAAAAAGTATATTAAATGAAATGAGAGAAGGAATAAAACATGTGGTCTCATTTGAGAAATGTCTTCAGGGAATTTCTAAATACCTGTATTGATATTGTGGTTTCTGAAAAAAGAACTTTTCTTGAATATGATATATCTAATTTTGGTATATAAAAAAAGGTGTTGTGGGCACTTCAACCAGGATTAACTTATAATGATAAAAAGGAGGAATACTGGAATAATTCTCTGGAGCAATGTTCTCAAATATGTTTAATTTATATTCATAGTTGCTTTATTAATATTCATAGTCATTTTGCGCCCTGTGAAAGGAATACCATACCTCAGTACCTGGGTTCTGCATTAACAGGTTTAATCTTGACCTTGCCACAGAATTTTTAGCAATCTTCGTTTGACCTTACCACCTCACTGGCTTTAAAATGGCTATGATGTCTAGCAATCGGGAAACGCCTGCATTACTGATTGGATGCTTTAAACCTGACAGGTGCATTACCGAGAGTGCTTGTTCATCATTCCACATTATACAGTTTTACTGGAGCACCTAATGTCAAATTCAAATATGAGACAAAAACCTTTCATTCTTTCTTTGTGTTGCAGTCACTGATTTACTATCCGTCAATAGCTGAATGTAATCATCTAAGTTCCAATCATCTATAATATTCTCAAGACTGTCTAAAGTTTTAGTTCATGCAATCTCCTTGCTTTAACCTGCCCTTTCAAAAATACATTTTGATGAAGTGTGGGGTCATCAGTCATTGCGAAGAGAGTGAGAATTCAGTATTCATAATTTGCATACTGAAATAACCTCTAATATTCTCTTCATGTGGCTGATAAAGATCACAACCCAGACCCCATTTGTGTACTGACTATAAATAATACGGTTGAATTTGTATGAAAGGTACACAATAGGCTGAATGGGGTTCTTCGGTGCTGCAAACTTTCTATCATTCTAGGTTAAGGAGGACTAAATGAGAATTGATTTCCATTGCAAAATGCCCAAACTAAGAATCGGGGACCAAGGCGTGAAGGTTTTACTCTCGGAAAAGATCCTCTAATGCCTACGGTAAGTTTTGCATTCTTTTTGTAAATATGCAGAAGTCATCAACTAGTAAGGGAGTGTTTGATTTAAAAAGAAAATCTTGTCTTTGGGTGCTATTTATATTGTGTTCATCATTGTTGAAGGCAGTGTGCCAGCAATGACATTCCAATTTAGGAAGAAGAACTACATCCATTTGTTTTAACATTCGGGCTGAAACTGTGTTGCCACTTCAGCAATAAAGCTATCTGTAGTGAGAAACCCAATAATACGAATCCCATGTGGCATGAGGTTTTGGCATTCCATTGAGTGCTTCCTTCAATTACATAACTCCAACCATGTTTTATCAGAATCCATCATTTCTAGTTTGACGTCAAACTTGATGTTTGTAATTTGCCCAGTGTCAACTTCAATGTAATAAAAAGGTAATATTCCTATCATGTTTAAAATATGGTTAATGTAGTCAGATAATAAAAATGTGACAATGACAAAGATTTCAGCTTTATTGGTCTGCAAATCAAATGTGGGGGAAAAGTAAAGTTTATTAGCTGCACAACACTCTTAATTATGGAGCATGATTCTGCTGAAAGCATCTCTAACTCCTGATTCAGCTTGCACCCAAAACAAAACAAAAACATTCTTGTAATCAAGTGAGTTGAGAAATATTCATTGGACAAGAAAATGTTGAAGAATATTTTAAATCGCATATAAACACTTGCTTCTTCAAGCAATTCCAAACTTGAAATTAAGCCAATTATAATTACCGTAATGTGGGAATGCTTGGTACAACAAAATATAAGGCTTTCACCAGAATTACGGACTGGGTTAAACAATTTTTACATCGTGGCACCCTTGCACACTTTCTTTTAATCCAATTAAAATGTTAATTTCGAGGCTAATTACTTCGCAATTATTTCAAAATATTACTTCAAAAAACGCCTTCTGTCTATTGGTCGTTGAACCCCTTTCAAAGTGAAAGCTACAACGCCAACAGGGTCTCTTAATAGCCCAAGGTGCCAGAGAACCGTAATCTTATAACATATTCCAGTCATACAATCGCTCGAGTCTGTTCTCTCCCACTGCCCCATTCTGCTAGTAACTCATCCAAGTGATCATTCTTAGTGGGTAAGCCTGGAGAGCAAGGTCCGCAAGCTATTGAACCACGGTGGGAGTCATCCCGGTTAAGTTCAATCCTATTCATCTCCAACATCTGTGGAAAGTAGTCATGAATAAGCCATGACCTAATTTTCTTTGCCTCCAGATACTCAGGATCCTGAAGCTGACTACAGCACCTCATGATCTTTGTTACTGTGATCAGCCAATTCAATTTCTAGGCTTTCCACGAGTCTGCGTCGCCTATTATTATCCCCTCCACAAGTGGACTTTTAGTCACTGAACTGTCTGTGGTGTAACTTTACATATATTCCCCCTCACAGCCGTGACGAAACATCATGCGAAACAATGAATAACTAATATGCACGCGTTGATTATACAATATCCGCAATGCCCAAGTGAGAGTAAAGGGTTGTCTTTGCGTTTTGTAGTTCATGAAATGCACACAGAATACACAATTGAAACATGAAATAAGCGACTTGACGCTATATCAGATGCAAGGATTAATATTATATTAATGGCAGCACCGAAATGAAATCAGTGAAAACATTCCATTTTGCCTCCCTCCTGAGATCTGCTTTGCAAATTTGCAGGGCAATGCGGTATGTGACACTTAACACATTCCGTCTGTTGTGAAATGTTGTACTTTTCAACACAATAGGTCAAAATGGATAGTGCAAAGGTGAAAGAAAGATGATAGTGTCTGAAAATAAAGGGAGATATTTTATAAGGATGTAAGGCTTGAGAAAGGCAGTACATTGAGCAGCAAGTGGCAGTTAAAGAGTTGAGAATAGCTGGCCTGCACTGTCTTCTTTGCTGCAGTGTGTTCACAGTGTACTTGCTGTTGCCTGAGGCATAGATAGCCAGATGAAAGTCAGCCAATGCGTTGAAGCTCTTTTTATATACAGAAGGTTTCAATAAATATTTCATGTAGATAAGCAATCACCCAACTAATTGACATAGTCTTTAAATAAATTATGCTTTGTCAAGAGCATCTGCTTCTCCCAGACTTGATGGTAATTACAATAGGAAACTTTCCCCATGACTCTGCAACACTGAATGTTTTGAAGTTTAGATTCAAATCTGAAAGGGATATTTTTGCGAAGCAGGTAAAAGTAAAGGCTTTCCCCCACCCCCCCCCGGCTGTTTGCTTTCACATTTTTAATCATTGTGGAATCGCAATTTGGTTTTGTAGAGTACAGTTGTGGAGTTCCAATTGAATATTGGGATGAATCACAACTACAAATTAATCTGGCAAATTCACCATCTGGAGCACATTGATGAGGGAAAGGTGCCAAGCACTGACCAAAAGCCTCTTGCGCGGTAAAGAAAAAATATCAGAACAATCAAAGCAATACTCCTTGCACTGGTTATAATGCTGTTGGTACCTTCCCTTTAAGAGTTTGGTGAAGATGCTGATTTTTGTCACGTAAAATATTACCAATGTGATCCCCAGAGCAACCTCAGCGCCCACGGAGAAAGCTCAGCGAAACTTCACAACAATGATATCTGGGACGAAGGAATTATAACTTGAACCAATCGACAAATTGAACCTGTTTTCACTGGAACAGAGAAATTTGAGTGGAGTTTTAATTGAGCTCCTCACAAGTCTGAGAGGTTTTGAAGGAATAAATCACAAGTTTATTCGCACTGGTTGGTAACTAGGGGCATAAATTTAGAATTGTTACTGTAAGAGATGAGGCAAGGTTAGGACAAATGTTAGGACAAATACTTGTCACGGAGGGTTCTAAAATATGAAATACTTTGCTGCGAGTGTCTATTGAAGCTACAAAATAAACGTTTTTGAAGAGGAGCAATATAATAGGGTCCAGGGAAAGAGCAGGGAACTGAGATTAGAGTAGTTACCTCTAGTAGGTGGGCCGCCACCAGCATCAACTCAATAAGCCAAATGGCTTTCTCATTTGTCATTGTCGTTATTCTATGGTGAATGGCTGGCAGCTTCTCAAGATCCCAGCCTATTAGATGGAGAATGACATGGAATTGTTGTCTGTGGAAAGCAAACCGACTGAGGTTGAAAAGTGCAGTAACAATTCCCGAGAGATTGGATGTACAAATATTCGGTTCTTTTATCAAAAGAAAAATCATGTTGTAAATTACTGGTCTAACCTCTTCATTCAAAGCAACCAATTTGCCTGGCAAATAGCATATCCTCTAGAGAATAATATTTTTTACCCAAAACATCATTGGAAAAAAAGCTGCAGGAAATGCACACAGAGCAGTACAATACCAGCAGCTGCACTGAGTTGGCCGATGGGAAAATTAAATGCAGAGCTTCTCATTACCCACAGTAAGGAATTAGATGAATATTTCAACTGTGCTTCAATATTATTGAATGATAATTTTAATTTGAAAATGCATATTTATATCATGGAGGGGAAAAAAGAAAGACTTACGGTATATAGAAATAGATATCAATTCCAACATTTTTCGAAGGTAAATGTAATGCAGTGGCTGATTAGTTAGTTAGCAGTTGCTGTATAGGAATTTAATGATTCTTACAACACCAAGAAGAACACATTGAATTTATATAGAACCTTTGATGTCGGGAGGATGTCCCAAGGTGCTGGACATTTGAGGGTTTGTACCGGAGATGGGGGTGGGGGGAGTTGGTTTCAAGCGGGGTTGGGAGGCCACCAGGTAGGCGTGGGAAGATGACCAAAGGCAAGTAACTTAATAGTTCAGTTACAAAATGCCATCATGTATTTAGGTGTGGTGACTGTTTGCTACAATACAGTGTAACATTGATATGAATTCCCTTTGTTTCGTGTGCCCAGAGGGAGGAATGGGGGGAACCAGCTTTATAAATTGTGATGATGTGTGACAGTCAGGCTTTTTTTTGAATAAAACACATGCTTTGCTGTTTCAATCTGGTCACTAATCTAAAGGGCCAGAAAGATTGCACACATGCAAGTGGAATTCTTATCCCCTGAGATCTTGAAGTCCCGCCCAAATGGTTAACGCTTATTCTGCGCGAATTGTTTTGTGTACTGAATTGATGTGATCACATTGTTAAGTTGCCTTTTTTTTAGAATAATGGAAAATCCCTCTACTGTACGAAAGCATCCTTTTCATTATCTTTGAGTTGTTTTATTGTTTTATTCTGAGCTCCCCTCCTGTAAGGAAGATACCTGAGACAGAACAAAGCAAGGCAGGGGATGGCTTGAGTTCTGACAAAGAGTCGTGGAGCCAAAAGGACTCACTTTCCTTTCTCCGTAGATCCTGCCTGACCCGCTGAGTGTTCCCAGGGATTTTAAAAAATTTATTTTCCAGCATCTGCAGTATTTTGCGTTTTGTTTTGGAGATTACTTATCTGGATAGTCAGTGAGCAGATTCGTATTTCTATAATACAAAGCTATGTTAGTCACATTATAGTTTCTATTTGAAGTTGGACCCATCTTTGTTTTTCTCAATGAGCTTTCTAAGTAGAGAGCACAATTTACGTATAAGCAGCGTCTCCATGTGTCCTAGTCTATAGATTTTCAATGCAGTTGAATGCTTCAATATGGCATTCCAAACCTCCACATGTCTATTTCTACTGTGAACCAACACTCTGCTGTTGGTCATCTGTGGGACTACCAACCAGGTACCGACCAGGAATGGAGAAAGTAATACCCTAGCACAGAAGAAGCATACTTCAAAGCATTTAAAAGTTTACAGCAGATAAATAACATAGCAAAGGAATTATATGGGCTTCGAATGATCTCTTTTGATGAAGTATAGGTATATAACTACCGAGCGTCTCTATCACTCTATCCTGGTCATCTCATAAAGTCTGGCCTTGGTGGGACTGAGAACTGATGGTGCAGTGACAGCCATCAGAAGCATGGTGGTACAGTACTCTAAAGCAGGAAAGAAATATGAAGATATTATATTGATGAAAAATGTCAATAAACCTTGTGAAACAAAAATGTGAAAGCTGCCAGCTCTGAGAATGATCACTGCCTGAGGAATGTGCGGCAACGAGGAAAGAAAAGAATCGTGCCTTCCCGACACGTAACAGAGAGAGAGAGCGAGAGAGAAAGCTGTCGATGCAAAGCTTTTGGCAGCTTTTGACCTCATTGTCCTGATCTGATTTTACAGTTCTATTACTTTTGCCATGTTGTAAACTGAAGCATATCTGTAGCTGCAGATTTATGCTCCAATAATAAGTTCCGATGCTGCACTTGCCATTTGTATAAGTTTAAACCAGTCAGCAGATTTTGCAGAGATCGCCAATTTCATGACTCCGTTCGGATCTTGTGCCCATAAAATTAAGTTATTATCACTGTCAGTGATTCTATTCCTGGTGTAGTCAAATTGCTCGCTTTTTGTGTAAGACTTATCTTCATTCAGTTTTGCTCGTTCTCCATGGATGCAACCCATTTGTAAGCATGTTTTCGCAGGTGCTAGTTAATGAAACATTTCCAACATTTTGCAGGTACAAATTAGATCCTAACAGATGCCTTTGGGACTAACTGCAAATTATATTGTCTGTTTCTCACCATGTAATGAGGATTTCTGGGTACATGACAATTTTTCATCCCCATTGTCTTGATTTCATTGTAGTATGTTTCAAAAATCCTTGAAAAGAATTGGCGAGCATCAATCTTGTGATGTTAAAATGTGTTCAAAATAGTGCAGTTAAGGTCGATTCTGTTGGAAGGATTTCCTGCAAAACACCAATTTACGATGATGACAAATTAGATAGCAATCAACATAGGGTAATATCTTCCATTGTACAATAATGATAATAACACAATAATAATAAAAAATCTTTGCATTTTGTATAGTACGCTTTCATGTCAAAACATCTCAAAGTACTTCATAGAATTTTCTGCAAATTATAGAGAATTATTCAAAAGTGCATTTCTAAGTGAAGGCGGAAGCCAATTTCACACAGCTGTAGCCTCAAACAGCCATGAAGTGAATGCATCCTTCTTCTCTTTGGATGTATTATTAACCAAGACTCCAAGCAAAACACCCTAAATTCCTTTTGGAACAGAAATAAACTCCACTCTGCTGTTAGGAGCATAGTTAGGAGGCTAACTATGGAGGCTAACTAACTGGCTAGTTAAGAGGTTGTCCAGTATTTTATTGCACCTTAAAACACAAGGAACCACTGACAGCTACATAGGAACACAATTCTTTCATCCTGTTGGTTAAAGCCGGGAGCTTTTGAAATAATAATAATAATAATAATCCTTGCATTTGATATAGCACCTGATCACATCTGCAAGATGTCTCAAATTGCTTCATAGAAAATACAGTAAAGTGAATTTTTATTTAAGCTCCTTGGTTGTGAAATTCCCACAACTCCTTTTTTTCACTCTAACAAGCACAGGGTTGACTTTGTGTTGACTTTAGCCCACTTGCCAATTCTTTGCATGTTTTGTCAACCAAATGTCGTCCTTTCAATACTTGGGGCAGTAATTGTTCTCTGACCCTGTCATTTATTTTGATTCTGAAGGATTTATTGACCTTTATTATAAATATATAAGGGCATTACATGTCCATACTATTGAGAGTGTAAAATATCTTGAAGGTTCTGCTGACTGGGTGTACAACCGGCTGCTATCAATCACATTTACAAGGTGTCAATATTCATTTGGCTCAGATAGCAGTGGCATCTCTAGCAATTGTGGTGAAGGTGTTTGAAGGAGGGAATCTTAACACAATTTGTCATCCATAGTTATTTAATAGAGATGCCAAACTCCTGAACTATTCTGGGCAGCGTTTTGGACACTTTAGAGATGAGGATTGGCAGCCGCTGTGGAGAAGAATCCGAATCCCGTTTGGTTAAGGTACAAAGTGGAGTAACCTTGACCTGCAAGAGGAGAAATTAGGCAAATTGTGGTGAGCAATCAGGCAAAATCAGGAGATTACCCAACCAGGAACAGATTACATTGCACTAGATATAAACTAATGCCTGGGTTCAGCTGCTGAAATGCATACTTTTACAATGCCCCAAGGCTCTGGGTTTCTATTTTCTGCAAAGTTTGGAGTTGAGCAAACTATCCCACCTATTAATTCCTGGCCTCCGAACCTCTTCCAAAAAAACAGGTTGAGATTCTAAAGAATAATTTATGGTACTTGCCCCCTTAACTGCACCTTCCTGTGAGAACTTTTGATTCCAGTTAAATACCTCATATACTCTTACGCAAAAAAGACTTTTTGTAATGGCTCATTATGAAACTCCATTAGAAAATCATATCAACAAATGATGTGCACAGTATTGATAAGCCTTTGGAGAATTGTTGGTTCCCTTCCAGAGCTTTCAGCACACAAGGTTGACTTTGTATTGACTTTAAATGTAATCAATAGCTCTCTGTTCATTTTCAGAAGGATGTCTTATCTTTCATTTACTTGATCCCGTATATGTGTGTAGAAACCTTACCTTGGAAAAGATAATATGCCAATAGTTCACTGCTTAAAGAAAGATTTACAATACATGTATTTTTCCTTCTACAGTGTAACCAACACCTGAAAGATCCAAAGAAAACAATGTGTCTTTATTCTGTCTGCTTCATGATTCATGTAAATATAGTTGCAACGAGAAAGGATTTCTTCAGTATCAACTGTTGAAAAGAACGATAATATTCTTTCTCCTGTTTTTGCTGCTTTGTGTTTTAAGCAACATGTGTTGTTTACACCATCTGGAGCCTTGGCTTTGGAGGAGTTATTGAGCCCAATAGTATCATCGAGCTTATTTAGCCTTTGTGGTTGGGATAACTAATCCCGGGCCCTTCAGCAATCTCTGTTGTTTACACTCTGTCAGCTCAATGTGCTTTTGCTGTCTGCGTCAATATGAAGTTGGCCGTTTGAATAATGTACTCCTCGTAACTCCTGGTTTGGCATACACAGCACTGAGGTATCGGCCAATTGTGAGTCGATGTGAGTTAACTACCCCCACAAAATCCCTGTTTGTCGATGAAACAAAAGGAACGCAAGGCCCGACAACTGAGCACAGATGTGGATTTGACCTTTTCTAATACTAAATTGTTTCTGAAAATAAAATATCAAGTGAATTGGGTTGGAGGAAAATACTTACGACTAAATATCCAACATTTTTTCCAACTCTACGTGAAGCAGATTGAAGTTGACATTCAGTAAAGGGGAATGACATGATGCAGAATGGCAGAGTTAAACCATCGCACTGTGCAATAAGACTTTGCTCTGCCTCTTGGCTCGCGATGGGTTTGGACACATTAACTAGTCTGAGGTCTATTCCCAAAAGATGCTATCTGCACTCCTGGTTTTACACACAAAAAGTTAAAAATAAAATTAATTGCACTAACTCCTCAATAATTTCTCATTTGAATTTTCTCTTGAATTCAGCTGTTCTACTTTTATGCTAGCTGTTGCTCTACTTGAATTTCTGGTATTTATGTGCTGTCGACTGCGTATTATTTGATGTACACCATTATTATTACTGGCTCCGGCCTCCTGCTTGTCCCTCGTGTCCTCCATCCCACTGTTGGTGGCCACACTTCCAGCAACTACCCCCACAAAACTCTGGAACACTCTTTGTCTATCCCTGTACCTTGCCCCTTCCTTCCCCATCTTCAGTTCGTGTCTGAGGATCTTCCTCTTCGACCATTCCTAATGTCCCCTCCCACTGGCTTGGTGTTATACTCTAACCACTGTCAAATGCTTTGGGACACTACTGTGTGAGAGGGGCACTATACAAATGCAAGGAAGTTGTTGTTATTTGAAGTAATGTGCTCAACACGGCATTTATACTACTGGAAATGAAGCGTTTGCATTTGTTTTGGAGCTAAGTAGTGAAATGAAGGGTGTGGAGAACCAGTTAAATATTCTTCTTTTCTCATTGTATCGTGCCATTAGAAATCAAGTGTTCAATTTTAGAAGATGCTTTTTTCCTTGTGTGTTATTAAAGATCTGGTCATTGAACCAGCTCTTGAATAACAGCAAAAACTTGTCGCTGAAAATTCTCAGGCCATTAATTTGACTAGCCAAGGAGTCATGGGGAACCATTCAATATTCAGAACAAATCAACACACTCCTCACATCGACTCAGCCCTAATCCCTACAATTGTGCATTTTACAAGCAGCAGATGCTAAAACTACAGACTGTGGAAAGTTGTTCCTTTAGAATCTGCATGCACTGAGCCTTCAAGATCAGAAATTAGTCATCAACAGTGAAAGGATTAAGAAAAGTTAGATGGAAAATCTAAGCAAGAGATTTGATTGCATTTAGACTAAGCAAGGATAAAATCATCATTTGTATTTTCTCGTGGGAAAGAAATATATGCATTATATTGAACAGGAAATTGAGAAAAAAAACAGTACAGAAATGTTACCCAGTGTCTTTACCAGAACAGTCAACTCAGATCCAAGGCAATTGAAACCCCAAATTTTCCAACAGCTCTTCCTGTTACTTTGACATCCCCGCACACCATATTCTATATAAATGGTCAGAGAGACTTTCCAGTCGATAATTCAGATTCTATCCTCACTCCCCGCTGCAAAGCCAAGGATCTCGATCCCTCCCTTACCTCCCTCAGCCTTCCTTTCTTTCTTTGTTCAGTCTATATGGCTTTGAAACCCAACCGTGCTGTCACCAGCCAGCCACTTCTTCTTGACGTGCTCCCTTCAATCTCGTTGGTAGGTTACATTGGGGACCTGACCCTTCGCCCGGCTTCTCGTCTTAAAAAGTAAAGTTGTGTCAGACCTTCCCAGGTGAAACATTGAAGAATTGTGGTGGAATTTAACAGAAACAATCTGAAAGTAACAAATTCAATTTGTAGCTCCAGGAACAGGAATGCAAACTGTGGGAAATGTAAAACAAATGCACCTTGTGTGTGTATATATATATATTCAAAGCTTTTATTCTACATTTGACCATTTGCATTTGCATCTTTCAATTTTGAATGGCAATGGTTTCGTTACACAGAATCGTGAGGCTCGTCTTCTGAGGGAATCGTATGAAATATAAACGCATTCATGACTGACCTATTTCACATCTAATTTAAAATGTAATTGAAGTGTAGATAGTAGCAGGCATCTTGAAACAGGTGATGGCTACGGTATCAATTCAAGGGTTATATCTTTGAGGGACATTAAGAGCTGCATTTTACAGCACGCTCCATCTCAGAATAAAACATGAGTGATGAGTCATTGCTTTAATATTCCATCTTAAGGCTCACGATTTGTGTGGAGTAAAAAAAATCCTGTATAGCTGTTAATACTCAGATATTTCTAAACGCATTTAGTTCCACCCAAGTGAATGTATAAGTGCCAACTACTAATGTCAACAATGTAATAAAAAAAGTATTCTATTTTTTCTCCTAATGCACTTCCTATTCCCTTATGTTAATGGAAATCCCAAAGTTATGCCATGTAATTTGGGAAAATATTTTTATATTCTTCTGCCATCCATTTTACACTGAGTAGTTCTGCTTCGCAAGCTGAATGTCTGGATTAGTCTGCTTTTTGTATTATTATTTTACTGATCAAAGAAGTGCAGAGCGCTAAAATTGGGAAATAAAATTCAGCAAGTCTTTTCATTGCAGTCTAAAGTGCTTTATGAATTGAGATGAAATCTGCTGTTACTCCTATTTCTTCAACGCAATTGATGAGTTAACTTATGATTTGTAACAGAAATGACTGCTTGCTTATTGTCCCTGGATGGCAATAATGGACTTCAACCGGACACTGTACCAACAGAACCATTCTCAAAACTCTCACCTGCGCCACAGCCTCTGTGAGATGAAAGGGTTTATTTTCTCAATATGACTTTGCCATTAGTTGGCAAAAGCCACAGAAGCAGAAACTATTCCATCCCACGGTCTCGCAGCAGGCTCTCAAACGCTCGCCCTCAGCACTGACAGGCAGCCGTAGAAATCCAATCCATGACCATCTAAGTGTGGTACAAGCACTCCCCCACTAACAATAGTCAGGATTTAACAGAGAAAGGGATTTGCATTTATTTATCTTTTGTAAACATATGCAAGCTTGGCGATAATGTCCCACTCTCTCAAATTGAGCTTCTTATCTAACTGGCAGCTAAAATGGGTGGTGATATGAGAAAATGTGTTTTGACAGGAGGAGGTGTGCAATTTGAATCAGCGGATGACTGTGTCAAAATGTTGCCAAAATAACTGATATAACCCACAGCAGGTGGCCTGATAAGAGAAAGGATCAGCCACATTGAAGCTTTTATACACCTCAATCCTTGAATAAAACTCTATTTGCACAACCAATAGAACTCAACCATGTTCATCGCAGACAGAACTATCTTCAGAAAGAGCCGACAGACACGTCCTGGCCATCAAGTCATTACAACTCCCAGCATTCGGGCTGATGGTAATCATATGTTTTGCTTTGTGGTACTGTAGTGACTGTACAATTGTGATGCGTTCTGAGACGTGAGCCTTCATGAAGGCTGTTACAGAAACACAAGTAGTTTTTTTTTGTTGTTGCAAGTAATTGATTGGGGTTTCCATGCTCCACCAATATTTCATTGCCATCCATGAAATGGCCATAGTTAACCTTTGGTTGCCACACACCAGCAATGGCATTTATGGTGTTATAGCTTGCTCTGTTCCTTTCAATATTTGGCTATTTGAAGACGTTTCAGAGCCCTTGAGGAGGGTAGATGGCTGCACTATTTGTACTTTCTTTCTCAGCAACTTTAATTGACTTAGTTCCTTCTAATAAACTGGAGGCCATTTTCTTGTGGGGTTTTTTCCCAATATATTTTTTCAAAGAATTGACTGCAGCCTTTATTTTCATTGAGAAGTACCAGGATAATTAGATTACACAAGTGAACCAAATAGATTGGACTATTGTTCGGAGTGTGAATGACTTTGATTTTGTGTGGCATGTACTCTGTTTTCTTTCATATTTGTGGCAACCTGCAGCATTGATTAAACCAACACTTAAGAAATCTAATTTGCCCGAAATGATACTTCGGTTCGAATATAGCAATGTTACTTTAGTTTGAAAGCCAGCTCAGAACCAAACGTCAAGACAATTATGGTGTACCCAAAGAAAAAAAAAGTCGGAAATCGAACAACTTCAAACCAATCAAAACCTGAAGGGCTTGTCTGTGTTGGGCTTAGTCTGACATGTATCAACTGTAGCTGAGCAATAAGAAACCAGTTTCATTGCCAATCCTACTGATTTGATTCTGAATTCAGTCACCTCACTCTCTGGAATTCTCTACCCCGATTCCTCCACCTCATTCCTTTTGTACCTTGTCTTTAAATCCCACTTTAGATCCAATCTCCTTGATTTTGCCTGTGGTCATCTTTCCCTGCCCTCCCCCTTTTCCCTTGCTCAGGGTCAGATCCCAGTGCCGTGAAGTGCTCTGAAACTTCATCGCATGTGACAGCACAATATAAATGCAATTTACTTTTGTTGTGCTTCCTTTGGTTTAGTCAAACCTGTCTTTCAGACATCTCAAGGGCTCGTTTGTCATCAAGGAAGTTGGTCAGAAGAGAATCCGTCGTGAAGGACAACAACAAAATTGGATTTGTATAGCGCCTTTCAAGTCAGGAGGACGTCCCTATATCAGCACTGTACCAAATGCATGGATTATTATTATTATTATGAGTGCCAAGGAACTGGACCAGACATGCGAGTGGCAGTTCAGCTGAGTAAGCCAGACAGACTTGTCAAATGACTACTACGCTAGAAAGAATAAGAACTTACAATGAAATCTCTTTTGGTTATTTAAATTGTGCCAACATCCTTTAAAGTCATGGTGAAAATAAAGATCCGATGGTTTGAATGAGAATATCATTTATTCCACATGAAAGTTGCTGGCACTCTTATCAGGCAAAACAAACGGCTGGGCAGAATTACTGTGCTGCTCACAGACCTTTGACTGTAATGTTTCTAACACGAATGCAGAGCTGACGTAGTTCCTTTCAGTGGTTGGCTATCTCAAGGTGTTTCAGCCTGAGTTGTTTTTAAACTTACAATGTCAAAGTCACCAGTACGTTAAGGTACAATACCAGTGGTGCAAGATCACCACTTTCAGCACTCTCACTGCATGTTTGTCTTTTGCGCAATGTGATATTTTGCATTGTATCAACACCAAATGTTAATAATAAAAGTAATTACATTTGATATGGCAATTTATCACACTCTGGGTGTCTCAAAGCAAGTCATGGGGTTTAGTGTAAAGTGTAGTGGCTGTGTATTTGTAGGCAATAAATAACCATATTTATTGACGTATTTCTTTCTTTAGCTGGATAAATTATTTCTCTGTTTTTTTCCCTTTATCTCTTCTGTCCGCAACACATCTTGATTTTGTTTGTGACACCTATACCAGAGAAAACGTCTGCTCGTGTCTCGTGATGGGCCAACTGTTATTTAACTAGGACGCTACCAAGAAATTTACTTGTCTTGACGCAAACCGAGTTCCACTTTATTAACAGCAGCCTAAGATGATGGAGTACCTGGAAATGGTCATGATCAACTGGGGATCCAATTTCAGTAAGTGTACAAAACAGCAATTTAGGTTTCACTTCAGTCTGAGCATTGTTATGGAACTTTTCCTTAGGAAACATATGGCTCTGTAATTCAAGCAGTCGTTGATGTCTAATAATCGTCAACAAAAATAGCAAAGTGTAACAGATTGTTACAGCTGGTGTATTGAATAATGTAAGGATTGGACCTTGAAGGCCTAGATGTAAAAAGGCTTGATGCCTAACCTCCCATTTCTCGATGGAAATGGCAAGGGAGCAAAATTACTGATGTACAGTTCACAAATCATGCTCTGAGCTGAGCAAGTCACTATTTAATGACAATTGCCCCCTGTCATTCCCCTCCCAACCCTCCATGCAATTTTGCCCCAAATCAAAACACTTTTAAGATTATAAGTCATTATATTTCAAATATTAAATAGAATGTGTGATACCTTTTTCTATACATTTTAAATTCTTATAAGCAAAGATGTCCCTTGCCCCAAGCCCATTCTATAAGAATAATAATAATCCTTGCATTTAATACAGTTTTGTGCATTTCATGTAGGGAGCATGTCTCAAAGTATTTAGTGTGAAGAGTATTTACTGTGTATTTTATAGTCAAATGTTTCAATCAATATTCTTAAAAAGTTAGAGACATTCTCATGTAAAGAGGGAACCAGAAAGTAATATTTTTCTGATGGAATCTTCCCCTTCTCAATATTTTTCTTTTCACTGGGATCATAGAATAATATTCTCGTCTTAGTTTAAACCTGATTTTCCTTGTGGGGTCAATGGTGTTGTTCAGACATTTTATTTTATGGTTTTTAATTATGGTGAACTAAATATTTAATCAAAGCCCAGATCAGTGAAATACTATATGAACAACAGACAGGAGTGATTTTATTGAGGTATTTAAAATAATAAAGGGATTCGATAGAGTAGATACAGACAAACTATTTTGTCTGTTGGGGGAATCCAGAACAACGGTGCAGAATCTGGAAATTTGAGCTAGGCCATTTAGATGTGAAATCAGGAGGCAGGTTTTCACCCAAAGGTAGATATCTGGAACTCTCTCCCCCAAAAGACTGAGGTAGGTAATTGGTATTTGTTAGATAAGGGTATCAAGCGATATGGGGCAAGGACAGGTAATTGTGGAGTTGAGGTACAAATCAGCCATGATCTTTTAGAATGGTGGAAAAGGGCCCAAATCATAAACATATATGTTGCAAATGGAATTCTAGCAACAAGAATGAAATCCCTTTTAAAATAAATATGATCAGTTTTATTTAATTTCATTTGTTTAGGATTACCTTACATGATTCTCAATTTCAAGTCTTCAATTTGGTCAGAGAAGCTCTGCTAAAAAGCAACTGATCCATAATCTTACACATTCAGACAGGGGGGATTTCTGTGAGATAATACAACAGGAGAATCCATTCAAACTCAAACAATAAATCAGGTGATTCTGACACATTGATCTGTGGATAATCTCTGGTAATGTATAATATTAAATTAAAGCAACAAAGGACTGTTCCTTATCAAGACTATACTCCTAATGCTGAAAGCTCCTGCCTGCAGTGAAGATATTGTAATTGCCACCCATGTGTTGCGATCAACAAAAAGCATGTGACATGTTTGGCAGAACAGCAGGGAATAGGAACATAAATTTTCATTGAGTTTAGAATTCACGGGTGGAAGAATCACATAAAGGTTTTTGAAGTGTTTGTTCCATCAGGTTTGCTTGCTTTTAGAAGCGTTGATTCTTGTTGTCTCAAAACTCAACCTTAAACTCTCAAGAAAGAAACACTCAAAATTACTGCACACAGGAGTTATTTTTGGAAAGCAGTGTTTCAGTGTTTCAGGGGTAGTCTGAAGACATAAAGTGGTGAGCATTATTCTTCTGTGATCTAAATTCACTGCCTATTTTATTAAGTAGATGAAAAAAATAATAAACAGCTTTGATATGAGAAACCAAGCAAACGTAGGTAAGTGGAAATGCAGCTGAACTGAGGTGGAGCTTGTGGGCTCATTATGCTTTGAAAATATTTGCATTCCTGACCCTAAAACTACAAAGCATTAGATCTGGGCTGTAGGATAAAAAGTCTACAGCTCCCTTTGTTATCCTAATATGAACCTACATCTTTTTATAATGATAAATACAAAAGCAATGGTTGTTTTCCTTTCTCTAAAATAAATTGTATTCTTCTCATTGAATTTTTGCTGTGAAAATTAACTTTGAAGCATAATGCACTTTCAGCAAAAGCTTGTAGAAGCATTATCCATTGTAAATTTGGTATTTGGGTAGAATACCATTACAAAAGGTGTGAATCAGGCTTGCAAGCCAGAGACATACAAAATATTTACAATTATGCTATGTGTCGAATACTCATCCAAAGGTCAGAGGAGGCAGCAATGATCTTACAAAGAGAGCTGGATAGGTTATACACACTGGCTGTTCACTGATGAATTCAGTTTAATGCAAAGAAATGCAAAGTACGACCATAGGAAGTAAGAATAGGATGCACATGTCCTCCATGGATGGGATGGAATTAGCTAAGCGGAGAACTAAAAAGCAATTTAGGGTTGTTAATTGAATCATTGCTCACTTTGCTAATGCAGTGTGATGCAGCAATAAAGGAGGCTAACAGGATTCTAGGCTTTATTGCCAAAGCAGTAAGGTTTAGATCCTCAGATATCATGTTCAGGCTATATTGTCCCCTGGTCAATACGATGTTTGTCCCTGTGATATAAGGAAGCAGGGACAGCCTCTGATGTTGGAGGAATGAGTTATGAGAAACGATTAGACAATGTAGGCTCTTCAGTCTTTAAAGGTGAAATCCTCAAGGAGACCTTATGGAAGTATATTGGATTTTAAATGGGACTGAAAAAACACATAAACCTAGAACAATACTGCATTACAGTAGAACTAGAGGATGTAGGTTTAGAGTAGCAAAGGTGTAATTTCAGAACCAGGAATTATTTAGAAATGAATAACTGGAACAATTGCCAGGAAGAGCTGTTGAGGCCAGAATATTGTGACTCGTTTCTATATTAAAAAAAAGCTCAATGCAGTGAGTATTTTGGAAGGATGAGATCAAA
The DNA here is from genome assembly GCA_035084275.1 of Hydrolagus colliei. Taxonomy (NCBI): domain Eukaryota; kingdom Metazoa; phylum Chordata; class Chondrichthyes; order Chimaeriformes; family Chimaeridae; genus Hydrolagus; species Hydrolagus colliei. The sequence continues at coordinate 2,817,277 of CM068757.1, forward strand.
TAAACTGAAGTTTTTTTTACCCCATCTGAATCACTCTTGATATGTAAAGAAAAGCATCATACTGAAAATAAGTCTTGCTGTCGCTATTGACGGTTTAGCAGCTTGTCAATCCAAATGTGTGAGGAATCGCTTGTATCTTCCACTTTCATCATAACTTGTTCATTCAATTCCTGGCATGAGGTATTTCAGATGTCATGCACTCATTCTCTATCATATGTGGCTGTGCTTTTCCCTAGTTTCCTAATCAAACAGTCTCTGGTTGAAGGATCATCCCTAACTCACACAATTGCTTCCCATATTAGAAAGTTAAATTGTGCTCGGTACACAAAGGTACCGAGCATAGCAGCACCGTAGTTATGTGAACGGACACATCTCATCTATCAATGTGCTTCCAATCTAATGTCTTGCTGGATTCAGAATTGTGCCTATGGAAGTGTTAACGGCTTCACAAAGAATAATTGGGGGAGGGGTGGGGCGGTGGGAAACAGCCCAATTAAATAAAAATCTACAGATCCAGCAGTCGGCTTTCCCAGCAGGTGCTAACTTTCACAGTTCGGTGTCATTCTTTACACTTTTGATTCAATTTCAGCTGGATGTTTAGTAATGGCTTTGCACTATTGATTTGAAAAATGCAGAACGGGATGCGAAAATTAGCAAGTCACCCGTTGTATTTCACCCCCCATTTTTCTTCTCTTCTCAATTGCTCCCGTTTTGTTTGTTACCAGGAGTGTTGTGTGATGTAAATCCACTTGGCACGGATATTTTGGTGCTGGAGATTCTATGTCAAGTTGGGAGAAAATCTTTCTGAATTGGACATTGTGTAGTTTGGGATCCAGGAAGACGATAGCTAACTTTGAAGCAATAACAATGCATTGTACATTGCTTGTTCACATAGTCCCGTAAATGCGCAACACACGTGAAATGTAGCAGTGAGAGCCATGGTGTACATGGTGCACAGAACAAAGGTAAAAATTAGCCCTAAAAGCAGAACCATCACAAGCAGTGACATAGTTTCTCACAGAGCATTACTGCTGTTTGGAAAGTTCCCCCCAAACTCTTTGTATTTTAAACACTTTAATAAATCAGACGTTACTTGAAATGTCATTCTGTTACATTGAAATGTCCTTGTTGTTTTCAATCTGTCGTGTCAGAATATTGGCCACATCTATTCATACAGCTTGATTCTCCCACAATCTGTTCTGTTGATGCAATAGGAATAACTTCTGGATGCTAATGAATACAATAAGAAGGATTTATGACCTTTCCTGATAGGCCATTACTTTCTGCCTATATGTAAATTAGGACTCTTTTACAGTCAGTGAAATGGGTACATGAGTAAACAAGCTGAATGAGCTCCCCTAGGAAACCATGGGAAGTTAATGATCTTCCTTTGATTACAGTTAGGCAGAATTTAGTACAATCACAGAGTAATTAGGGAAGAAAATTAGATGGGAGCGAATGCACAAACAGGTGTCCGTGAGCCCAGAGATGGGAGTTTCTTGGTACGGGTGATCTAATGAAGAGAAATGACTGTAGTTCCAGAATGAATTATCATAACAGTGATGTGTACAGCCACCTACCCGCCACCTACCCCCCAGGATGAATATTGTGAGCAGAACTTCAGGGAGGTAAGCACCACCACAGCAGCTGGGGAACTGTAAAACGGGAAGTTAAAGAGAAACCTTGGGATTAGCTCTCACGCTGTTCTTTTTTGAAAATGCGTTGCTTTCTTTTCCATTGACCATGCTTCCAGTCATTGTTCACCCAACTCCTTGCTCTCGGTTCCATTGCCCAGACAGAATTGTCAAATACTTTAGGACATCCTCCTAACGTGAAACGTACCATATAAATGAAAATTGCATTGCATTTAACTTTCTGCTTTACGAGAAAGCTGATGCAAAACAACGTAGTGTTTGCTGGCTGCATCAGTACTCCGAGACATCATCCTGTTTGAAGGTCACGCTAGATTTATTTGTTGTCCATGTTGAGCTGAATCATAGCACAATCTCCAAGGTCTGTCTGTGGTCACAGGGATCGTGGAGTCGGGCATGTGTTTCAAGCGTTGCCGCTGTATTAGAATTTGCTATTGAATCGTAGCCGACATGTGATGTGAAAGCACCTCTTCCAGGTGTTCTTGCTGTTGGTAAGACATTGGTAGTTTATTAATTTATTAGGTGCCAGCGGAGCGGGGAAAGTGGCTGGGTTAGAAAAACTGTCATCGAGGAAATTATAGCAGAATATAAAGCATGTTGGTATCTAACTGCAGAACAGGTGTTTGTTGCATATGTGCAGCTGGCTTGGTGACCCTGCAGCTCTACTGGTGAAGACTAGAATACTAATTCAGGTCCCAAGTTTGGCTTCAGCCTCAACTGTGTTTGCAAAAGCTTGTCTCCGTGAGTACGTTTTGTCCATTTGGGAAAGGTTTCTTGGAGAAATGGTGGAACAGAAGGGGAATTTGCCTCGACCTACTAATTACACTTGCAAACCGACACAAAGGAGCATTGGCAAATGCACAGAGCACCCGGGACTCAGACTTATGGACATTATCAGCTGAAGGAGTGTGGAAACAGTAATAATTAACTGTGCTCTACAATCACATTTGATTGAAAAAAGTTATTTAACAGTCCTGTTTAAATCACCCAGCTGACTGTCTGTCATGTTCAGCATCTGGTATTTGGGCTCAGGAGGTTCAATGAACTGTAAATTTTATTTATAATCTTGGAGTTAGGGAGATTGAAACATTTTGCTTTTCTCTAAAATTTTTGAAAGCTGCAGATGTTAGTTTTTGGAGAAGAACTTTTGTGGTGTTCAAATTGATAGTTGGATCCAGATGTGGGAATATTTGGGGGATTGTCGACAGGGCAAGCTGATTCTGAATGATTTAGCATTTGACTGTTCAATGTTGAGCTGTGCTAACAGTGAATTTCAGAAGTAGGGCAGAAAACCTGCTTTGTGGTGATGTGCTGGATGAAACTTGACAACTGGGGAATGGACCAAGTTGTAAAGTTTTTTTTGTCACACAGATTTCTGTTTACTTTCTCTGAGAGCCCGTCAAATAACATTGGACAGATGGTCATTACAAATAAGAATTTTCACAGCCAGCAGCAATGGCTAAGAGCCAATTAGAGACCTATTGTAACAGAGCTCGCCCTCGAGTAGCAGAATTAATCTCCTGCTCCCGTTTCACTCCAACATCACCGCATTGAACATGGAACAGTGACTGTGAGGGGAAAATTCCAGCACAGACAAAATGGGCTGAATAACTTATTTCTGTGCTGTAAATTTCTATCATGTTTATGGTTCTGTATCCAAAGTGGTTACCCTGATAGAGCTTGATTTACAAAAAAAATGCAAAAAGCTTTTTTTTTGGGAAATGTTTACGTGACATGAGGTGTAATCTCTGACTAGGCGTGTGTGTGTTATTCCTACATTTGGCAATGTGCATCTTCTCTAAAAGCCATTGGTGATGCCTAAAAGGCCTTCCGCATCTGAACCTCACTTGAGACTTTATGAAGATGCCTGAGAGAATCGTCTTGTGCAGGCACAATCCATGTCCTACCACTCCACAGCAAAGAACATCACAACATCATGAAATACAATGAGCCACCAAACACCAAGGTATGAAGTCGACTGTTAATTGAAGTATTTTGTTTTTGCACAATACCACTGAATCTACTTCGGCTTGAAGAGGTGTGTACGCAAAGAATGCGGAACATTTTGGGGGAGCATAAATTAATGTGTTTGGTCAAGTGTCAGAATAAAGATAAAGCGGCTGACTAAGAAATCTATTTTCTCCTTCGTTGACTCAGAATTGGAACTCATGAACTTATGAGAGAGCATAAAAGCTTTCTCCGCAAATCACCTGGAATGTATGATTGATTGCAGAGATGGGAAGGGTGATTCAGGGCCTGTGTTGATAAATGACAGGCAGCAGCAGTTTCTCATTGGTCTGGCACAATCAGGTTCAATACACATTTAACAATGTCTATTATATAAAGTAGAAACTTATCTGAGCACCTCAAATTTGACATAGACATCCAGGTATTAAGTGAGGGGAGAGGGATTATTTTACAAAGTCAAAGCAGTTGCCGTATAAGATTTCTTTCAATAGCACATACAAGTATCAATATACCCATTGGAATCAATGTACCCCCAATAAACATTGATGCAGTTCTACGGTATAAGCCATAAACAATGCAATAAGTCATTAGTACATTATTTTACATGGAGAGCAGTTCAAAGACAGCAGAATCATGTCTGACTACAAAAACTCATATGGCTAGTTCCTTCAACGATCAACCAAGTCCCCAAACACCAGATCGTGAAGAACAGTAATCTTTGCACGTCCTGATAATTGGCACAAATCTCACAATGTTTGCGTAGGTTTTGTTTCAATGTAAACTACTCTAAATTGCCCTGAATAAAAAAGTTAGTCTCAATTGAGTTCCTGATGGGTTCTATTTTGTGATGTTGATTTTCGAACCTCTTCCATTCCATCATTATGGATAGAGTAGAATCTACTTTGGATGCAATAGATTTTTATTTGTTCAGATGGATGTGTGACCCTGAAACTCATTATCGTAGATAAAAGTGTCCAAACCGGACTGCTGGTTTCCACTTGGATGACACAATGAGGCTTGTGAAAATGATATACTGTATGGTATTGCGTTTCCCACCCGTAATATCATAATATGCATCCAATGGTAATTTTTCACTCACATTTTATCAGTTTTAAATACTCAACTCCCGCCTGAAATGAAATAGGTGCAATCAATATATCATCAGGATGCAAATGTACCTTATCTATTGAAGCGAAATAAGTTCAAATACAGGTGATTTTCTTTCCGACAACAAATTGAGGATTTTGAACAAGCTCTGCGGGAAAGCAATAAATAATAATAATAATCTAATCCTTGCATTTGATATAGTGCCTTTCATGTATTCTAGACGTCTTGAAGCCCTTCACAGAATATACTGGAAAGTGAATTGACTGTATATTTGTAAACATATGGAACGGGCTCTTTGGGGAGACGTGAAAGCAGAAAGTGTTGATTCTTTCAAGAACAAATTGGATAGATTTATGATCGATGCAGTATGTAGTTTGGGACATAACATGTCATACAACTGCCAGGATGAATGAAATAGAATTGGAAGGACCTTGGTCTTCTTTAGCCTAGCAAATGTTTATGTGGTTATGTTCTTATATCTTCTGAGCATTATTTTAAAAGATTTTCATTGAATTTATCCATGTTTTGTACTGATTTTTTTTAACAAGAAAATTAGCTCCTGAATAAACCAAAACAAACCTGTGCTTTTATTTGGTTGATGAATAAAGACTTTACATGGCCCTTTAAGAAATTTTTATCTGAATACGTTTGCCCTTTTATAAAAGTTCCAAATGCATAGCACCTCCTACTGATGTATTTTGAACTATTATTCTTCAAATTAAGGCAAAGCAGCTGGTGAGTAAGTTAATATGAACTGCAGATAAGCCATTCGCATTAGCTGCCTAATTAAGATAATATTAATGCTAAATTCCGGGTTGCACAGACCAAAGGGCTACAAACAAGAAGGTAATTTGCTATCATTTAGTCTATTTCTACTTTCTGTCATTAATATCTTCTCTGTACATCTATGCGTTTTGACACAAAAAGCAATGATCAGATTAAGGGCTGCATGGGCATGCTGCAAGAATGACATGACCAAGACTCTTGATGCTGAAGTTTCTAAAGCTGTCGATAGCCGAAAGGTGTGTTAAGTGTGTAATACCACATAAACCAAACCAAAGCACACACGTTTGTTTTTATTATTGGGGAGGTTAAGGAGTGGGAATCACTTACCACAAATGCTTCAATGTACAGGAGTTCAGCTTGAGATGAAAAGAAGACAAAAGTTCATTGTAATTTACAGAATCTGTGCACTGATTTTACAAATGTTCCTTCATCCAGCTCTGACATGAAACTGGAGTTAAAACATTGAATGCAAAGCATTGAATAACAACAACAACAATTTGCAACAAAGAACCTCAGAGCGTTTGAGTGCACATCACCTTGTGCAGAGGCTCAGAGATTGACAGTAAAGGATTTTTTCTTTCCACATTCCACCGAATCTGCGCATGTGGTGAGTTGGTGAATTAAGTTTACTGTTTGATAGTTTTCATATGAAATTTGACCTACTTGTCCTTTCTCAATTAACAGTGCCAAGCTTGGAATCTGTGAGAAAACATTCCAAAAGCAATATTAGTAAATCACCAGAATCACAGTAAACGGTTCACATGGTGATAATTCTACTTTAACACTGTTGGAATTGTAAATTGGAATTATGAAGTATGCTAGTCACTGAAAAGTATACCAACATAGCGATCCTTCTCGGTATATTAAGGTTGAAACCAAGCACGGCCAACTATGCTTTACTGGAATATGATGCCGCAATTTATAGGTACTGTAAAATCAACAACAACAAGATTACATTCATAGAGTGTCTTTTACATCCGGAGAACGCCCCCAAGGTGCTGGAAATGTGGAAAATAATGAAATGAATCCAAATTCCCAACAGATAATTTAGCTGAGGAAACAAGTTTTGTTGAGTTCCCTTAACTATCTCCAGTATACTAGACTGACACCTGTGAAATAGGGTTAGGTGTGTGAAATTTCCTTTGCAAAAGCCTTTGCCATACGAGAGAAATGTCTGCCGACAGTGTGAGGAAGTAAACCATATTGAAGATTGTTAGAAACCTATAAGCAAACTTCACACCAGCAATCCAATCCAGGGATTCATATCCAAGAGAGCACAGTTCAAGCATTCTGTCATCTAAAGTTTGAGATTGGAATCGTGTATGAAATTCAGTTCCACATCGTTGATGTCATTTACAGTGTGGCAGCCAGGGAAATTGTGTTAAACTATTTCCTTCAGCCTTGATGGGCTATTTATTTGTGCATCAGAATTTAATACCATTTAAATCGCAACATGCCACAGCATGAGAAACATTGGGTCAAGATCATGATGTGGGATGTTAACCAAATGACCTCTTGTTTAAGGTTTTATCCCTATAATCAATGTGTAGTTAATTTCCTATTTTGACTATAGTGCTTCACGGATTGTACTGTAAATTGAATTGACTGTATATTTTGTGGGTGAAACACGGCAGCCAATTTTCACACAGCAGTGTTCCACAAACGGTGATGAATTGAGTGACCAAATAATGATTATTTTATTTTTTAAAGGATTATTAAAGTGATCCGCCGATCGACGAACAACCAAGTTCTCACTTCCTGCTAGGTAAACAATGGTGTGTGGAGAAAGGAAACTTGCCTAATGTTTTGCCCTGCCAGGAATTGAACCCAGGTTCTCTTGCTTTCTCTTTCAAACCGATATAAGACTGCTTAAAACAAACTGCGTTTGAGGAATAATTTTAGTTTTAACTTCCTGAAATTAACATGTGTCGTGCGTATAATATTAAATGTAGCAATGCAATTTATGTGGGTCATCAAGTCATTTTCTCTGGCAAAACTGATAGTGTAGAATTCTCTGCCACGTTCTTTGGCTTGGTTGGACAGTGATACGTTTTAGCGCCTTCTCACTTTCACTCAGCTTCACCCGTCTTGAATTCAGGGAGGCTAATCCTAGATTTTCCTACTCTTTATAGGAATATGAAGAAAAAATAAGTTCAGTCCACTGAGCTGCTCACTCCCATCATATCATATAGAATTGTTGCTGTCATGAATCTTCCCAACTACATATAATTTAATCTCCTGATAGAGATGAGTAACTACAGATGGAACCTCCGGAAAGCAGATCTCTGAAGGTTATCAAAGAAACATCTATTTGCCTCATTCAAACCTTTCTGTCTTTCCCAATAGGCTTCTTCCATTGGGGGGCCCTGCTGTGCTACTTGAATCTGTAGCACAGACCCACGGTGCTTTACAGCACGGAAGAAAACATCTTGGCTCATCGTGTCTGCGCTGGCTCTTTGAAATTCAGTCCCACTTACCTTTGTGTTCCATTGGCTGCATCAATGTGTATTGACTTCCATTTTCCCATGTTTAAATTCTATTTGCTACCGCTTTATTTGTTTATTTGATCCCAACCATCAGTTCAGAGGCAGATCCCTGACTGTCCAGCACCTTGGGGCATACTCCTGATGCGAAAGACTCTGTTGTTGTTGTTGTGGCTTGTTATTGCCAGATCAACTTCCACACCAGATACCTAACGGACTAACAATTATACTGCCCCTTTTGCACCGTCACATCATGTGGTTCCACAGCTAAGGATCTTCTACATTTTAGATGTAGTTTTGTTTCTTCGCCAGTGAAGATGTTGTTGTTGATCGAGATGTTGGAGTCTCCGAGAGATATTTCGCTCTCAGCCCTAATAAAAGCTTTGTCTCTCCAGAGTAAAAGCAAGCCACAACATCTTCTGTCGCTGTCTTCTAAAATTAGCTGGAAATTCGGAACAAAAGGACTCGGTGATGTCACATACCAGATGCTTATCAGCCTTGTCGGTCACTAAATCTGAGAGGTAGGAACTCCTTGCACCAAACAACAACAAACTGCGTTTATTTGCTGCTGGCGCCTTTCACGTCGGAAGGACGTGAGAAGAAAATGAAACCTCAGTCCCGCAGCTTATTTTTTGACGTTTGCATTGTGACGGTAGCTGTTGTGGAAATTGGGCAAATCGTTTGGTTACTCATTTCTGCTGGCTTTGCTGACTTGTAGGCAAGCGCTGTACCATATTCATTCTATCCATTTTCAGTGCGGTGATATTGTGACAATACAAGGCGATTTTTTTTTATTTTACTGCCACTTTTGATTTGCCACCCCAGAGCATCAAAGTGACAATAACAAGATGTCACTTTTCCTCAGGGAAGCATTCCAGACCAACCGTACAAGCAATAATATAACTCAAATAATCTGGTCATTCTTTTGCAGTAGCTGCCAGTGTCGCCAAATTGAGCTCATGATCCGATTGCCCATTAAAGAATGTGCAATCACTTGCATCGACGCTGGGGCTAACTGATGCATTTATGTGCATGGACAATTTGGTGCTGAAACAAAGTGACAAGGTGTAGGAAACAGCAATAACACATGACCTTGTCAAAGGGAATCTGTCCAAAGAAACAAAGGATTTCACTGAAAATAACAGCAGATAGTAAATGGAATTTAGTACAGAAACCATAAATATTTATTGTACTTTTTATCATCTTTGCTAAAATAGTAAATACATAGTTATATGTTTGTCTCATATCCCCGCAGGGACAAAATTATGTATTTATTTTTCCCAGGTGAAGTCTGCTGTAACGTTTGGCTATGTACTGAGAGTTTAATGATGAGTGCTCCAGGTATAACAATAGTAACTTATTGATGGGTAAGGACCTCTTCAAATCTTCATGCCTTCAGGTTGCTGTTTTGTGGAGAAATGAATGCAGCTGTGAAATTTATTTTGAATAACATTGTCATTCTTTCTTTTCTAGGGAAATGCAGGAAACACACAAAGGGAATGCTCTATTAAAGGCTCCCTGTACTGACCTGGACTTGTTTGGCCAAGCACCTTTGGAAAGAACCTGGACTTTGACTGGTAGGAAACCCTGACGATTGAATGAACTTCGTGAAATAAATTCCAAATAGCAGAGTGACACCATGTGAAGGACAAGGTTGTGAAAAGCACCGGTGAAGATTGCAGGTCTTCGTGACCTCAATAGGCAGGCTGTACTCTTGTGTTCTGAATCAGAGTTCTGATGCCTGACTGGCGTATAACGCATTCTGTACAATTTGTCTCTTTCAGTGAATCGAGTGCTGGGTCGGAATGTTGGATTTTATCGAATGTGAAATCCGTCTAGCAATCTTTAACGGCAAAAAGAGGCAAGTTGTTTTTACCTGAATAATGAAGCATGGGAATCTTCGGTCTGGCTGATTTATTCAGCTGCATCTTGATGCCATTGACTTTGGAATTGGGAGAGCCTGACTCCACGAATTAAAGCTCCAGTTCTACTTTTAATAAACAATGTTGATTTCATAAACTCCTCATCAATTCATGGTTAATCTGTGTGTGCTCAGACTTAATATTTAAAATGTGTCTGCCAGCAAATCAATTACTGAAATTAAAATTAAACATCTTCTAAAAGAACTTTAATTAATGTAAGATGCTGCCAAATCCAGATTAATTTCCTTAAGGGCACTAGCCTGATAAAAAAAAATCTTGTATTGAACACTTGACAAAACATAGTGGGTTTTTGTTCTGAACATTAATTGAATGAGTGAACAAGAAAGTTGGCAGCACTGTGCAACTATGCCAGTACTAATCATGTCGTCAAGTGTTGAGTTACAAAAAATAGTGATCCAACTATCCGACCAGTTCTATTGCAGGAAAGACACACAAGAACAATATACAGAGGTTAATTCATACTTGCAATTTGAATGTTAAGACACAAAAGTGATTGTTATCTGACAAAAATTATTATCTTCCGAGTTGCTTTTGCAAGAGAGGATGGGAGGCATGGGGGATATTTGGGGTTTAATCTGAGGAATGTTGTGTCTCATGATATGTCAGAATTGATCTTTCTTCCAAAAAAGACCTCAGTAACGTTAGTTAAGTTTTATTGGATGTACAAAATATTCATTGAATAATGAATGATGGAATTAGATTAACATGAGGTATTGTTGAGTACTGCAGTTAATTATGAAGTACAGAACTGTATTTGATAAAACATGCAGTGAAAAAATATGTTTTCAGCGAGGAATTCTGTATTTGACACTAATTTCACTACTTGCTGTTTTATTTAATGCATTTTCCTGTGTGTTGACAAATACAATTTTTGCTGTCTATGTGCCTACATGTAATTGCCAACAAATATAGCCATAATGTATCACCTGTTGAAAAAGATTAGTTCATTATAAAGAAAATCAGTGACTGTATTTAATTTCAGAATTTATATTAAAATATTCACCTTTTGACAACCAGTAAAGTAATGTTCAAACACGTAATAATTGCTTATACATTCACTAAGTGTGCCAAAGCTCTGTGAACTTCTTGAAAACCCCACAAGAAAACCCCCCACAGAGAAACAAGGAATGTTTCTGGATGTATATACAAGTATACTAAGATTACGTATTGCAAATTGTACAAGAGTTTGTGTGGCTTTATATCACCACTGGAGCTGACAAGGTGTTGCTCATTAAGAAATTATAATATTGCTGTTGCCTCCCAATGAAAACTAAGCCTTTTGCATACACATTCCTCACCCACATGGCATGCATGAACAACAACAATAACAAACAACAACAACATGAAGTGTTATCTGTAAAGCAATCTTGGGTTAGAGCTGAGGTATCTGGTTGTTCAATGGACTCCCTTTCTAGGATGTTCAAGGATTTGACAGTGTCTCACTGCAAAAAAAAATGCAATTTAGGTCTGAAGATGTTTTTTCTACCATTCCAAGCTTCATGATCCCCATCTCCCCATCCTCGTCTGACTCCACTGGCTCCCTATCACCCAGAGGATTGAATTCAAGATCCTGATCCTCACCTTCAAAGCTCTCCATGTCCTCGCCCCATCCTAACTCTGCGACCTCCTAACCCCCTACCAACCTGCTCACCCCTTCTGCTCAGCAGGCCTGCTCCATGTCCCCCAGCCCAACCGGCCCACCATTGGCGGGTGAGCCTTCAGCGACGCTGCCCGCAAACTTCTGGAACTCTATCCCACAGTCCCTCCACCTTGTCCCCTCCTTAGCCTCCTTCAAGACCTGCCTCAAGACCCTCCTTTTCGACAGTCCCATCGGTCACCCCAAACCCCGTCCTGTCTTCAGCTCGGGTCTGAAACAATGACTGTCCAGTGCCTTGGGATGTCCTGCTGATGTGAAAGTCACTATACAAATGTAATTTTGTTGTTGTTGTTTTTCCACAAGTAGACAACTGCAATACAGTATTACTGTTTACCCGAGGAATTCTTTTCCGAGCGCAGTATCTAAAATTATGTTCTCTGCGAGAAAAACAGAAAGCTAAGAACAAGAGAATCATTAGAAAGACATATGATAGCTACTTGTTGGAACACAACTGAATGTCTAACTATAAGTCTCACTTGGAACACATTGATAGCTAGACAGAGACTGGAAGAATCTCTTTTAATCTTTGTAATATTTTTGGAGAGTGCAATTTTTTTGCCCCAAAGCACCTTAGTTTCTTTCATTTTGCCACCTACCCGCCTCCCTTTTTTACAATGAAGAAAGCAGGAGAGTTCAAACTCCCAGCCAGTCAGCCAAACTAGTCCACGCTGTGATATTGCACCATGATTAGTAGGTTGGAGGTGTGATTGTAGTTAGGGAAGGCTGATTTATAACCCTCATGAACTGGCAAAACCCTGTTGGGCAGACAAATGTTAACCTTGTGATACAGTAAACTCGACCATTGCATTATGAAACTGCCCAGTATTTCTCCATCAATTGTATATTATACCTAGTATTATTACCTAGTATTACCTAGTAATACCTAGTAATTACTAGGTATTATTACCTAGTAATACTAGGTAATAATACGTTAGCTCAATGAACTGATTGAAAAATACCACCATGTTCGAAGCATTAAATTCCAATAAAACATGCCAGATAAGAAGATAATTCAGAAAATCTTGAAATTTAGAGCTGGAAAAATGTAACAATCAGCTTGAGAGTTCATGATGAATTTTAATAGAATTTGAATGAATAACTTTTTTTCAAAAAACGGTTATGTGTATAAATTTAAATTTCTTAAAGTACAACTGTGATGATAATCGATTATATCGTGACTTTTCTCTATTCTTCGTGCCTATCTATGTAGGTCAAATATGAGACTTATACATGGAAATGTGTTTTCATCATGATTAATTGTCTTAATTAACTCCTCAATTTCACTGCTATCTTTGTCGCCATCTCTCAGCAGGACACTCTTACTTACAGCTCAAACAGGACAAAAAACACAGAGCCTCTAAAGGTTGGAACTAATAGCACATCAAGGTAACATTCTGAATTCCCTCCACCAATTCATGCTATTCAATGTATTACAAGTCATTCCTGTAGGTGCATTCCGACCATCTCAATTCAACTGTACTTATTAACGATCAAACTAATCGACTGTTAATAATACGTTATACGTAATACATACACGGTGGCATTAATCATTGATCACTGCATTTATTATTTAGACTTTGTGCATTTTATTTATTATTCATTATTACTTTATGTGCGTTTACGTCCTTGTTAGTTGACACCTATTAAAGTAAAGGATGGGGTGCCTGGCCTACTGCGTTGGACCATTAACTATTGACATTTTAGTTCCGGGATTGAAATCCAAAGCATACAAATGGAATGAAAGTGTCTTCACTCTGAAATACCACAATGATTCCAACTCGAATGCGATCCGTCTGTCTCGATCTTGATCTCAATCTCTCTCAGTACTTGAATCGGAAACACAACCGCTCTTTCAGTGGCACACATTGAAATCACATTCATCTTGTCCCGATCATTCATTCTTCTGTTCAAACAAAATGGGCTTCTTATTTCATGTCATCGAAGCCACTGTTCTGGGGAAGATGCAACAAAAGGAATGGCTTAGAGGTGGCATATTCCAAAGTGGTCATTTTTCAATGATGTAGTTCAGTCTAGTCAGCCAGTGAATAACATTTGCTTGTCGCGAGCCACCTGAAAAGATTATTATTAGTTTGTAACTTCTGTTTTCTCTTTTTTCTTCCATTTTCACAAAGCACAAGTATTTCATTTGAACTTCTCTGCACAGTTCACACAATCAAACGAGTACAAGCACAATTGACCACAAAGCTTTCTGCAAACTGCTAACATTTCTGCCATATCTATGTACATTTATAATATATAATATATATATATTTTGGCGAGTTTTTTGAAAAAATCTAACTTTGCTTAAGCCTGTCTGAAAGAGTTGTTTTCAATTTAATTGAGATTTATCTCATAGAATTATATAGCACAGAACACAAGGAGTTAACTAATCTTATCCCAATTCTCCGTTACTTCTCTGTACCCATCTGTTTTGTCCCTTATCAAATTTCTTCCAGGGGTATATCTTAATTGTATTTAATTTTGTTTTAAATGATTTCTCCAGGAAAAAAACAATATAACTTTTTAAATCCTTTAACAGGACAAATGAACACCGCAAGTTATTTGAGGTAGAAAAGCATTTATTAATAAATTGTGAGGTATAAAGTGATCAAAATGGATTTTTGCAAACTGTCAAATCTTGTCACTGTAAACTCAAAAAAATGTGGTTATATTGCATCTTCCTCCCATCAAGTTTGAGGGTCTATTCTGTAGCTATAGAATGATACAAATTATAGCACAAGAGGAGCCAATTTTAGCCTGTCGAGTCTGTGACTTACCGGAGCTAACTACTCTAATCCCAATTCTTTCTCTGCACCCATCTATGTTGTTCCTCATCAGATGTCTATCCACTTACATTTCTGATTAAAAAAAACATTGCCTCTTTTAATAACTAACATTATTGTATGTATCATTTCCCTGTAAAGTGGACACTGTCACAGCTGATCAGTGTTCACTTGTGATGAATCTCCATAGCTCCCTCTTTAAGCAGCATATGAAGGAGGTTCATCTAACATTGTTCCTGTTCAGCAGCAGTGTGTAATATCTTTCATAAAATACACTCATCAACTAGAATATCCTGACATTCACTTCAGGCAAAGGAGAGACTGAATTATTTCACATACATTAATAACTTTTACAATAATAACAAGAAGTGTAGAAGGGGGACAGGTATAATAAATGTATTTTGCTTGGCAAGTGGAGAAGCTATACTAAGATTTTAATACACCTCTTCCACATGATGTATATCACAGACAAAATCCTATCACAATGTTTGACTTGTATCAAGAATACCCTCGGGTTCTGATGCTTGCTTGATGGTTGGACATGTAATTAAATCATTTATAAAACAAAATAAATTAAAATACAGCCTTATCTTATTATCATAAATTTATAGGACTAAATGATTAATCTTTCTGAGCTTGAGATCTTTCACCAACGGCAGTAAACTAAAGCTGTCATTAACTTGTGCAAATATTTGCTCTCAGAAGTTGGTTCCAAATTCCATGATCCCATCTCCCTCATCCTTGCCCGACTCCATTGGAGAGGATCCAATTCCAGATCCTGGTCCTCACATTTAAAGCCCTCCACAACCTAGTCCCATCCTACATCCGTGACCTCCTATCCCCTTACCAACCTGCCCACCCCCTCCATTCAGCAGGCCCTGGCCTGCTCCATGTCCCCCTACCCACCCGCCCCACCATTGGCAGGTGAGCCTTCAGCCAATCTGCCCCCCAACCTCTAGAACTCCATCCCGAAGTCCCTCCACCTCGCCCCCTCCCTAGCCTCCTTCCAGTCTCGCCTCAAGACTCCTCTTCGATGATCCCATCAGCAACTCCTTCCCCCTCCCCCCCCCACAGCCCCTGTCCTCAGTTCAGGTCTGAATCAATAACGGTCCAGTGCCTTGGTATGTCCTCCTGACGTGAAAGGCGCTATACAAATATAATTTTGTTGGTGTTAATAGCCAAGTAACACAACATTCAATGCTTTAGAAGGTAACAGGGCATAAAGTGTGAAACAAAAGAAAGCTAATTAAACTCGCTCCTTTCAACAGACCATGTACAGTTTGCTCCATCATCGATTCTTTCCAATTCATCTCATCTCCTGAGGGCGGGGGGGAAAAAAATATCACCAGTTATGTCTCTCCCTGATTGTAATAAACTGTCACCCAAGATCCTCATCAATGCATTTCAATTTGCATTCTCTCAACCCGACAAATTGCATTCAAATGGCATTTGTATAGTCTTAACAGGTTGATTGTGCCGATAAGGATTTGATCAACACTGCTTAATTATCTCTGTAAATATTAAGCTAATGTACAATAATAAGCCTTGCATTTGATATAGAGCTTTTCACGTCTTCTAGGCGTCTCAAAGCGCTTCACAGAATATACTGTGAAGTGAATTGACTGAATATTTTGTGGGCAAAACACAACAACAACAACACCAACAACTATGATTTATGTAGCGCCCTCCACGCCGGACGGCATCTCAGAGCACTTCACAGTAGCGGATCCCGGGACCCAGTCAGGGGCAGGGGTAGAAAGGTGACCAAAGGCGTGATCGAAGAGAAAGGTCTTCAGCTGGGACCTGAAACTGAGAAAAGAGGGGGCAAGGCGAAGATAGTGAGGAAGGGAATTCCAGAGCCTCGGGGCATAAAGGCTGAAGGCACGGCCGCCGAGGGTGGAGCGGAGGATTCGGGGGACATGGAGGAGACCAGAACCGGTGGAGCGAAGGCAACGGGAGCTGGTTTGAGGAGAGAGGAGGTCAGAGAGGTAGAGGGGTGCAGAGGAGTGGAGGGATTTGAAAACAAGGGTGAGGATCTTGAAGTCGATCCTCTCAGGGATAGGGAGCCAGTGAATTCTGGCAAGGACAGTCGTGGATTGCAATGACCAATGATTTATTATTGTTGTTTTGAGAGATTATTATCAGGCTTGCGTAGTTATGGAAACTTGCCCAAAGTTTCTCCCTGCCTGGAATCCAACTCAGGTCTCATGCTTGCAAGGTAAGTCGAACCACTGAGCTACTGGGCTCGACCAGTTATTCAGCCTTATTCTGATCCCGCTCACAGAGAATTTGTAACCAGGGTCATAATGCAATATGCAAAGCAAGACTCACCTCCATCAATCTCACATGTGCTCAATACAGCAAACGTATGCAGTAATTTTTGTTTGCAAAGACAGAAGCCAGTTGGCCCTTCTTGGCCACTGTTGCTTGTGTTTTGTTTCTCCAAAATTACACCCTTTCTTCATTAATTCCACCTTCCAGCTGTTTTACCATATCCCTGGATGCTTTCCCCCCCCCCCCCCCCCTGCTCATTTGCTTATCCAGTTTCCTTCTGAGCAATTGTGTTGCTGTACTTTGGCTGAAGGTGGGAGGCGAATGTCTCTTCTGAATGAAAGGAAACAAATTTATGGCTTGACTTTGGTGGTTTGCTTCACTCTTGGAAGATAGCATCAATCCTCTGACATGAAGATCTAAAGCCCAATTTATTTCTATTGTGCAGAGTCACAAATAAAAGAAAAGAGAATAAAAAGGGAACTGCTTGTAAATTTAAAAAAGGAGCCACAGTTAAACCATTCCGCTGTGTATTAACTCCTGCCCTTTTAGATTAGATCTGCTAGATATCTGAGTGGTGATCAAAGCCTACAGTTAATGGGAAATGAACAAGGTGAGATCTGTTCAGACCAACCCCTGTACTAATGCCTACAATATGTGGTGGGCTCATAACTATCTTCACATCTGCAATCTTTTCGATCTAAACATGCTTTGCCAGTTGTACAACAATACGATCAAAATCTCATAATGTTCTGAGGCCATGCTTGAAAAAGGAAAAGTCGAGGGAACAAAAAAATTAAATCACATATTTCAATGTGGCCCGACATGTTCTTTGAAAAATCCTGCACAATGAAATGCCAAAATTTACATTTTGAATGCAAGAGGTGTTACCAGACTGGAAGCAGTTGAAACTACAAAAAAAAAGGTTGGATGCTTGAACAATTAGCTTGTGTGTGTTGTGCGTGTAAAAGAAAATGAACCTCAGGTTTCATTGTTCATTTGCCAGGAAGGGTTGTAACTGCTCCACAATGAAACTCCTGGCAGCCAAACATATATTTAAAAAAAACAATATTTCAACCTCCTGACACATGCCTGTCTTTTGTACCAAACAAAACACTGTAAATTCATGATATTGTGGCAACCCCCATCCTTCCTTCTGTCAGGGGCAACACTTGAGAGTTGCCAAGAGTCTACAAAGCCCTGCAGTATGATGGAGTGATACTGTAGCAGCGATGGGTGGTCACTTGAATGACAGGTGGCATTCACCCACAAAAATATACAGTCAATTCACTTTACGGCGGTATATCCTGTGAAGTATTTTGAGATGCCTAAACAATGCGATAAGACGCTATATCAAATGCAAGGTCTATTATGATTAATGAAAAAGACACTCAGCAAGAAGGGTCAGAAGGTGAATTTGTCTGCAAACTGGTTTCCGTGTTCTGATCATTTTTAGTAACTGTTTGAATTAAAAAAATAAACGAGAGACACTTGTTGTCATAGACGCATATGACCAATGTTTTATCCTGTGGTCGTCAATCCATTAAATGGCATCAAATACCACGAGATAGATCTTTACTGCACATGAATTTTATTTCCAATTTTCCACTGTCTGGCTACACAATCAATTAATTCACACAAAATCTCAAGCCAGTATTATATTGTATGAACTCTGATGAACAATTCATGGAAACACAAATACCCAATGAAAGTCTTAAAATATCATGGGATGGAGAATTTAATAAGGCAATGACATAAGTTAGTATGTGGACCATTTCAACTTTAATGGAAGGTTGCGTATAAATGCTTCTCCGTCAAAGTCTGCTAATCTTCATTTAGTGACCAATTCCCCAAAGTCTTGAATTTCAAACTTTATTGGGAGATAGTTAGAGAACAGTAGGCATCTGCTTAGAATAATTTATTAGGCATTATGTAGCTGATCTAACCATTAAGCTAAAATAGCATGAAGTGTAAATTAAAATCAATTACTAAATAAGTGTTTTACACCTACTAAATTTTACTACTGTACTAAGAAGTTGAAAAAAAATCTGGAACATTACTCTACACCTGAGCATTCAGCTATTTATCAGTACCTTTGAAAATGGGTCAGAAAATGGGCACATTTTAAACAGCGCTTAATGTGGTTTCACCGACTTCAATAAACTTCACAGGCAAAGTAGCACAGAGAGAGGAAAAGTAATAATACATGCCATCCATCATAGAAATCCTTAATGTCAAGATTATTCAGAAATCAAGATGTTTCACTCCTCCCAAAAAAAAATGTTATGCATGTAAACAGTGAATAATGGAAAGAGAAAATATGTAACTTGAAAAAGAATCAAAATATTATTCAATGTCTAGCAATGTCATTTGAATGGCCTATTTCATCATGTTGCTTCACTGGGTGAAACAACCTCGTGATGGCCACTTGATGAAGTAACATGTCACAGCAGGGTGAAAAATAGTGGGATCATTGACTTTGAAATTGAAGTAATGATAGCAAGTGTGAAATCAGACCTAGAAACATATTTTGTGACCTAGGGTTAAACCTTGCAATCTCCTATCAAGCAATAGAATCCATCAATGAAACTGAAAACAAACACACGGATTTTGCACCGAGAGTGATCAAAAGCATTATTGCTCTAAATAATAGATCAAAAGGGTTATTGCTGTATTTTCACCAAATGCTGTGAGGCCATTTGCAACAATCAGGTAAAGTTATTGAATGTGATACAATGCTAGAATAACATGCCAGATGTAAAATAATAATAATTAATGATTAGATGTGAAATAAAACATCCAACAATTAAATTATTAATTAATATTATTCGGTGTAACACAGTAATATTCCAGGTGTAAAATAATAAAAATAAAATCAATATAGATATACAGTACTGTATAATGCAGATTTTGGAATCCTATAGCTCAGTGGATAGAGCACTCACCTCTTGCAAGCGAGAGACCTGGGTTAAATTTCAGGTTTGTCAGGGCAAAACCTTGTGCAAGTTTCCTTACTTCACACGCCTAATAATAATCCCTCAAAAAAAACAATAATAATTTGGTCATTTCAATCCACGACTGTTTGTGGGACATTGCTATGTGCAATTGATTGCTGCATTTTGCTCACAAATGAGCTATATCAAATGCAAGGATTATTTTATTTTAATTTTTTATTATTAGTTACAAACTGATGGGCAGCTGTGGCTCCTGACGCCTGCTGTTCAGATCACAGATTTCAATCAAGGGAATGATTCAATTGACACACACGTTTGATTTAAATGAATCATCTGTACAATCTAACTCAATTCAATTAAATAGGTTTGATTCGAATAAAAATAATGGGAGAAAAATCACTGTTTGAACAATTAAAATGGGTTATGTGATTACATGTCATGTCATTAAGTGATTATTTTAACTGTCTCCAAGGGAAACAATTGTTGGGGTTTGGCTTGAAATAGATGCTGCATCCTATACAGAAACCAAAGGCATCTGCTCCTGAAAAAAAAACATTTTTTATGAAGGCATTTAATGTGTTTTCTTTGTTGGGATGGATCATGTAAATAGACTGATGCAGCAATCACATTAGGTTCTTATTTAAGTCACCGCATTAGATTTATCTGCCTTCAAAAAGCCTTCAGCTGCCATCAGGTTTCACTGTAATGTATATTCGCCACAGGAATGGATGGGATAGTGTGAGTATAACTGTTATTTTCTTCCACCGATCCGTGGGTCGTCTCCTTAAGATCCTAATTTAAAGCAAAACCTTTCTCATGCTGCATAAGAGAGTGGGCTCTGGGTATATTGAATTCAGTGGTTAGACCTTGGAGTTCACGAAAGCCTCTCTTCAAACATTGTTGAACAACAGTACGATCGTAAGCTAATTAGAGACAATGAATTGATGGATTTGAACCTGCAGAGTGGAGCTCCGCTCACCCCTCATCATTAAGACATCCTATCCTATTGCAGAAACCATATACTGTATAACACACCATTTCTTACTGCAACACATTACAATGCAACACAATACAAAATTTACATTTGTATGGTGACATTTCATGTTGGGAAGACATCCCAAGGCACTGACAGTATCTAAATATAATCATAGCAATAGGACCCAGAACACCTCGAAACACTGACTATATTTTGTGGGCACAACAGTGTCCCACAAACAATCATGGATTTAGTGACCAATTTTTATATAAGGGATTATTACTCCATATTGCTAAGGAAACTTGGCCAATGTTTCGCCCTATCGGGAATTGAACCCAGGTCTCTCACTTGCGAGGAAAGTGCTCTAACCACTGAACTACCGGACTCCATAAAATTGAATTATTCACCCACTTTCTCTTAACACTGACCCCTTCTATCAGTGCATCGATTGCCTCAACTATACGACAGATTCAGAATCAGTGGAATGGTGCGAGGAGGATTGCTCAGTTCTGTGGCCTGCCTTTAACCAGGTCTGTGTTAGGCGACTGCTGGCTCTGCATGCTCACCTGTGTACATGCTCCGATCTCTCCTTAGAGCTCATCCCTGTGCCATCGTCTGTGGCACTGTTTGAAAGAGAAAGGGAGGGGTGAAGGGACTTTCTCTTCTTGTCTCCCAACCAACAAATCCCCCAAATAAAATTGGTCGCTCATTCTATGGCTGTTTTGTGGGACATTGCAACTGGCTGCCCACAATTTGGGTTATGAACTAACAAAGCGTTTCACCCACAAAAGAAGATAGTTACTCCACTTCAAATGTGTATGCCGTGAAGCGTTTGGGGACCTCGTGATGGTGTGATCGGTGCTGTATCCAACGCAATGATTATGATGGCTTTTATTATTAGCATTATTATTATTTCCCACCTCGTTGGACATTTTTACCACAAGTGAAGACTGCCAAATCTTTACGCCAATGGAGTAAGAACCCGCTGGTGCCTCCAGAAGATTGACAGGTAGATGTACAGCCGTTTTCCTATCAGTGAGATCACAGTTTGGGAGCCACTTTGAATCACCAGTAAACGGCTCAAACGTAAGTGTAGTTCCACCGCTGTAATATTGAACCTAAACGACTTAATAAATATTAAAACGCAATTTCAAATGCTATATGTGTCCTGGGATTATTTCTTCTTTTGTTCTTTCTTACAGAACTGCAGACAAGACAAGACAATGAGCAGTGGGCCCACAACCTAGTAGGAGTTTGCACCTTGAAAAGTCTTTGCTGGTGCTTTCTACCTTTTGCCTTTTCTTGTCTCGTCCGATACAGTTAGATTTGCATTCCTCCCAAGAAAACTGTATTTATCTCGCATTCAAGCATTTTCACGGAAAGAAAACAACATTTCTGGTGGTGAATTTATTTAACTGTGAGTATTTAATATCAGGCAGTTAATCAGCCTTTAACTGGATATATAAAATGATAATAATATTATTATAATATTATTATATATTCAAAATCAGGCAGTTAATCAGCCTTTAACTGTTATGTTTCAGCAAACGTGTGTGAGTGTGCGGGGGTGGGGTGTGTGTATGTTACTTTACCCTCTGGCCTGTTATTTTTGCAGCCCAGGTCTCTGCAGATTTTTAGCAGTGCAGATTTGTCTCCCACCATCTTCTTGCTTGTGATCTCTGCAGTGAATTAAAAAAACATGACCCCATCTTTACTTCCAGCAGTGACACCATCTCCCCAGCTTGGGATTCACACTTCTCCAGTTGCTTTCCTGTCTTCCTGCTTACATTTTCCCTCAAGAGTCCATCATGATGGCTTTCTTTAGGGTAGTTAAGTGCTCTCGCATTAACTCATATGTGATTTTTCCACTCCAGTGAGATGTTTGAGACTGATGGTATGGGCAAGGTATCCTCTGCTGTACTCTATAAATAAGGAACTGGGGATTTTAGAATACCCCAAAATTTAGAGTGCATCACTGCTGGCAAAGACCGATTGTTCCACCTATAGCTAAAGGTATTATAGTTGAACTGGATTGTGAAAGCATTGGTGAATAAATTACCTCGAAGAATATCACAAAACACCGTAAAGCTTTATTTATTTGAATGCATTAGCTTGCGGTGACGTGAGATGGTGTCATAACGCACCAGACAGTCAAGCTTGACAACTCTACTTCATGATAATATTAATCCGTGCATTTGACATCGCGCCTTATCACATCTTCAAGGCATCTCAAAGCGCTTCACAGAAGGTACTGTAAAGTTATTTGGTGAGGTAAATGCAGCAGGCAATTGCGCACAGCGGTGTCCCACAAACAGTCATGACATTTTCACCTTAGTTGGTGAATTAGCAATATTTAGGTGCTACCTGCAGTATAGAGCAGAGAAGGGGGTGGAACTGCAAGTTGGTCGGGCGGAACTCTTGCCTTCTGTACCTCGCCAGATCCCAAACTAACTGTTTGTGGAGAGACTACGCAGGTCGTGGTGGACACGAGCACAGTCGGTCACCATCCTCTCGCTCACAGTGATTTGAGGGAAGATCTCAGTAGGTGGGTTACAATGGCGATTAACACATACCAATGTTTCGTAATTGACTGGCTATATTGTCTGTCTCAGTATCCTTTTATGGATTCGCCCATCTGGAAATAGAAGGTAATTTGTAAGCAGACAAATGTACAGAATTAATTAATTTTCCCCTCCCACCCTAAAACGTAAAAGGTTTATTTTTAACTTTTGCGGGTGCATATGTATGTTCCAATAATGATGGCTTGCTTGGCTGTCTCTTTTTAAAAAAATTTGTACTGTACATTTTGTTAGCCGAGCTATTTTTAGTTGAATGCAGAACATCATGCAATATGTCCAAATGAAGTGTCCTGTTATTGATGTTTGAGTGTAGCATTGCTGTCAGGTAAATAATTAATACACTCTAAAATATTAATAGATGAGAGAACGAACAATGTTATTGCTTCTCAAAATATCACTTTAAATGAATCATATCTCTATCTAACTATGAGCGACTGGGCTGATTCCCTTTGATTATATGACAGCTTTTGAAATATACCTGAAATAATAGTCTGAATTTAAATACTCAAATCCAAAGATCAGTGAGTCTGATAGAAGTTAGTCCCTGATATAAGCAGATTTTTAAATATATATATATACCAATCCATGGCTTTTTGTTTCCTAATTGGGTTTTACAGATGGAATTCTAGTTAAAAGTAATTTTCACATCAACCCAGTACAATTGTAGAGAAGGATTTCATTGAAGTACACTGTGCCCCAGTCTCTACTCCTGTTAAATACAATAAAACTCAATGCTAGTCAGTAAATCCCCAAGATGACCAGCTTTGAACTTGCTTACTGGCTAAACTCTTTCCTCCTAAGAGTAACATCTTTGATGCAGCTGTTGCTGAACAGTTGTTCAAACAATTCATTACAGGACAAATGAAAGAGACCAGATAAAACTCAACCGCATCCTTCTGCTTGGTCTTGGTCATAAAACTAGAAGCAACATAACATAAATGTGTCTTTATTATGCAGCATATTGGTTTGGTGTTTGGGATGTTACAGTATAAATCATGCAAAGTTAACAATTGACATAAGTATTCTGCTGAAATGTGGAGTGACTGCCTTGTATCTCACTGGTAGTAGTAATACATTATCTATACACAAGGCATGTTGGTGACACATGGGATTTTTTCAGACCTAATTATTTTCTTCAAATTTGAGGCCTCGGCGTTAGAAGTGGCATTTATCTGGGAAGACACACCTATTAAAATCATTAAGGTGTCTCCCTGTTGGTGAACTTTAAATGTGGGTATCCCATTCACACTGATCAGCTTTCTGTTTAGCTCAAGGTTTTTTGTATCATTTGAAGATCTTCTGCAGAGAATGTAAATTTCTTGCTGAAATGATGTTTCGACAGGTATGTAAAATACTGGTCCTTTGGGGAAACAGAAACTAGAGCATAGCAGCGTGTTACAGATCAGAGGATCAAATGTACAGCCCCTGGCCTGATGTGGCCTTTCCTGTTTTTTTGTGTAGTCAAAGCAAAGATATAAATCCTTGTCAAGAAGACTTAAATTCCCCCAGGCTAGGGGAGGGAGAGACATCGGAAATAATAGGATCACACCAATTGTTCTTATCGTCAATATGGCATTGCATAACAAATCCATCCTCTTTAGGTTCGTATCAATCCACAAAAAAAGGAATATTAAGCATATTCATGAGCTGATAAACTGCAACCTTATCTGCCTGTTCAGTTGCATGACATGACATTGTCTGAAGAGAGAAGGCATTTTCTCCCAGTGTCTTGGACAACAATCCTGCAGGAAAACAAATCAATCACTCACTTACTTCATGGCTCCTTGTGGGGCATTGCTGTGCACAAATTGGCTTTTGCATTCACCTACAAATACACAGTCACTACACTTTACGGTAAGTCCTGTCATGTGCTTTTAGATGTTTTGACGACGCGATACGGCTCTATGTCAATTGCAAGGTTTATTATTGTTGTTATCCGTATTTCTTTCAGTTGAGATAGACATCCGTACCAATTCAAAAGAGAGGGGATTTCTCCCCAAATCATGACCAACAGTCCCTTCGGAATTATTGGTCATTTGTTTCATGGTTGTTCATGGGGCATTACAGCAGGCAAAATCACTTCTATGTTTTACCTACAAAAAACGATTTGCTGCATCTGATAGGAGCTACTGTGAAGCTCTTTAAGACGTTTCAATACCAAGGGGTGGGTGAAACTTTGGGCAAATTTCTTTACTCCACACGCCTGATAATAATCCCTCAAAAAAAATTGGTCATTTTAATCCACGACTGTTTGTTGCACACTGACTGCTCTGCTCAATTGGCTGCTGCGTTTTGTGAACAAAATATACAGTGCAGACAATTCACTTTATTGTATATTCTGTGAAGCGCTTTGAGATGTCTAGAAGATGTGAAAAGCGTTATATTAAATGCCAGCGTTATTTGATTCATCCTTTCTTTATTTATCTATCAGTTTGCTTCACCTATCCCAGAGTCTTGACCATTGTTTTGTGAAATGAACTTCATGCGCTCTGCCTCACTCCAAGCCCAACGCAATCGTATTCCAGCGCTTTGTTTCAGATATGAGAAAAACCATGGAGGAAAAATGTCCATCATCAACCTCCCCCCCCCATCCCTTCCACTCCTCCCCTCTCCTACTTTCCTTTGACTGAAGCCTGGATTCGGCCCAAGATCTAAGTGGAAAGAAATTTCGAGGGCAGGTAAAAAAAGAATTGACATTGACCGAACTTGCTATGGGTTCAGCAAGCACCACCATTAACAACAGAGTGTGATCAAAAGCAATGGGTCACCGAGCCTGCCTTTGTGTCCTCATTTTTCCTGCAGCTTTCTCCATCAAACACAAAGCTGGCAGAGTAACATTCATCAAACTTACATTTCCCTCTCAGATGGATGCAATGTGCTTTTTTTTCGTCCTCCAACGTGACCCAATTGCATGCCGAATTCCATGCCGTATTATAAGTTTGGGTGAGTGTTTTGTGATTGGCATTGAATCGCGCTCCCGTGCTCTGCAGCTCTCACCGTGAGTTTCAATTTATACCGTCCACGCTGATGGCAGAAAATCAAGTTGCCACAAAAATAACCGCATTTACATTACGGCTGGCTCCTGAAAACGTTCTGCTGTTCTGCTCAGAAGGAGGCTGGAAAATTCACACAAATACTAATAATATTAATCCTTGCATTTGATATAGCACTTTTCCTGTCTTCTAGATGTCTCAAAGTGCTTCACAGAATATACTGTAAGGTGAATTGACTGTATACAGTATTTTGTGGGTGAACGTTTACTTGCAACATCATCCTTCATTTTATATGTAATTGCAGCAAACAAAGCCATTCAAAAGCAACCTATTTGCAGGTAGAATAATCATGAAAGCATTTTTACACATGGTTGATACAGTGTCCCTAGGAGAATGCCTCAAAGTGCTTCACCGGATTTACTATTAAGTGCGATGACTGTGTATTTTGTAAATGAATGCAGCAGCCAATTTGCTAAAAGTCCCACAAATAGTCATGACTGACTAATTTTCATGTGGGGATGGGGGTGGTGGGGTGGAGATGGTGTTC
Source organism: Hydrolagus colliei (assembly GCA_035084275.1). Lineage (NCBI taxonomy): Eukaryota > Metazoa > Chordata > Chondrichthyes > Chimaeriformes > Chimaeridae > Hydrolagus > Hydrolagus colliei. Next base: position 2,843,976 of record CM068757.1, read on the forward strand.
AGAACACTGAGAGAACCTCCCTATTGGATTTTACACTGCAAAGGGTTATTGTAATCGAGTGATCCCGTTGCGTTTACAATCATTGTTTTTCCCGCTGCATTAGATGGGAGGGTGGGTGGGGGGGTGGGAATTTTAATCCAAAATGATTCTTGCTCTCAACTGAAGCCTCATTTTCAGATCAATCAGCTTGTCTCAAAGCTTACTGTCAATATTTGCAGCAAGTTGGTTTCAAAGGGAAAGAAGCATTTCAAATAACGTTTGTACCTAAATTGCTGATAATAATCCCTGCATTTAATACAGCGCCTTTTCACATCAACACGCCTCAAAGCGGTTTGTGGAGTATTCTGTCACGTGCAGGCCCCTGTGCGTTTGTAGGTGAATGTAGCAGCGCTCCATCACATGCTAGGTTCATGATGATTATTATTATTATCATTATTCTTATTATCTTAGTGCTCATGCCATGGTCGATTGCACATAGCCCGCAGTGGGATTTGGGTTGGCGGCTTTTTCTCATTCCAGGCTCGTTTTAGGATCTATAGGTGCGTAAGGTTTGTGTTGCTTTGAATTTGTTGATCGTCCCACTGTTCAAACAATCTATTCCCCGGGTCATGTGTACCTTCAAAAAAATGAACTTGAATGTCTGTGAACCGTCATGGTTCAAATTTAGAATCACTCCACCACTCAACCCCATGAGCTAAAATGGACTGTTCAGGACTTTGAGAAGTAGGCAGTGAGCTGTGAGACAGAACACCAGAAATAATTTTGAAAATCACCAAGTGGAGGCTAAGAAAGAGATAGATAGAGAGAGAGAGAGAGAGAGAGAAAAATATTCATCACATCAAAGGGATAGGAATTTAATCCCATGTGGGCTATGCATTGAGGCAACTCTTAAAAGTCAATCTCCAAAACCGACATAAAGTGGAATATTCGAGAGGGAGAATAAGAGAGCGAACAGAGGTATCGCGGGGAGAATAAAAATAGGGCAAGAAATATATTTGGTTTGTTTGAATGGAGCGAAGGGGTTGCAGAATGAGTTGCAGTCTTTAGAATTTGCAGGGAGTTTTCAATGTGTCTCTGCAGCAAATGTTGTTTGATTGGATGTTGCCTTGGATGTTGATGCTCCTTAGCGTATGAAGTCTTTTAATATAATTCGACATACGTGAGTTAATATTATCGGATCAGAGTGTATGTCTTTTAGCCATCATGGGGTGCCCTGCTATTTCCTTCACATCTCACACTGAGATCAGCTCCACATGCATTTCATCTTCCAATCTATATGTCATTGATGGAGATCAAAAGAACTTCAGTAACTCTGGATTTTCAGGCGTTTTAATAAATAACCAAGAATTATGATCTGAAGATCTGCCTCCTTCCCTCCCTCACGTTGACTTTGCACTTGTCTCACTCTCTTATGCATGCATCACATATCGCTGAATCGAAAAAGATACTAATGAGAACCAGTGTTAATATATATGTTACTGTGGCTTCAGCAGGTGTCAAAATGAAGCCAATTCTGCTGCCGCCAGAATCATGACAGACAATATCAGGGAGATGTGAAGAGGAACAATTGTGGTAGGCAAGGCACCGATTGTAAAACCATTTGAACACTCTGAGGTATGATTTTTTTTTGAATGTCATGCGTTGAAATGTATGCGATATAAACTGGGCCTGTGTATCATCGAGTCCTGTAAAATGTGGAGTCCCGTAGTTCAGTGGTTAGAGCATTCGTCTTGCAAAGTGAGAGACCTATGTTTGATTCCCAGCAGGACAAAACCTTGGCTAGGTTTCCTTACTCAGTACGCCTGATAGCAAGCTCTCACGAAACAAAAAAAATGATAATTTGGTCACTCAATCCATGACTGTTTGTGGAACACTGCTGTACGCGATTGGTTGTCACTTTTCGCCCACACAATACAGTTAATTCACTTTACAGTATATGAGACGTCTCGAACACATGAAAAGTGTCACATCAAATGCAAGGAGGAGGAAGATGATGATGATGATTATTATCTATAATATTATTATTATTATCGGTGCCAAGAAAGAAACCATTTCTGTAGAAACCAGGAAGTAAGTTATAGCAATGTGGTCGCTAGGCTTCTGTGATGTCATTTGCTATCGATGCAGAAATAAAAATAAAAACAAGGATGTTAACAGTTAAACCTCTTTCAATCTTGGTGATGATTCACCATTCTCTTCGAAGCGGTCACTAAATGCCGCAGACCCTGCTTCACTGGGACACTTCCATGTTTTATACACATGTTACGTGTATGTAGGTGCAGTGGAAAAGTCATCGTTAAAATTGCTGTGTTGCCTTTCCACTGGGAAAGCAGATTAGGTTGTCTGTTCTTGCCTGTCACCTGCTGGGCAATAATGGATCTTCGGATGCATTGAGTTCATTTGTCCGAAATGTACCGAATAAAAAGCAGCATATGCTTTTGGTAATGGATATCATTGGGTAGTTCTTGCCTCAGTTCCTGTAACGCTTAGCATTAAAGCTTCTGTTTCAAGGAGAATTCTACTGGACTGTCACACAATATGAAATTAAGGAGAGAGAGCGCGGAATGGGATTACAGTAAAAAAAACTAATAATACAGTAGAGCAACCTCGATTGGTTGAATGACCTACCGCTGTTCGTAACATTAAAATGTTATAAAGGGCGATAATGGCACTCAATGTTGTCCCAGTGGTCTCTTGTGGCTCCTGTTTTTTTTAAAAAAATATGTTGTGTTCTGCTGAATGCAACCAGTCTGGGAACAGACATTCTGTGTAATAACTCCCTCCTGCTTCCCTCGCTCCGAACCACCCCCACTGTGACCCGCCACCGTAACCTACCATCCCCAAACAGCAGATCATAATGTCCTCATGATCATACCGCGGAGAATTCCACACAGAAATCTGTCCACCAACAGCTTTGAAACATAAAACAAAGCGATAAGAAATGACCGGACAATGCTATTAAGTGCATTTATACACTTTATAGCAGCCAGCTAATGTCATTGGGCCTGACTTACAATACTGGAGAAGCTGGACTAGAATTCAATTAAGTGTAAATGATTGTTGAAACGTCTTGCATTTTGAAGCTAATTTGGCTAATTTGGTACAGTTCTTGTAACACGAAAAAGTCTCAAAGCACTTCAAAGGAAATCGCTGGTAAGTGCAGTGACTGCGTGGATCGGTATAAAGTCGGTCGTCAAGTCAGGCACAATGAGTTCCACAAACTGACACGAAGTGAATGATTAACCTTGACCTCGTTGAACAGCTCGCTTGAAGGACGTCCGTCTAGCATGTCGCACAGTATTGGAGTATCAGTCTAGCCTGTGACCTCAAGGTTGTCAAGTACATTTAGAACCGTAACCTTTTCACCACAGAAGTCAAACGACTACTGTACCAACAAGAGCATATTTTTTTTAATCAGATGGTAAATTGGTGAACGGTTGCAATGGAGTGAAACTCACAACAAATCCACAATGCAGTAATTATTACATCAAAATCTGTTCTGATAGGAAATGCTGCGTCTATCGCCTCCATTATGTTGGATTTGGCTTTCAGAGGACAGCAGCGGCAGCGTAATATTGTGACGGATGTAGCCGTGTGTGAAGGAGAAGTAAGGTATGAGCTGCATGTGCAGCCTGCGAGGGTTGGCACTATTGTGACAGCTTATGCTATTTGTACTGAAGTGTGCAGGGGTCTGCCCCTCTAGCTGCAGTCAAGATGGCACAGCGGGAGTGAATACAAGTTCAGCGGTATGTCGCCATACCTGAGTACATTTGACCAAGCCTTAATAGGACACTGGGCTACTTTGAGGGTCTGGAGTGACAGGGGTGGGAAGGATGCGCAATGATAGATGTCGAAACATTTGCAGAAGTTGTGACTGAGCCACTGACAGGAACTGGCTTTGCTCAGAGTTTAAACTGGAATCCTACTAACCCCGTTATCCCACTGTACACAAGTGTTTGTGACTGGCAAAATAGGCTGAATTATAAACTTGCTGCAATTTCGAGGTACAGTTGAAATGTCTCTATGTTCGTGTCACTGTTATTGCACTTTTTCTTTTGGCATTGTACGATCAGCACTCCTAGCAAGTGACCAAGTACTCTTTGAGTCTATGTTTGATGTTGGGAAAGAGTATCTTCTATATCTTCTTTTTCCTGCTCCGATTCCCCACAACAGCAACAGCGAAACCTTGAAATATCTAGGGTAAGAGAGCGAGTATTTCCAGAGAGAGCATGGCAAGTTATTCCGACTCACCCCTTAGTGGGGAGAATAATAATCCTGATGTACACATCTTCTGGATGTCTCAAAGCGCTTCACAGAATGCACTGTAAAGTGAATTGACTGTATATTTGTGGGCGAAACGCGGCAGACAATTGCACACAGCAGTGTCCCCACAAACAGTCGTGGATTGAAATGACCAATTTATTATTTTGTTTGAGGGATTATTATTAGGCATGTGGAGTAAGGAAATTTGCCCAAGGTTTCGCCCTGCCTAGATTCGAACACAGGTCTCACGCTTGTAAAGCGAGTGCTCTAACCACCCTACAGGACTCTACTTTGTCACACAGAAAGTTGACCTTGTTTTTCTCTGACTGGCAGATATTTGCTTTGAGATGCATATTCCTCTGTTCCAAATGGAGAGACAGAAGGAGAAGGCAAAACAGATTTTTGGTCTTCTTCAAGCACCTGGTTAGTAATACAATAATTGACTGCCTTAAGCAGTTGGAGAGCTGAACACCTGACAAGGATTTGAAGAACGAAACTGCAACCAAGAATTTAATTCCTTGTTTATTCCCCTGATTTCCATTGCGATAGATACCCACAGACCCGGAACAGTGATTCAATCATTGCAACAACAGTGGCAGGAGTGTAGTTCAGTGAATCAATTTCCACAACTTCCTAGGTGCATCTAGGGAAGGGAGGCAGAGGCTTGAATGCATACAAAGGTGTGAAGGCCATGACAAATACTGGATTCAACTTATCGTATAGGTTTGAGAACTGGTTTCTAAGTAACCTGAGGCACATAGTTTCTGATATTCCCTTCTCCATTTTCCTCATAGGATATCTAGCCACTGGCAGTGAGCACCAATAGAGAGCAATTGACATGCTGTGGTCAGTCATGCAGAGTTGTTTTAAATTGAGAAAACTTGTGAACATTTCTCTGGGCTGTGTACAATCCCTTTGCCAAAACCTCATTGATGCCCTGTCTGGGTGGGCTGTTGCCTTGCATTGTTCCTGGCTAGAATAAGGAGTGGTCCGTTCAACCTGTACACGGCTGCGTTGGGAGTCATTGGCACTGGAGGTGAATTGGTACAGACTCCCTTGCTCACTCCCTTCGCCTCGCCCTCTCTTCCTACTTTCAGATCTCGGCTACAGACCTTTCTTTTCGACCGCCCATTCGGTCACCTTTCATCCGCTATTGGGAAATCCAAGTTGTTGTCGTTGACCTGTAAATGACAGTAACAGCCATCGGTGTCAAGTGGGAGAGGCATACATAAAAGTAACAATTTAATTGAATGCCTTTCATATTGAGACAACGTCTCAAAGCACTTCATGGGATTCACTGTGAAGCGAAACGACTATGTAATTTTTTTCCGGCAGCCAATTTCACCCAGCAACGTCCCACAAACAGCCATGAAGTGAGTGACTGGATCATTCGGGAGGGTGTGATATGTGGCGTGATCTCTGCTGAGGTCACCTCAATGGGGAATCCAAGATATTGCGATAAACACCGACATTGGTGCAGTGTCAGTTACGTATGTTGACGGAAGATCTGCGTTTAAAGTAATGCCTGTCTAGAGCTGTCACTTTTGGAACTAACAGCTGAAATAGGGTCGCTTTATCGATTTTGCCACAGTGCCAACCCTTTCTGTCAAACAGCAAATAACGCTATTTTGTCATGGCTATTGTTAGGAGATATATTCTCTCTCTGTTGTAACCACAAAACAACCCTGGAGCTCTCCATCTGAACTGTGACATTGTTTTTCTAGGAAATGTAATTAGTTTGGTTAAGTTGGCAGTACTTTTGCCTCTAGGTCAGAAAGTTGTGAGTTTGAGCTACTATTTAGATAGTCACACAGTGCAATGCTAAGACAGTACTGGGAACATAGTAGCAACATAGGAACAGGAGTAGGCCATTCAGCCCTTCGAGCCAGTTCCGTCATTCTATCAGATCACGCCTGATCTGTACCTCAACTCCAAATACTGTTTCTGCCAGAATGACATATTTTCCAAGAGACATTGAATTGAAATCCTATCTTGCACGGACTGTGTTTTATCTGCCATTCGAGATTGCAGATAACCTTCTGAAGCTCTTGTAGCTCAGTGGATAGAGCACTCGCCTTACAAGCGTGAGACCTGTGTTTGAATCCAGACAGATCGGGGCGAAACCTTGGGCAAGTTTCCTTACTCCACACACCTAATAATAATCTGTCCACAAAAAAACGCAATAATAAAAATTGGTCATTTTCAATCCAGACTGTTTGTGGGGATGCTGCTGTGCTCGATTGGCTGCCGCGTTTCGCCTACAAATATACAGTTACAGTGAGACATCAATAAGATGTGAAAAGTGCTTTAAAAAAACTCATTTATTTAAATCCATTTTAAATACATTTTTCCTAGAAATACATTCATCAACAACTGTTTCCTCTGCTTGTAGCCTCTTAAATTGTCATCAATTGTTGTTTTATTTCTAAATTACTATAGGACTATATGGGAATAGAATTATTACAACAGATCCACTTGGATATGGTATTTTGCCTTATCAAGATTCGCCATTTACACGTAGCTAGTTCTCTGGTGTTTTAGTTGGGAAGTTGATCAGAATATAGATAAATGAGGTTTTACTTCAAATATGCTGTTCCTGTTAACTGGCCACATACTTTATATAGTCAATGCTTAACAGCCAGTCATAATACTGCAAATATCAATTATTTGCATGAGGTTCTGCCAGACTGATTGAAGAGGTTGAGGAGAGCTAATGTAAGTTGCATGTGACTGAATTGTCTTTTCTCGTTCTTCACTTTATTACAAAGCTTTTCTCAATAAATAAGCCAGTTGTTGAGTCAATCACTTCTACAAATCCAAATTCCCCGGTTTGTTCTCGGTGTTGTCCAGATATCATGTTGCAATTCAAAAACAACTCTTTTTTTTAAATTATCACAGATGCACCATTAACTAATCTTTATTAATCCTGAAGTTGAAAACATCTTTCCAGTTCAATTATTTTCCACTTTTACCCCCGTACAGTTTAATTGAATCAACTATGTGCTTCTTACGCTTTAGTTTCCATTGTGTAAAAAAAAATACCAACAGATACAAGATCTGTTAGCTCTCCATATCATTTTGTGATTAAGTTGCTTGCAACAGCAAAATTGTGGTTAGGAATCATTTTAGGATGAGGGTTATTATGCAGTCTGTGTACCACCAATATTTATTATCACTTGATAAGGAATGTTTTGTGATATCCATGTATGCATCACAAGACCTATATTAACATTTAGAATATATGTTCACTTTGGGCATGTGTCTTGACCTATGTTTATTGAAACGTGAAACCTCCGTTTTATTAATGTTAACTACCTTTTTCACATTCAGTGCCTTTCTGAACAATTGCTCGACAAAGTTTCCCTGAGAGGGAGAAGTAACAGTGCATCATTTGTCATCATGATGTCAAGAACAATCACGCACTTTTCGTGAGATTTATTTTATTACACTGTGCGCTCGCAAACAATCAAAAACAAGTTTGCCAAACAGTCTTTCATGAAGGTGATGACTTTAATGCATTATCTGCTTCGAAACTGACAAAAACAATTCTCGTCAAGTAGTTCAGCAGTTGCTCAGCTGGGTCTGACCAATCAATAGGTCCAGTGCAGTCCAACTGTCCACATCTGGCTCACTGGCTGATTTCATTACCCTCCCCACCCACCTTCATTTCCATTTTCATTCCATTCCACTTCTGTTTCGCCCACAAATATACAGTCAATTCACTTTACAGTGTATTCTGTGAAGCGCTTTGAAACATGTAGAAGACGTGAAAAGCGCTATATCAAATGCAAGGATTATATTATATATTTTTATTATTATTATTTTTATTATTTCATCTAGCTCACCTCCTCCCTCCATAACCCATAAATGTTGTGTTATGTTTCTGGAAGAGAAACACAACAATTTTGCTCATGCAGCTCACGGATGTTTCTCAAGTAGGTCACCCAGCCCTCAGCTGCCCTGGTTTATATAGGGTTGAGGGTAAATGAAAACCATTCTCTATCTTTGTCGTGGGATCACTGCTGACCAGACCAGTCCCACTTTGTGTTTCAAAGGAGAGACTTTAAATTGGGCAAAGGTGTATTAACTTACAAGCAATACAAATCGCTGTATAGAGAATGACGTCTCCCTTTAAATACAGGATACTTAAAATTCATCACAAATTTCTGAGAGCACAAACTATGTTTTAAAAAAAAGCTAACTGTAAATACATTATTCGCATGGCTGCTGATCGCTGATATGCTATTAATCCTTTCTGCAAGTAAATTGTCAGTAAATTAAGATACTTGATTAACCAGCCAGCCACTTGTCAAATGATAATGGTAATTAACTACACATTGTGTAATTGTTGACAGTTTCGAACTGTATCTAGCATTCTTGCTGTAAGTTCACTGCTGTTGAAAGCTGACAAGTAATTGCCAATATGTGGTAGTTGTAAAGTTTTTGACTTGCATGCACTTGATTAGTATGCACTCCGTGCCCAGGAGAAGATGCGCTGAAACACTGCTCTTGTGTGAGATTTGTTTCTTTTTAAAATAAATTGATCTTTCAGTGCAGCTGGATAATCCATCCAAGTAGAGTAGTCTGCGAGAGAAGCAGAGATAAGTATATCTTATTCAGCAGGCAACTACAATATCCCGACAGACTGTCTTGCTTAAAATAAGTTATTGTGAGCTTGTGGCAATTCAATGAAATAAGGGATTCTAATCGTGTCTTTGGAAGCTGAGTTATATATGAATTATATGTTCTATGGTGCTTTCTCTATTAATGAAGCAGCCATAAACAAATGTAAATCTGGGTATTCTGAGAGCATTATAATTTGCATTGTGGCCAAACTACTAGAAGTAGTGACTTATCTGGGAATATTAGTAACGGAAGAGTTATGATGCAGGGTAAATTCTGCAAATTTTATTGAGTACTGAATTCTGGACATCATGGGTACACTTACACAGACATCTGCGGCTCTCGCTCGGAAGAATAATAATAAAAATAATAAAAATCCTTGCATTTCATTATTACATCTATGAAACGTCTCAAAGGGCTTCACTGGAGCAAGATGTCCACTTAGTCGATATATACATGTGCGCAACTGTGAATCGGCAAGTGATTCAGCTGTCGAGAGAATCAGAGCCAAGTTTGCTACTGTCCTCTCCTGACTTCAACACACAAGCACTTTCCAGTATGGTCACTGGGGAGCAATCAGGAACAGGAACCCCGCTGGTACTCTCTCTAATCCAGGAATTAATGTAAATTCATAATTCATAGGCCTGGGATAACGCCGCCTACTAAATGACATGGAGCCATTGCAGAAAATGGGGGTGTTTAAAATGCAAGTGCAGCTGCTGAACAGTGGTGGCTGAAACCAATGAAATTGTTAATTGACACGTGAACGGATTGATGTTTGTGGCAATCAGTGTCGAACAGACTTATTTCGCCCGGGAATTGGACATATTTTTAATAAAGAGGGTCGAAGGCATTGATATCCCGCAGGAAATGATTTCAAAATTGCAGCCTCCATCATGGCAAGATCTAGTTGTTACGAAGCAATTGTGGCACGCCTGTGGATTGGGGTGGAAATTAAAATACAATGGCTTTCCTCATATCATCCTGACAGTCAGGCATTTGCAGGCTCTTTATGACCACCAGCCCCGAGCATTAAAAATTTATGTGAAGCAAAAAGAAAGACAAAAGAGTGAGGCATTTAAAGATATGAAGTCTTAAGCGGTTTTACATTGCTGAATTATTCTCTCATCTGCAGTAAATGCAATGGCCCTGGTAGATAAGTATGTCTGATTCTGCCTTGACCTGTAAATTTACTGACCTTGGTGTGAGCTTATAATAGGATTCTACCTTCCTTCACGTAGGTAGATTAATTTACCTGACAAGGGCAGTACATTACCAGCAATTGGGAGAATCATTCCTTAGTCCTACCTTTGTTCCAGAGTTTAATATCTAAAACAAAATTGATGGCAGCGTTGATTACCTGCATGACATTGCGTGGAAACATTCCAATATCCAGATACCAAGTTTACATTTCCTAATACTGCACTGATTTGCATAGATAGCAAATATTGTCATTCGATTTGACACCGCATAGAGCAGCAATGTGGGTAAACAACTCAATCCGTCTAAACTCGGGGAATTTGAAACACAAAATCCAAAGAGATGCAATTTGTTCAAAAAAATGACTGTATTCAGAAAAAAGTTTGAAGGTCAATCTTAAAGTTTGTTTTAATCTTTCCTGGAGGTCCTTTATTCACTTGCAGTCTTGGTCTTGTGTAACTTGGATGCCAACTGTGCTTCAGTGTACATGCAGATTTTATTTAGTTAGAGCCTTACAAGCGTGAGACCTGTGTTCAAATCCAGGCAGGTCAGGGCGAAACCTTGGGCAAGTTTCCTTATTCCACACACACGCTTAATAATAATCCCTGCAAAAAAACCACAATAATAAAATCAATCCACAACTGTTTGTGGGACACTGCTGTGCGCAATTGGCTGCCACATTTCGCCCACATACATATAGTCGATTCACTTTACAGTATATTCTGTGAAGCGCTTTGAGACACAGTCTAGAAAACCTGTAAAGTGCTATATCAAATGCAAGGATTATTATTATTATTAAATTTTATATCCTCCATTCGATTGACAGATGGTCTTTCTGAGCGATCCAATCGGCACAGAAAGCAACGATGGTTGGACTGCGCCACATGAAACCAGTGCAAACTTGCCTGGCTGATTGCTAAACAAACTGCAATGAAGCAGAGACTGTGATAACAACAGTAGGTGCAGGAGGCACTCGGTGCTTGTGAGGCACTGAATGCTTCCAAGTAAACATTGGAGGCAGTCATTAATAACAAGCAATATCAAATTTGATTGACAGCACTTAACATGTTTGCTTTCTTGATTTACTCGACAGTTTAATACTTCAGAGGTGATGGGAAATTGATTTAAAACTTCTTGTTACATCCAATTTGCCGTTTTTGACATTAAGGCTGCTTGACATTTTGTTGTGGCACTGGTTCAATCTCGGGCTGCGCTCCCTGGGATTTTACTCACGCTTTGAGTTTTTGTTGTGCATTCCGTGGCAGTTCATTAGCACCTGCACATTAACAGCTAAAACAGGCGTTTGATGTGCACGGATCATATATAATATATAAAAGCTATCTGTGCAAACTGTCATCAATGCAGCCATTTTGTCCGGGCACTGGAGAGAAATGGCCTTCATACATGAAACAGAATGAACAACAGCTGAACAACGTCGATCGGTGCAGACAGCATACAATGCGTCTTAACTTACTCAGTCTCTTGACCAGCCGCATGTAAAAGTTATAAGAAAAGTGTGACGCTTTTGCCTAAGAAATCAATCCAAACCCAAAGGGGGGAATTATTCAATGACCATTTCTAAACTGTTAAACATTTTCTCAGACCTCAAAGGCCTGAAATTTTGTTTGATATATTAATGCAAGTTGTTGTTCTAAACATTTTACATTGGGAAGAACCATGATTGGCATATTGCTTTCCAATATTAAAAAATATATATATTATTGAGGTCACGCAATCCACGACTATTTGTTGGACGCTGCTGTGCGCAATTGGCTGCTGAGTTTCACCCACCAGTCAATTCACTTTACGGTATCCCGTGAACCACTTTGAGACGCCTAGAAGATGTGAAAAGCGCTATATCAAATGCAAGGATTATGATTATTATTATTATCATAGAATATGTTTAAGTTCAGCCTTTTTAAAGAACTACAGGCAACCAGAATTTTTGGTAGGTCAGGGTATGAAGGGATACGGGGAGAAAGCGGGAAATTAGAATTCAAAGGATTAGTAGAAGTACAGTTCAGCCACGACCTAATTAAATGGCGGAACAGGCTCGAAGGGCTGAACGGCCTACTCCTGTTCCTACGCTCCTGTGTCCCTGTAACCGGTTGCCAAATTAAAAAGGAATCGAAATGTTTGCGCCACAGCTCTGCGCAATCTTAAATCTTGCCACAATGTAGCCTCAGACTCAAGGCTAAGGCTAATTGGAATTTCAGCCCTCTGTTCTTGATTTCACCTCCCCCACCCCCCCCACCGCCCCGTCCCCCACTCTCCCCCCACCCACCAGGAACGTGACAAGTGATTGTGCAAGTTAATAATCTTTCAGGGAGACCCGCCTGCCATTCTGTATGAGAAATGTGCGCCTCTCGATTTTCGACAAGTGCCATTTTAAAGCTCAGTTGATGTGAAACCAATAGTCTGGGAAATGAGTAAAAACATCACATTGCAAATATAAAATAAAGGAAACGAACTCCGGGAGTCATTCCATGGCTAAACCTGAGCTGGGAGTTCAGGGGAACGGTTATAAAGCGTTTGTGCTTCCCTCTTGTGGTTTGCAATGTCAGCTACAATCCCCTTGAAAGCTGCTGCCGTCACCGAAATACACGTAGCTTTCCAGATGCTTTTGTACTCGGTGACTGCCACAAACAATTTTTGTGGGTCAGAGGCCTTAGAAAACCGGGGCTGAATGAAGTCAGGGCAATTCTGTAACACAAATACATATAAAACATTTACCATTGTCTGAGAAAGGAGTAAAAATAATAATAATAATAATAATCCTTGCATTTGATATAGTGCTTTTCACATCTTCTACACATCTGAAAGTGCTTCAGAGAATATACTGTAAAAGTGAATTGACTGTATATATTTGGGTGAAGCCAATCGCGCACAGCGGCGTCACGCAAACTGTCGTGGATTGAAATGACCAATTTTTGTTTTGAGGGATTATTATTAGGCGTGCGGAGTTAGGTAACTTGCCCAAGGTTTCACCCTGACCTGGAACTGCCTAGTACTGTCGGAAATGCAGCATTGTTTCACATACATAGACATTGTCTTTAACTTCAGAAGTTGATGAGAGCCACCGCCAATGCTACAGTCATTTGCAATAATTAAGAATGGAATGGAATTAGGTACAGCAGATTTTTGTAGCAATCGGAGGTGTATCTTCTAATCAGCTCGCACATGTTGCTAATCCATGTCGTACCTTGTCAATCACCACTCAGAGGATGAGAGGTGCAGCAAGCACTCTGCTCTCAAACTGCAGTCACTGAGGCATGGGAGCGAGGAAGAGATTGATCGCAGGCAATGAGGGACTCGTTTCTCATTTCTGCTCTTTGCACGTTGACTTTCTCGTGGCACTGATTTCACCGCGGCAATGACGGCTGAGATCAGTTAGCACTGGTGAGGCAGGATTTCTCAGTGCTAACTGAGAAAATGGTCTCCCATTGGATCTGCTGGATTTTTAGAAGAAACTGAATGCCTTCCACCTGCGCGCAATTGACTGCTGTGTTTCGCCCACAAAATACACAGCCACTGCTCTTTACAGTACGTTCCGTGAAGGGCTTTGAGATGTCTCAACGAGGTGATAAGGCCCTTGAAGAAATGCTAGGATTATTATTACGCAAGGCAAACTCTTCAGATCAGGTGTAACTCCAATCTGCTGTTAGACGTGAGGCCAAGAAAACTCGCAAGAATAAATTGAGAAGAAATGTTACGTTGAAACAGAATGTCACTGTCTCGCTAATAAAGATGGAAGATGGGTTCTAGTTTGGAAGGGTTAGTGAGAGAGATAAACTCAGTGGGTGGTGTTGAGCAATGTCACTTACCCTGAAAGCCAGTAGGGAGCACATTGATGACAACAAATGCATGGTTTGTATCAAACCCACAAAATATTTGCTTTTGTTTTGCTCTCTCCATAACACACGCACGCATGCACGCACGCACACACACACATCTGGAGTGTAATTCCATTGATAACAACTGTATTTGACTCCACAGAGATCCACAAGGGAAGCAGTTACTACGCTCTTGCTGCGACTCAGTCCTTTCCAGGTTTCAAAGCTTTCAAATTGGCGTAACATCACGTCAACAAAAGTTCTTACTCCTTCAGTGGGTGTCTACTAACGTATTGCGGCAAAGGGAACCTGAAGAAAATGTGCACAGAATCTCAGAACATTACTTCAGATTTTGAAATTACATGTTTGTACACATTATGGAATCCTGGTACTCAGTGATTGGCGCACTGTTACGCAATGTAATAATAATAATACCGGTAATCATTATCTTTGCGGTTGATATAGTGCCTCGGCATGTCTTCCAGACATCTCAAAGTGCCTTGCAGAATATTCTGTAAAGTGAATCGACTGTGTGTTTTGTTGGCAATCTGCTTTCATAAGAAAACGATGCAGTCTGGGCTTACAATGTTATAATGGGATGTGATGGATTCCCTGGAAGGGGCAGCGAAGCAAGAATAGATCATGAATTGGCTTGTAAATGCTGTAATGGGAAGATGGCACACTGAATATTTTTTGAAAGTTAAAGTCAAATGGACTGAAGGGTGAATCAACGTTGTCTTGTGGCATTTGTTTACTCCCTGCACTTTATTTTAAGACAAACAGAGTGACAGGAGGAACTGCAAGTCACATCAAGATTTTCTTTTCTCTGCTCGTTGTTTTCTCTCTTTCTCGCTCTCTGCCTCTTTCTTTTATTTGAATCATTTTTCCTATCACCTGGTGCAGTTTCCGCAAACGCTTGCTCACTGTTAATGTAGGCATCTCAATGTAGATGCGTCTTGATGGCCTTGAAAAGACTCCACTTGCTCGTCCCACTACGGTTTTCATGACTGTGAAAAAAAAACTTTTTTTTCCTTTTCCTTTGTCTCCTTTGTCTTCCATGTCCTGCCTCTCCCCCTTTAACGTCCTTAAGAAACCTCTCCCTCCAAACAAGCCCCAGTTCTGATGAAGAGTTGTAGACTCAAAACGTTGATTCTTTTTCCTTTCTCCATGGATGCTGCCTGACCTGCTGAGTTTCCCCAGCAACGTTTGTTTTTGCTACAGTTCTATGGGACATTGCTGTGCGCAATTGGCTGCTGCATTTCACCCAAAAATATACAGCCAAATCAATTTACCATATATTCTGTGAAGTGCTGAGATGTCTAGAAGACATGAAAAGCGCTACATCAAATGCAAGGATTATTATTTTCAGCGCCTTGTGACTTCCTCCTGAGTGAAAGGCGCTCTATAAATATAATTTTGTTGTTGTTGTTGCTGTTATTGTTTGCCGGGAATGTTCTTGATTATTAGTTCATCACCAGAAGACTTGCGGAAAAAAATTACATTATCTCTCAAAAAAACACACATTTTTCGACACTGGATGGGAGGTACAAGAGATGGAACGGATCCGACAACAAACTGTAAATATACATCCTGTTAAAAAGTAATTCTGAAGTGGTGAGATCCCACTGCTCTGGAGACCGAGGCTATTTATAAATAATTGGACCTTTCTCTCCTTTATGATGTTTCCTCACAGGCACAAAACTATTTCTCAGCAGAAAGGGCAGCAGGTAACCTTCCCTCAGACATCTTCCATCACAACAGTACAATGTGATTCTGTCTCCTTCCCCGCCGTGAGCTTGGTTTCAATTTGGAACTCATTGCATGGGGACGCACATACACTCCCCCCATTGCATTGAATACTGCAAAAGGCCAGCAAAGTGTGCACTGTGTCACTAGGCTGCTATTAGTGGAACATTTTATTAACCTGGAATGTCAATCCATCTCTTGAGTAACTAGAACATGCTTATAATTCCTCAGATGCGAACGCAATCCCTTTTTCAGGGTCACAACACAACTGTATGTTTTTGTAAAAAATTGTTGTTTAAGTTTAGCTAACGTTTTTCACATCTGTATGTGTGCTTGCGTGCATGTGTGCCCTTCAGGTTTAATCCACTTGCAAAAAGAAAACCAAGAGTTTTTTTTTATCTGTACAGAGTGGAGCTCCTGTAGCTCAGTGGTTATAGCACTCGTCTTACAAGCGTGAGACCTGTACTCGAATCTAGGCAGATCAGGGCAAAACCTTGGGCAAGTTTCCTTACTACACACGCCTAATAATAATCCCTCCGAAAAAAAACACAATAATAAAATTGATCATTTCAATCCAAGACTGCTTGTGGGACACTGCTGTGCGCAATTGGCTGCTGCATTTCTCCCACAAATACACAGTCAATTGACTTTAAAGTATATTCTGTGAAGTGCTTTGAGATGTCGATAAGATATGAAAAGCGCTATATAAAATGCAAGGATTATTATTATTATTAAATCACTCCTAAACCATTGTTGATTAAAGCTGTTGTCAGATAGTTAAATAACATTTCTGGGTATTTTACTTAATTTTGACTTTTAATTATCCTAATAACAATATTTTATGACATGTACATATATCAGAAAATTCAAACAAATTTTTACTGGACAGTATGAATATCGACTGATATTTAGATATTCAGATATTCAGCATCAGGTGCAATTAAACGTTTAACTACAGTACATTGTACTGATGCTGTGTTCAGTATCTAATAGACTTTGTGGCTCCTGCAGATCAGTTGTCAGAGCACTCACTCGCAAGAAAGAGGACCTGGGTTCGATTCCCAGAAGGGCAAAACCTTGGACAAGTTTCCTTACTTCACACACCTGATAATAATCCCTCAAGAAACAAAATTGGTCACTTCAATCCATAACTGTTTTGGGGATATTGCTCTGCTGCGTTTCACCAACAAAAATACAGACAATTTACTTTACAGTATAATCCGTGACATGCTTTGAGACGTCTAAAAGATGTGGAAAATGCTATATCAAATGCAAGGATTATTATTTATTATAATGCAGTAGTAAGTGTTCAATTGCAATACCCTGTTACAAGCATTTCAGCCAGCAGAGGGAGCATACTCACACTCACGGCAGGCTTTATTGGCTTGTTGAGGTCCTCCAGCCAACTAAAGTTTGGAAAAATCTTTATTAGATATTGTGAAGTTGCAATGAGTAGAGGAAAGTTGAGGCCAGCCTAATGAAGTTCTGTAAAAATCTGTTAAAAGGGTCTAACTATGGGTAAAACATTTCTGGGGATGATGGTGTGGCTGCAGAGGTAGTGAGAGAGGCAATAGATTTAATTACTGCATTACACTTTTCCCAAATTATTATAATAATCATCCTCGCATCTGATTTCGCGCTTCTCGCATCTTCCAGACGTCTCAAAGCGCTTCACGGAATATACTGTAAAGTGAATTGACTGTATATTTGTGGGCGAAACGCGGCAGCCAATTGCGCACAGCAGCGTCCCCACAAACAGCCGTTATTATTGGGGGGGGGGGGGGTTTCTCTCAAGGGATTATGATCAGGCGTGTGTAGTAAGGAAACTTGCCCTGCCTGGAATCAAACCCAGGTCTGTCTTGGAAGGTGAGTGCTCTGAGCTACAGGACTCCCACAAAATTCTCAAAATACTGAATTTAAGACAATGATCTGGAAGCTAAGAGCATGAGAAATGTTGAATCTCTGGTTTCCTGCGATCGATAGGCTGACTCTGAGCTTCATATTTTTCTACCCTGCATGACGCAGCAAAAGCATTTACCACCATCACCGAACACCAAGTTGCTGCTTAGTCTGGGAGAGTTTTGACCGAACATTTCCTTGTAGGAAGCAAAGGACAGGCAACAAAACTCCCCGGTGTATTTAAACAATAGATAGTTTATGCAGCCAATTCCTGAGAACAACAAGATGTGGAACAGGAACCTCAACCAGGGTAATGACGCGTAGCATTGAGGAGAAGATGAGAACGAATTCGCTGCTTCAAAAAATAAGGATGTAATGTGAACTGAGCTGATGGGAATCAGTAAAACTCCAGTAAATTATAAACTTTGTTCAGCTTCATGGTACAAGTCAAACTGATGCTTCTTGTTGTGTCCCACTAACACAGCAGGAGGAACTGAGAGAAGATTTCATTTAAAATATCCAGTAGATTTAGTTTTGATTCGAAAGAAACATTTTTTAAAACACCAGTAGTTAGGTGCAGGACAAGACAGAGGGTTTAACATCTTCAGTTTATCTCAGTGTGTCCTTTCGCTTTTTAAAAACAAAAGTTTAAACTGGTTGGGGAAATGTTTCAGGCATCATTCCACTAAGCGCTAAAAATAGCCAGGAGGTATATATCGAGCTTGCTCTATTTGTGAGCTATGAAGGGATTGTCTTGAAAGTTTCACAATTGCTTCCGAACCTCACACTTCACTTCATTCTCACCTCCTCCTACAACAACAAGAGCAACAGCAAATTACATTTGTATTATGCTTTTCACATCAGGAGGACGTCCCAAGGTGCTGGACGACGACAACAACAACAGTCAAGGATCCGCACTCTTCTAGGGTAAAGCTCCACATGGATACACTGTAAAACCTCAAACCGATAGAGGAAACAAGCCAGAATATTCTTACCATGCTCGCGGGTATCTCCATTATTCAAATTCTCCATTATTTGTTATTCAAACCACGTTCCCTGCACAGACAAACCTCCCTGTTCACTCCGCCCCCTCCTGCTCCATAGAATCATAGAATCCATAGAAATTTACGGCACAAAAGGAGGCCATTCGGCTCATGCAGTCTGTGCTGGCTCTTTGAACAGAGCAACTCAATCCCACTGCCCAGCTCTCTCCCCATAACCTAATAGACCCGCTCTTCCTAAATAAAGCTCTAGTTCCCTTTTAAAAGCTGTTATGGAATCTGCCTCCACCACCTTTTCAGGCAATGCATTCCAGATTCGAACAACCCGCTGAGTGAAAACGTTTCTCCTTAGTTCCCCTCTGCTTCGTTTTGAAACTATTTTAAATCTGTGACCACGAGTCTCTGATTCTCCCGCCAGTGGACGTGAGGCAGAGTGTTTGAATGTTTGTTTGCGTGTCACTGCCATTGACTGCTGAAGTGCCCGACTGACCGAGCGACGGATGGTATACGCGACACTTTCAATGGAACTCAGGAAGTGTGTGTCTGGCTGCTCACTCAACTTGCTCCCTGGCTGTTTGTGGGAAACCTCTGTGCGAATCTGGTTTCCGTGATTTGCCCCCCCAAATACACAGTCCTTATTGCACTTCACAGAATATCCTGTGAAGCTCCTTGAGACGCCAAGTTGCAGAAGGAGGCCATTCAGCCCTTCAAGCCTGTTGCGCCATTTAATTAGATGATGGCTGATATGTAGCTCTACGAATCCTTTCAATTTTACTTTCCTGCTTTCACCCCATATCCCTTAATTCCCTGACCTAGCAAAAATCGAACAACCTCATTCTTGAAGTTGTGAATGAATCCAGCCTCCTGAAACCTTTTTGGGGAAGAAATCCCAGATTTCTACCACCCTTTGAGTGAAACAATGCTTCCTGTTTTCACTCATAATGGCCTGGTTCTAATTTTAAGACTGTTTTGCATTCCACCACCAGAGGAAACAGCTTCTCTGCATCTACCCTATCAAATCCCTTAATCTTCCTAAAAACCTCTATAAAATCACCCCCTTCAATCTTCTAACCAATTATAATTGGAAGTAACTAATTAAAATAATAATAATTCCATTTGACAGAACTCCTTATCATGTCTTTGAGACTCCCCAAAGCGCTTCACAGAATATAGCGTGAAGTGAATCGAGAGTATATTGTGGAGGTGAAATTTTAATTGAAATTTTTTAATTTGGAACAAACACAGATTAGGAGGAAGAGAAACGGATGCACCTTAAGTGCTGTTTTCTCCTTGCATAAACTTTGATGTTATGATTGCCAAGTGGATGAAATCATACAGACACGTGAATAATAATAATCCTTGTATTTGATATAGCGCTTTTCACGTCTTCTGGACTGTGTCTCAAAGCGCTTCCCAGAGTATACTGTAAAGTGAATTGACTGTATATTTGTGGTCGAAACGCGGCAGCCAATTGCACCTGACAGCGTCCCACAAACAGTCATGGATTGAAACGACCACATTTTTTTTTGTGGCGGGGGAGGGATTATTATTATTAATAGGCGCGTGGAGTAAGGAAACTTGTCCACGGTTTCGCCCTGACCTGCCTGGATTCGAAACGCAGATCTCACGCTTGTAAGACGAGTGCTCTCACCACTGAGCTACAGGACTGAATAAAATCTAGAGAGAGAGGAGAGAGAGAAAGAGAGTGTTTGTGTGTAAAGAACACACACACACACACACACACAGTGCCTTTAAGGCAGAAACCAACACACGTCCAGACAATTTCAACGTTGGGCAGGGGCTGTATGTAGCACAGAGACCTAGAGGGGCAGCACACACACACACACACAGGATCGCATACATTTTTTTTTGGTGGGGGGGGGGGGGGGGGGGGTGGTAGGGTGAGGGTGGGAGAGAAAGAAGGAAAGAAAAGGGTGGAGATAAAGAAAAAAAAGAGAGGAAAGGGAGAGAAAAAATGAACCGGTTCAACAACAAACATGGGGAAACCCTGATCGAAATGCATTCGGGAGCTGAGGACACTGGAGGTAAAAATTTTTTTACTCTTGACTGTGTTTTATTTTCTGTGTGATTTTTTTTCTCCTGTTAGGATACAGGGGAGGGAGGGAGGGAGGGAGAGGATAGTGGGTTCTCTCTCTCTGTGTGTGTGTTGATTTTGAGAGAGAGAGAGAGAAGGGAATATTCTGCAGTTGTAATTTATTCCTCAGATCCAATCCACGTTTGTTTTTGTGGGTCTTTGTGGGTCAATGCGTTGAGTCCAGGGAATCAGAAGGAATTGCTTTAGCTGTGGCTCCTGGCTCGTCTCTCTGCTGCAGAGGTTTTGGCCACAGAGACATTCAAGCTTAGCTGAGGCTCCCTTTCTCTCTCTCCCTCCTCTTCTTCCCTCCCTCCCTACCCCCCTCTCTCTCTGTTGTAGACCATGAGCTAAGTAACGGTTCTGGATTGGGATCATATCAAAGGAGATGTTTGTTGTGACCAAGAAATCCAGGCAATTCCTCTCCCCTGTCAGCCCTGCTTTGCCTGCTTCACAGTGGGAGCTGGGAAATAAATCTTATCCTCTATCCCCCCCCAACCCTCCCCTACCCACCCCGCCTTCTCTGAAACTGATCAGACTTTTATTTTTCCAACCACTGTGTTTCATTGTTGATCAGATCCAGCCTGGCACTCTCTGACTGAATATTGTATGTTTTTCTTCCCCCCCCCCAAGGTTTATTTAAGATCCAGGGGGTGAGGCTGTGATCTATGTTGATCTCTGTTTGTCCATGATATGCCTTTTAGCTGGAGGTGTTTTTTTGGTGTGTGTGTGTTGTGTGTACTTGGAGGGCTGGATGGGAGGAGAGAGAGAGATTCAGCATTCATGTATGACTTCAGTATTCAGTACTGTTGTTAGCTAACAGAAATAGCTGTTTGTAAATTGGTCATTTCAATCTGCGACTTTTTGTGGGACACTGCTGTGCGCAATTGGCTGCCGCGTTTCGCCCACAAATATACACTTTACAGTACATTCTGTGATGCTCTTTGAGACGTCCAGAAGACATGAAAAGTGCTATATCAAATGCAAGGATTATTATTATGGCAGGAGAGAGATTTTTCCCTAAATTGCAGTGAAATCCCACTTTTATCTCATCCATTTATCCATTGGACCGTTACCTCTGGAAATGGCTGAGGCAAAAAAGTAAACACCCACGACTTCCTTCCAGCTCTCCCACTCTTTCCTTTGCCCAACGCATGATTTCAGTTCAACATATGTTATTTAAAGCCTTGGGAGGGGAAGGTTGTTTGAGAGTCACAGATCAGCTCAGAATTCACAGAACTTTAGATCTTTCAATGTATGTATTATTCAAAGTGAGAGACCCGGGTTCAATTCCAGGCAGGGCGAAACCTTGGGCAAGTTTCCTTATTCCACACACCTAATAATAATCGCTTAAGGAAAAAACCCAGTAATAATTTGGTCTTTCAATCCACGACTGTTTGTGAGACACTACCATGCGCGATTGGCTGCCGTGTTTCGCCCGCAAATATATAGTCAATTCACTTTACAGTATGTTCTGTGAAATGCTTTGAGATGTCTAGAAGACGTGAAAAGTGCTAGATCAAATGCAAGGATTAGCAGTATTATTATAAAGCACTTTGAGATGACCAGGCCTCCACTCCCTCTTCCCCAATGCTGGCTGTTTGCTGGGGATACAGTTTTGTGGTTTTCACATTTTCACCAGGTCTGTTTCCACAGTGACCAGTTTGTTGGGTGTGAGCCTTGGAACTACGAGATAAAACAGGAAAGAAAAAAACTCAGCGGGAAGTGGGGGTTGGGTGGGATCCGATGTGAAGGGGGCAGAACGTAATCGAGCATTTCTTCCAAAATCTTGTGCTCCACAAGCTTTGGTTTCAGTGTCGAATAAATGTCACAAAAAGCACATTTTACAGCTGTGGGTGGTGACTGCAATGTTACAGTCAGCACTGGGCGTATGTAATATTAACAAGTAAAATATTGTGCTTGCTCTTAATCTGTGGGTTGGATGACTGTTGAGTTCAGCAAGTTGAACTTGCCTATTGCGAAGAGGCCAGGTCTTTTACTGAAAATAGCTCCCAAGAGCTGTGTAATGTAGCCAGGTTGTCGGACAAATTGGCCTGTTATCGATAAGTGGGTTGAGGTGAACAATTGAAAGTTGTCATAAAGCACCATGAGTTGAGTTGAACAAGTGGGTTCTCCATGGAAAGTGGTTGCAATTCTACTCCTCCCTCCTCTCTCTTCTCTGACGTACACTTAATTTGTTTTTTTTAAGGATGCACTGCGCGCACACTTTATAATAATTATAATAATTATGAATTATGTGCCACACTAATTACGAATTACGCATTGGGATTGAATACCAGCGAATGGAGAGTGCGAGACAGAAGGAGCCTCAAAAAAACATCCACACTGTTTACTTTACTGGCAACATTCTATCACTAATAAACACTTTGAAAATTTGGCTGCAAGTTTATTCTAAAACTTTTTTCAGGGATAGTTTTTGAAGCTGGTTTGACATGAAGCATCAAAGCTATCGTGCTCTAACTTCAAAAAGGCGAGGAAATAGTAGAGCATTTGAATGTTTTGCTGGCACATTTTAAAACCTTAAGTTAAGAAAGTGATGGATATTCTGGCTTTAGAGTGGGACACGATAAACAATTGGATTTTTGTTTTACATAAGGAACTCTCTCATTATATAAAGAAAAAGTTGACATGTGATTTTGTGGGTCAGGAAAAATATCTGTAAGCTCTCCACAAAATTGTATAGTGGGTGCAGTTTCCATGCAGAGAGATTACAAAT
The DNA here is from genome assembly GCA_035084275.1 of Hydrolagus colliei. NCBI lineage: Eukaryota > Metazoa > Chordata > Chondrichthyes > Chimaeriformes > Chimaeridae > Hydrolagus > Hydrolagus colliei. The sequence goes on from CM068757.1 coordinate 2,867,370, forward strand.
CAACATAACCGTGAACACCAGCCAAGATTTGTTTCTTGGTCGTCTCTGTGTTGTTGTTAATCTTTCATATTTATAACATTGAAACTGTTCCAGCAATAAAAGCATTGAGGCCATTGCTGTTGCCACATTTTTGTGAGACGAATAAAAAGCGACGGTCAGTGTTGTTTGGACATGGTTATTCTACCGCTTTTAAGCTAACTCCATACTCATCTGATGTGCACTTTACATTGAAGCAGGGTTCCCAGCACAGGAAAGTAGTGTGGTACCCAACCATTTCTCCCTCTTCACTGCCTCACTGTTTCGCCTACAAATATACAGTCAATTCTCCTACTCTCCGTCATTCTGCCCCGACCCCTCAACCCCCCTGCTCTTGTCCCTACCTGACTGTACAGCGCCTTGGGATGTCCTCTCGATGTGAAAGGCGCAAGATAAATGTAAGTTTGGATTGATCGATCGATTGATTTGCTGTACAATGTTTTACAGTCCTCGCTGTAAGCTTTGTTCATATTCTGTTGCTCAGTACGAGAAGTGGAAAGGTATTTGTTTGGGGATGTAACTCTTGATAAGAGCATATACAAACCGTTAACCCCGCTTCCATTTTCAGATGGTAATTGACATAGATCACTAGGAAAGGGGATCTAAAACATATCCCGCACATGTCGTATATAGCGCTGAAATAAATCAGGTAATAATTTATAAAGATAAGTTTAATGGTGCCCTGTATCCTTTGTAGTTTGTTCCATTGCAGCTACAAATAATTATCAATAATCGTTCAAGATGAGGGCCACTTTGGACGCAGGGACATTAGAAAGGATCAGATGAATCAGACCAAGCAGGGAAACGGTCATTATTTACTAGTGTGTGTCACTTCTCCCTAGCAAGCACGGAGTTGAACGCGCATGTCAATTGAGTGGAAAACTGGTAGCATTTCCTTTGTTCTCGCCTGGCATCTATCCAGGCTGTATGTGCATGCTGTGGAAGTTGGCAAACTGATTCAAAAAAACATGGAAATAAGATGGAGTGGCCGACTCGATTCCTTTATTTGCAAAACTCCGATCCTTCATTTGCCTGGCAGGCCCGTGGGAAAATATGTGATTCTTCAACAGTAAAGCATGTCTAACGCTAGAGAGGGAAATTTTAGCCAGGGTTCCTGCTTCTCCACTAATTGTACCAATGGTGGTTGCGCCTTCAGCCTTTCTGCCCCATCCCTTGGAACTCCCATCACACAGTCCCCTCATGTCACCTCTTCCTTGGCCTCTTTCAAGCCCTATTTCAAGACTTTCCTCTTCAAATGCCCCTTTGGTCACCCTCCTACCTCCACCCTCTCTGCCCTCCACCCCTTCTGATCCCAAACCCCCAGCTCAGGTAACCATCCCTGACTGTTCGGGGCTTTGGGATGTCCTCCTGACATGAAAGGCACTTTACAAATATTGCTGTTGTCCTTGTTGTTGATCTCCTCCTGGAGTTACTCCGGTAACTCACAAATGCTCTTCTCGCAAAGAGCATTTGTGAGAACACGATTGTACTTAAATGTGATGGAATATCACATCAGTTTACCTAGCAACTGGGACTTATTCCAACTCACAAATAAGCAGCGATTTTGTATTTATTGCTCTATGATGTATGGCCACTGAGGTGTGTATTGGAGAGTGACCAATGCATGTGGTAACACATCCCAGGGGGATTTAGAAACTGAGCAGACGAGGGGAGAGGAAATTTCAATAGGGAACGACTATATGCTTCTTCTACCTACTTGAATGGGTAACATTATTCGACCTTTAAGGTGTGCAAATATCCATAGGCGCTGATGATTTCAGCAAAATATATCTGCGTCTCTATTTGGTGCTGCAGTGATATATAATATAGAAATCTACATGGAGACAGTACAATTGTTACGGATACCTTGGAATATTATACTTGCTGAAAAGAGAATCAGGGGAGGAGGGAGTGTAGAAAAGATGAAGGCTATTTTGGCCTTGAATCATCTTGATAGTTTGTTAACCATCTGCTGCTGTTATTCTTTCGCTGTTTTATGACTGACATCGCATAACAGATAGACTCGTCTTTGTTTTGTGTTCAACTGTTTAACACTGTCTGTTGAAACAAAACCCTTCTCTAATCACTCGCAATGATTTAAAATATGGCTTTTGTATTTGAGGTGTATCGTTAAAAGTGACACATCATTATTGTGCTGCTCAAATTACAGTTCTATCGTCAGACAGTGTAAGACATTTTAAATTGTTTCCATGTCGAAGACATTAAGCTCATCTTATTGCAGTGCAACATAAAGAGACTATTGTGTAATTTGCTGGATGTTTTTGCAACTTTCCATTTCTTCTTAATCTCTTTGAATAACAGGACTCAAGCCATTTTCTGTGGCTTCTTTTCTTTCACATATTAATGCCTCAAAATGGAATATATGACCAGTTAACCCTAAATGGTAACATGGCTATGTTCTCAGCACTAATAAACGTGTGAGTTACGTTACTGAGTTTGAAAGTAATTTAAAGTACCTCTTTGTTTTGCTAATGCAGGATCAGTATCCGTAGTTCAAATGAATACGCTGAAATAATTGAGGATAATCCCCTTCCTTTGCTTGTAAAACAAACTGAAATGCTTTTTCCATTAAATGTCGGGTTTATTTCTGATTATAGGATAGGTTGGTTGCCACTTCAAAGCGGTTTTGATTTGTGGCAATAAAAACATTTTGAGACCAATTTGTATGGCTAAGCATACACTTTACGATGTGGCATTTTTATCGATAAGTATTATGGCAATGTAGCGTTTTCTCATCTGTGCAACCAAAGTTTATTTATGAAAACGACACTTTTTCAAAACAAACTCTCTCTGACTCTCCTGAACTCAACCGAGTCCTTGTTGCCTTTTCCTCCGTACTATGCAAGTTCAACAATAAAATTACACGTGTACTGTACCGTGCCTTTCACGTCAGGAGGATGTCTCAATGCGCTGGCCAGTCATTGTTTCAAAACCGAGATGGTTTCAAGCGACGCTTCCTGTATTTTGATCGGTGCACAATACATTTTCTAAGCATACCGCGCGAGTTTCGGGTCCCGCTGAGAAAGTTTCGAAGTGAATGGCAATCATAGTGATGGATTTGTGCCTTGAACCGCCACTTCTCCAGCAACTGAAGTACACATACTTTCATCCACTGACCAAGGAAAGCTGCTGTGTCAATATTATTACTGTTAGTCCTTTCGCTCACACACTGCCCAAAAAATGGTGGTCGAGAATTGTGAAACATAGGACGCTTCCAACAGTTACATAAGTTGGATATGATTTTCTTATTTTCATATCCGTTTAATAAACATGGCAATTTCCCAAGGCAAAACTTACAAACAGAATACTGCCCAGAATGAGCTGTGTAACTGCTTCCTTTAAAGCGTTAGCTCACATAGACCCAATCTCAACAATTATCTTGGGATTTATCGGTTATTTTATTTTTGAGAAACCAATGGTAAAGGAAAGGTCTGTAGCACAGAACTGATTGTGAGAGAAAATCAAGGGCTAGTGGTTGGGTGACACTCAAGCTTGTGTTTTCAAAATCAGTAGATCAACCGATGAGAGGAGTACTGTACTATGAAACAAGAAGTCCCACCATCTTCAGATCTAGAAGCAGATGAATTAGAGTCACTGCCAGTGTGTTCAGTTTTGCTTTCAACAAAGATACAAGGAAAACCTTAATAGGAAGTTATTCTAGGACGTTTGAGGGGGTTAGGGAAGTGTATCACTGGATTTGCTCTCACTGTAAATTCAGATTGTGACAATTAATTTTTTTGCTTTTTAATAAACATATGAGGGCGTGGTTCACTTTGTATAACAATTTTGAGATTTAAGGTGAGAATTTGGTCTGATCTGAGAACCTCCTTGGATTTGTTTCATTTCATTTCCTTCTCTGGTCTTCTCTGACAGTGACATGCTCTTCCTTCCCTCCCTTTTATTTCCTCTACTTTCCTCTGCCTTCCTGAGGGCTGCAGGTCATCCCGGCCATTAGGACAATCAGTCTGCTCCCAGGCTTACCACTCCGGTTACCGGGAGATGGGTGAAAGGAGCCATAACATTTTGTGGAGATTGAGTAACTTTAAAGTGTGTTGAGAAGTAAATGGGTTGAGTGTAGCTGTACACTATCCCCAATGTACTGTTAACCTCCCAAAAGTCCACAGTAGGAAGAGGTGTTCATCCTTGAATCAGACAGCTAAGAATAGGGTGTGTTCAGCCAGTGAAACTACTAAACACGGCAGTTCTCCTGTAATAACTCTTACAAACAGCTATTACTGGCTGGAGATTTAATTACTCTGCGTTAACGTCTAGTTTTCTTCAGTACTTTGTAGCATTTAGGGAATTGCACAAAATGTTTTCCTGCCTGGTTATGAATGCAAAATAATAGAACCAGAAACATTTAAAGCACAGAAGAAGCCCGTTCAGCCCACCATATCTCAGCCCGTTTCCTCAAGAGCAATTCCTTCAGGCAGGCCCATTTACAGCCCTTTACATCCCTATAAAAGTTTTTTTTATCCTAATCCATCAAAACACATCACTGCATAATATGACCTAAAAACATTTAACAATCTATCGTTTGTGTCTCTTTCCTCTTACTGCGAGGATAAAGCTTTCATGTTGACTCACTCTCCGTATTGTAAGATTTTCAGCTTGCCTTAATGGATGGAAAGTTCTTTTGTGAGGCAGAATTCTTCCCTCTGTTGATAAAGATGTGTTGGAAATGCCATGGATACCACATAAAATCGTTGTTTTTTTTAACATTGGTGTGTCAAAGGGAGATTTACTAAAACTAGGTGTCTGCCAGAAAGTGCTCACTGAAGTCTGGGAAATGTGGCCATGTTGTCGTTTGGTAACTGTGTGTCTGAAGAAATGCTCCCAACCAGTTCGACGAGATGGGATCAATTGATAGTCTGTGGACTTTCTTAAGTGGGGAACGCACACTGTCGAAACAGATGGATTGAATCCCCAGAGTGCCGGAAGCACTGCAATCAGCAGTATACTGAATTCACCACTTTTATCCATTCAAGAATTAGCCGTGTGGACGCGTCATTCTTTCCCTCTCAAAATGATTGCAAAATGCATTGGCTTTCAGTAATTCGTGTGGTCAGGAAGATTCCTGGGAATGTGTGCATTATTTCCCATTTTGTACACAAATATCGGGAAAACTTTGCTTAAGCAGGAATTATTTGCAACCACTTGATTTCCCTTTGCTTGACTCCCGTTGATGTTTTCCTGGCTGTCTTCACCCACGCTGTGTTTTGAAAATATTTAAAATAAACCTTGTGGTTTAGCCCAGGAATCGAATGACTAGAATCAACACCTCAGGCCACCTCAGGTTAAGTATTCTTCTGTTTTTAGATGTGTGTGTTTCTTCTTCAAATTAGAAATCCAATTTTGAGGCTAAATACAGATAATACAATATGAAGCTTAATACAACAACAATAACTTGCATTTATATTGGATCCAGCATATAGAGTAGCAATCCGAAGCACTTAAGTGCACATCATATTGTTCAGGAATTGCGATTTTCAGAACAACTTAAGCCAGAGAATGAACTTTGTTATGAGCCATATCAACATGATAACAGGAAGCAAGAGTGAAAGTCAATTAACTTATTGAGAAGGGTTTATTCATTTGGAGTCTGTTTGTATGCTGTGTGTTTTAGATTCTGCCTTGTGCTGTGAATTCAACTGTAACGGAATTGTGTACAAATTAAGTTGTGTTTTAATGCGGAAACATGAGTAGACCATTCAGTCCCTCGAGCCTGTTCCGCCATTCCATAAGGCTGATTTGTACCTCAAGTCCCTTCATATCCTGACCTGACAGATATTGTAGTATTTGGTACCAGTGATTCACTGGCATGGAAGCCGAGCATATCAGTTATTGCTGGAGTTGCAGAGTATAGAAGAGTCCTCATTAAGGACAAGCAAAAGGGAACTTACAGAAGTAGCTGTGAGACCATTGTTGAGAGTACCAGAATGTAACCATACTGGGCCTGACTTGTATTGTTAAAGAAAATTGTTTTCAGTCACTGAAATTGAATGAAAGGCACCATTGTAACAAAAGCGTGATGTTTCTGATAATTAGGAGCATGTTATGAAATCTTGTATGTTTTATCCGCAATCAAAAATCACACAGTTCTTCTGGCTTGTACCCTCCACTCCCCACTCGCTCCCCACACCCTTTAAAAAATAACCTCTCAAGTATGTTTTCACAAATCCAGCTTTGCTCTCATTTGTTATAATGTACTTATGACCCGGTTAATGGATCTTAGCCTTAAACGCACAACCAACAGAGCCAAACCGACTTATAATTAACCTCAAAGCTAATAGTGTCTGAATTTAATTGGGTACCTTCTGTTAGGTTCAGAATTTAGACAATCTGTAACTAGAAAATAGTCAGTCAATACAGTCAAAAACAAGAGGTAAGTAGGTTTATTGTTCTATACGCATACAGGATTCAGGATTACAGACTCCCGTATACCTATAGGGTCCAATGTCCCCCTGTCAGAGATCAGACCTCGGCTTAAGAGTTTCTTCAACCTTTATACAGACAAGACAAATGGACAAAGCGGTTACCTCACCCACTAATCCCATATCAAAGGAGAGGGGAAGCAAAAGGTTTTTAACATAACATAAACTAGCTAACCTAATCAGGAGAGGGAAGCAAAAGGTTTTTAACATAACATAAACTAGCTAACCTAATCAGGAGAGGGAAGCAAAAGGTTTTTAACATAACATAAACTAGCTAACCTAATCAGGAGAGGGAAGCAAAAGGTTTTTAACATAACATGTTAAAACTACTATCTTTCCTCTATCACTTCAGTGTCTGGTTGGCGATCACATCATTTTCTCATTCAGTTTCATTCTGAATGCCCACTTATTATACCACAGGGTGGTTTTCTACATCAAGGTGCAAAACGTACTATGAAGAGGGACTCTTTCTAATTTTCATTTCAAATATTCTCTGTACTATATGATCCATCACAACCTGAGTCATTAATGAAAGAGGAATAATGCTGTTTGAGAAACAGTCGCTTTAAAATATGCTTGTCTTTTAGATGAAGAACTACTCCCTTCAATAACACAGTATGTAATACACAAACTGACATGTACAGGGGGACAGTATGTGTCTGTGTGTGTGTGGGGTGGGGTGGAGGGTGTACTAACAGAGTACACTACATGATTATTGCAACACCCAAACATAAGAGGGGGTGTGTTTGTTTCATTATAAGAGAAAGCATCCCATTTACAACTATTGGGGGGAATCTTTGCTTTGAATAACAAGATATGGACATGCCAGGATTCAAGATGTGTATGTGTTCTTTTCTTTAAAGATATTGCAGTTATCTCTGGTTTCACAATGGACTCGCCAGGTACAGAAGTGTTTGGGAATGGCTTTGTGCATCTTATGTCCCACTGTGTTTCATGTCCAAGAGTTAAAACCATCTCAAAGTGATTTGAAGTCTTGTGGTATTGCTGCTGTTTCCAGTGTGTTTCTCAGTGTTGTAAATGTCTTTCCATGGAGCTCCACGAGCTCCATGCTTGATGTTCAAAGATTTTTTTTTATCTCAATTGGCAATGTTTAGTCCTTAATTTTAAGCCCACTTTTCCACAGACCTTGGAAAAAAAAAGGCTTCTAAATTGACTGTACATTTAAGAATTTTCCTAAATTCCTTAAATTTTAAGGCCATGGTCTTGAAACTAAAACTAACTGTGTGAAAATTCAGGCCTCTGAAGAGTAAAATGTACTCTGTTCGTGAGCGATTACTTTGACACGTGAGTTATAATAATAATTATTTGTGACATCTCAAAGTGCTTCACTGAATATACTGTAAAATGAATTGCCTGCATGTTTTGTGGACAAAACAGTAGAGAATATACCATTTGACCTATAGTGCCTGGGCTGGCTCTGCTGATCAGAGAAAGCAAATTTTAAAATTACTGTATGTGCTTCTAAAGCTGGATCCTTGTAGCTTTTATGAAAATAACTAAGAAGTTACCAATTGGAATCTGATCAATCAATATTAAAATGTGCCTGAACCTTTACTAAAAAATATACCAAAGGAACCAGATACTCAAAGCTGCTTAGTGTGAATATTGGCTGCACCTTAAACAGTTTTCATCGAGTTGGTGAATAGTGTTTGTGTCAATGCAGAACAACTTGAGTTGGAAGTGAATTCATGCTGTTAAATATATTCCCTTCATCTTCTAGGTGAAGACAACACTGGGGTGTACTATGATCCCACCACTGGAATTGGTACCAGAGAAGGAGAAAATCCTGGCAATTCAGAGGTACATCATCCTGCTTCTGCACCTCTAAAAGCTCCAGATCTGCTGGATGTTTTCAGTTCATTCCCCAGCATTGCATGAAAACAGGTTCCATTAGATATTACCAAGTCTACGTAGATTGTGACAATACTGTACAGTTCTTGGCTGCAGGGAGATCTTAGGAGAAAGTGCTTTACAACAGTGCTTTGTCATGATGTGGAATGCCTCACCCAGTTTGAGGGTTGAGACAGATTCGCTTTTTATGAGGCAATTATTAAATAAATATCCAAAAAGGAGAAATAAAAATGATGGAGAAAGGCAGGGGTATGGAATTCAATGGATAACTACTTCAGGGGAGCCAGCCTGAGCACAATAGGTGGAAGGCCCTACTTCACTGCTGTATATTTCTATACTTTATACAGTACTGTTATACTTTTATATGTTCTTCTCAAGAAACATCTAATTTGTTGTCATGCGCAACCAGGTAAAAATCTAATAACGTTTCAGTATTTCTAGAAATTCTGTCATGACAATCTCTCTCCTTTAGAACATCTTACTTATTTGTGATATTGTTTGACACTGTTGCCTATCTGTTTCCATACATTTCTGAATGTATTTTTCCTGACCACATCTGTTACAAGTGATAGAAACATATCGCCAGTCATCGCTTTCCTTGAACTCACAGATCTCATTGCCAGACGTCTTTGACCTCCATTCATAAGGTTACTGAATCCTCTCTGAATCTTTGGCCGTGCGTATCTTTGGAAGAATTCCAAGTCTCTGCAATTCTCGAATTATCTTCCAGGATGATTCATCATTTCCTTCCAAACTATTCTTTTCATGAACAAATTAGTTAGTGTTAATGGCAGGATATTTCGTCTGTAGAGAAATAACCCACGGAGATCATTAGAGTTGGCGAGTTCGAATGAATATTACAGACAAGAGGGAAGCCTTACACGACAACTGTATCCTCGTGTTTGAGCAGCTCGTTTTATGGTTCTGGACCTTTACGTTGTGTCAGCTGAACACTTCCAGACTCATTCAGTCCCCAGAGGCGCCATTTTCTGAAATGAGTGGTTCTCGACCTACATACAAACATACAGTGATTAGAACTTGGATGATTTTGCATGTCAGATTTGGCAAGATGCAGCAGACAAGAGTTAGAAAGAGCAAAGCGTACTGAGGAGGAAAATACAGCCAGTAGTTTCGGACAGCTATGGTAGTACAAGTTACAGATAGATACTTGGAATGTGAATGGGGTACAGCGCCTTGGGACGTCCTCCCGATGTGAAATGCGCTGCATTAATGCAATTCAATGTCATCGTTTAATATGGGTAAAAGGTGATGAAATGGAATTAGAATAACTGGCAGGATCCAATAGCTGGTAGAACGAGCTCGATACCCTGTGTGGCCTCCCCCTGTTAATAAATGAATTGCCTTAGAAAGGCCTGATTTGTCTGCGAGGAGAGAGTGCTTTTAGCAGCTGGTGAGAGCAGGCCTGTTTACCATGTTTAAACCCACTAATTCAGGGGCACAGCTAGCTAAATCTCAATGACATTCACTATGCTACAACACAGTGCGTAGAGGATACATGCTAGAAGCATGTATGTATGTGCGTGTGTATATGTATACATATATATATATATAGGATATAAATTGTACACTGTCAGGCAGATTGCCATTAGAAAATTACAGCCAGGTTTTTGTATTCTGTGCTTTGTATGCGTTTTGTGCATTTCAGCCCCTCAATTTCAAATTATTTTCCCCCCTTGAATGTGCGTGTTTTCATTGTCCCATGTTTCATTGTCTAATGTTGGATTAGCCGCGCTTACAGAAGATAAAGGGCCTGAAATGGAGCTCCCAAACTTTGTGCACGAACGATTCTTTTTTAAAATTCAACGGTTGTGCGGTTACGTCGTTGGTGGAGTTTTCTTAAAGCGTGCGCAAAGAGCCTCCTTCGCTGGAAATCTATGCAGCTACTGGCTCAGAGTGTGTAACACTGGGGTGAAGTGCCTCACCGGTGTCTGGAATGAGAATCCGTGGAATCTGCAGACGTGCGTTGGCTGACCGCCAGCAGGGCTGCTATATTTGCAAGCAGGAATCAGACATGGAGCAGCTGTTGTAGGTTTGAATGTAGGGTTAACAGGGCAGGGCGGTGCAGAAGCTAGCCGAGCCGTACCAGCAAATCCGATCACAGCCACATTCCCGAGCTCCAGGGGCTCCGACCAGCAGGCTCGTCAGCACATTCCAAGTCACCACGGAGCTCTGTTGACAAAGGGAAACGGGTCGTGTCGAGCAAAGACCAATCAAACGTGGGTGCTTCTAAATTCCTGCCACCAAACTGTGCTTTGGATACAGCCAGGGAGGTGTCACTTTCCCCATCAATTTCTATCCCGCACCAATGCCTTACACACTGCACGCAGCAAAGGGTGTTTCTCCTTGTTGGTTTCTCCAACAACTCCACAGATAAAATGGGTCATTCCCTTCATGGCTGTTTGTGAGACGTTGGTGTGCATAAATTGGCTGCTGCTTTCACCCGCAGTACATAGAGATCCACTGTGACATATGCTAAATTATTATGTGAATGAAGCTCGCTGGAAAACTCCCTGGGGGAGCGGGGGGCAGGTAGGAGAGAGAATAGCTAAACCCTCTGAATTATTTTACGTACACCTGTTGTGCGGATCTTCAAATGAACACCTAAACTTGGGTCCTGTTTGCAGCAAAAATAAAATCCATCGATAAGCTGTTTTCTGATTGTGTGAGACCCATTCATCGAAATGTGATTTTTTTTTTGGTGGGGGGATTAATTTCTGCCATTTCTCCTCTGCGGTCAATTGTACCATGAATTGGAAAACGTGAATCAATGGTGCAAAGGCCCACTGACAGGCAACATGTAACCGGCTGTGTTTGGCCTACAGCAGTAACCTGCGTGCGTGCGTGCGTTGGCTTTTATTGCCACTTATGGGATAAGCTAGTAATTATGCCAAATGTGAAAGCCCTCGATTAACCTTGTTAACCACACTGTGGCCCGGAGTAAAAGGGTGGCTTGTCAGTTATGCTTGTTCTGTAAGTCTAACAGCGGAATCTTTCCTTAATGCATTTGGCAGGTACTAAGCACCACAACAGAGACTGCTTCTCTCATCTCTGGTCCACAAACAGTGGTAAGCGTCCATTTGTCGCCGATTGTCTGTTGGCATGTGTGAGGTGTCCGATGTGCGAGCATGTACAACAAGCATGTGGATGGATAGTCTTATATGCGCAGTGTGGTTTTGTGTGTCTAAAGTCAAACCCTTGTGTCCTCACACGATGATTGTTGAATTGGCTGTGCTCTTGTCCTGTGTGATGTTCCCAGCTTTTGGTGTTGTCCTGTTGCGTGCAGGCAAAGCCTTTTGCCAAAACACTCGACCAAAAGTTATTGTGACGGCTTAGGAATAATTACCACTGAGTAAAGTACTGGAAGTACCATGGAAAGTACTCTTGATACCGTGACCTTGTCGAAAGATAGCTCTGTTCCAGTCAAAAACAATGTCGGCAAAGAAAGGGGAGGAGGTACAAAAACATTTGTCACTCATGAGCAGCGAGGACTGAGCTTTCGCAGTGACAACGTTCATCACAATCCATTTCGAAATGTATCAGTGTTTGTCTTTCCAGCGACACCAAGCTATCAGCTGTTTGATTCAACTATAGCAAATTGAAAATTGGCCATTCATCTTGGAATGGTGTGGCATGTGTAAACCGATGATGTTTGCAATTTGGGAGATTGACGAGTACTGTACAGTACTTGCAACCCGTTTACAATCTGTGTAAAGAAACTAACACGTTTCCTTGTGACAACTTGTTCCAAAAGCATCGTGGCAAACAAACAGCGTGCCTCAGTGTTTTACGTCACAAAAATGAAAGCAGTTTTGCTTTTTTTTGCAGATCTGAAATCGTCACGGTCAGTGTTTTTTGTTGTTGCAGTAACGGATTTGTGTTTTCTAAAAGCTGTTGCCCAGAGATTCCAACATAGAAAGGAGCACGGTTTGAATAACGCAACAACGACGACGACGTGCATTTATACAGTACCCCTCGTGCAGAGTAGCGTGTTAGAGCGCTTCATCAATCTTTTCAGATAGCGGCTGATGTCACAAGTAAAATGAAAGCCAGTGTTTCCCTTGGGGATTGCCTGTGGTGGTTAGCAATGTGCTGCTGCCAACTCATCAAGGCCAAGGCCTGTACCTTAGAACACACTAATGCTACCTGGGCAAAATTGAAATACATCTTCACTTGCAATACTGTAGAATCGGAGCCAAATAATTTTGATTACCAGGCGGGAGGAATGGGAGAATCTTATATTGCGGAGATCTGTGTGTATGGGTGTGCGTGTGTTTGTGTGTGTGCAAGAGAGATAGAGGGGAAAGGAGACAGAGTATTGGAGAAAGTTGCATGGTTTGTAGAAGCGATTCAGATCCCATTTGCGGCAGATTTCTGCAACTGGACGAAAAGTGCTTGATGTTGCCTTGCCCTGTGTTGGGGGCTGGCTGGCCGGGGAGGGCAAGGGGAGTGATGGGTGACCAGCACATCAATTGGTTAGAAACTTCCTACAAGACCCTGAAGAGGGCTGAATCTGGTGATTGTAAAATGGCAATACCACCCAGCAGCCAGCAAAGGCGAGAAGTCAGATACCTGATGTTTGCCAAAATATTACTCTCACAAATTTCACCCCTTAATTCCGCCATTGCGACAGGGGCTGTTTTCTCTCTTTATCCCCCCATAATCAGCGTTTAAGCAATTAAGATTTTTTTTTAATTGTCAATTAATCAGGATGACAATGTTTTTTTTCGAAGAAAAAAAGAATTTGTCACCAAATGCGTTGCTCCTTCCTGAGTGGTAGTAATTGATGATTTAGTGCTTCTTGTTAAAGCAAGTAAACCAGGCACCAGAAGTGATTTCCAACCCAGTTTTATGCAGGATGCAGGTCAGTGCAGGAGCTAATGTTTCGAATATTTGGACTTCAGAGTACTGCACTAGCTCCATTTGGAGGAACGGTGTTGGAAATAATTTTTTAGAGTCCAATCAAAGGCAGTTGAATGTAGAAATGTAATTTGATATAGCGCTTTTCACGTCTTCTGGAGGCCATCCATTGGGATTTTATGGTCACAGGATTGCATATGTGGCCACATACATTGGTTTCCTAAATTGTAATCAGTTTTCTGTGAGTTTTTTTTAAACCGGTTACTGGTATGGAAGTAGAATAATTTGTGTCTTAGCACTGACCCTGGTGGCGTCTTGGTTTGAGTTAATTTGTTTTGCATGTCTCATATTGTATGTCTTGAGTAATGAATCACTTCCCTAGTGATTAGAACTGGGGAGACTGATAGTATGGTATGCACTCCACTGTCTTGCTATTAGTGTGCTCTGTGGAATTATACATGCATAATAGTCAGTTACTCTGCTTTTTTTTAACACGTATTTCAAATAACATTATTTCTTTCCTGCTGTGGGTTTAAATATTGTGTGCTGTGCAGTATTGTGTCTTGCTGGGACATTAATACACTGTGTTTGCTCTCAGTATTGAGCACTCTTCTCTGTTCCCAAGTCAGGTGTAGAGGTTTTGGAAATGGAGTCATGTTCTCTCATATTAGCCCAAACATTTTTCTTTCTGTCTAGATAGGGGAGAGAATGGGGAGAGGCATTGGGTACGCTTGGACAACTGAGGGTTAAATAATATAGCTGTGAGCGTGGTTGAATATTCAGGAGTTTTTTGCATGATTTTGTTTTAATGAGGCCAAGCACTCTGTTGTGCTGATTCTCTTACCCCTTCACTGGTGTTTTGAGCATCAGCGTGGGCTGGCTGCGATTCAAATATAATTACCTTCACCCGTTGGTTAGGAACTCAACAAGCACTGTGACACCTCTGCTTTCTGATGCAGTACGTGTTAATGCAATGGGTATACGGCGCTGTTATAGAGACGTGTGACTCACTATCAGTATTGCACTATTGTTACCTTTTTTTGTGTTTGGTGGTTACTTCACAGATGCGGAGAAAACAGAAACTTTTCTTGGATAACCGTGTCAGGGTACCGTATGGCAAAGCTCTCTGTGTTACTATGGCTTGGAGGCTGCAGCTACCTCTAGAGCATTAGCAGTAGTGTTATCTTACAATGCACACATTTTTGGCTTCAGTTTTTAACCGGGCAAATATTGGGCTGATTCTGAAATGAATTTATTAACTCATATGATTGTTTCAGGGGCAGGGATTTTTGTTCCCCACAAATCTGGGGATTTCAGTGTTTGTTGATTCTTCTAAGAAGTTGACGAGATTTGTTTTTTGAAGTCATGTCAGGAAAGGCCTCCTCATTAGTTTAATGGCAACGCCACTAACCAGCAGCCAAGGTAACAAAACCTGATGGTATCGGAATCCTCGCCTTTGTTTGCTGGTGGTGTTGCCCTTTTACAAATACACCAGATTCAGAAAAGGCCAGCTCATCATTGGGACGTCCTCCTACAGTGAAAGGTGCTATATAAATGCAATATGTTGTTGTTGGCCAGCAGGAAAATACAACATTATTAAGAGGGGCGAATGAAAGAATAAGTTTGTTCTTCAGACAGGCCTATGTTAAACTGCTCTACCCTAATTGCAAACCTATCTTGTATTTACGTACTGACTAATTAATGGCGTGTGGGTAAACCAATATGTTTCTATTAGTATTTCATTTGCATTGCTTTGGACTGATTGGAAGGAGGTGAAATGTGTATGTGTGTGTGAAGGGAGTGACATTCACAGCTGTCGCTACTAGTTAATCCCATGTCACCAGTATGACTTTCTGCCGCAAGCTTTGCCAGCACTTCGCAGTGTGCATTTCAGATGAGACTTTGAAATGGTGGGAATAGGTGCTTGGATTTCGGAACAACTACAGTATCTGCATGTTCAAAAACTGCTTTAACAGAGATTTCTATTGTTGACTTATTACCATCTTTCAGCTTTTAACGGTCACCGTTTCCCCCGTAGGGAAATCGGGTTGAAGTGCGCGCAGTGTGTTGATGAAACTGGAGCTTGAAGTTATTTTTGCATGCAACTGTGCCGTGTTATTTTGGGGAATCACCAGAAAGCCAGCATGTTTGCATGTGGACCTATTGTCGAGCAAACATGCATTATGTTTGGTTTGCGAAAGTGTGTGTGTGTGCATATATATATATATCTATATATAATATATATATATAGATAGATATATTTTTAAAAATTGCAGTGACCCAGCGAGCGTGCTCAAGGATGCTCATCAATATTGTGTTGTTAGCAGGCAGGATTACGGGCAGCGAGTTTGTACAAGGTAACAATTTAAAGTCAAATCATAACTCCATAATTACATGTTCTACTATGTGAAAGTTGTATGGTGAGATGCATCCGTTTTCAGTCACACGACAGTTAAGTGAAGATAGGAAACCCTGTAATTGTACTTGCCCTGAATGTTAATGGGAGCTGAATCTTAACATTTTCAATCTCAAAGGACCTGGCTTCCTATGATGCCCACTTTAGATGGCTGGCAGACTGGATTGGCTTGATGTGCACAGTGCAGCTAAAATAACTTCAAGTCTCGGTCAGATTTTGATCCATTTTGGTTTTCAGAAAAAGTTAAATTGGGCTCCCATTATATGTGGCTTTGATTCTGTTTTTAAAAGATGCTACAGTACTTGCCAAATTGCCTTGGAATTGATATCAGGCACGGCACAAAATGTCAGATAGTCTGTACCAGCTCTCCAAACCACTGTCCATCTGGTTAATTTCATCTGGCAGCATGCCAAACATTTCAGGACTGAGTAAGGAAGATTATGTCATTGTATAGCTACAAACTGCTGATGTGTGGGAGGTGTGGGGGTGGGCGGGAATCAAGATAGTTCAAATGATTCAAATTGGAAGTGTGATAGTGGATTGGGGGCGAAATGGGAAATGTAGGGCTGAATTCAGCAAGACCTAATTTAACAAAACAAATTTGTAATTAAAATAAGTGAAGCCCCTCTTCTCTCTCTCTCTCTATCCTCTCCCACCCTCCCCATAGATTGTCCACATACAGACTTGGCTGATGCTCACTAGCATAGCTAAAGTGGTATAATAATAGATTAATTTGGGTGTACATTCTGAATAATTTAATCTAAAATGGTCAACATTGATTAAATGTACTGGAACTTGTTTTAAAAACGTCATCTAACAAGGTCTCTCTCCTCTCCCTAAATTTCTATCGTCTTCTAGCACTTTTATTCCAGTCAGTGGGTAAAAATTGGAATGTTCCCTGTTATTCCCAGAACATTTATTTGAGAAACAAATGATGTGTTTTTTATAATAATGAGAATTAATAATCCTAAATTAATAATAAAATTTTAAAATAAAAGATGCGTCTCATAATAATAATTCATTCTTGAATTTGACATGGTGCCTTATCACATCTTTGAGACATCTCAAAGCACCTCACAGTATACACCTCTAAAGTAAATTGACTATATATTTTCTGGTTGAAACAAGGCAGCCAGTTCCACACAGCAGTGTCCCACAAACAGTTGTGGATTGAGTGATTAAATCATTATTTAAAAAAAACATTTTATTTAGTCTAGCGTGAGCAATCCAGCTATGTATTTACATACTGAAATGTACAATTATTCTATCAATGACTTCGTCAGATCACTAGGCTCAGTTGTGATTGTTTGCCCATCTGGTTGACTATTGTATGTGCAAACGACACTATAAATTTAAACATGATTGCTTTTATGTACCTTCCCCAGGGATTTTAGTCTTTTTTTATCTAATGACCCTTGTCACCGAATTGTTCCAACATGAAAGTGTTTGGCTGGGAACAAAGCGTAATCTATCGTACTTCTCAAGTACTGCGAACCGGCTTTTGTGTTCCCGATATTGTTTCTACTCTTATGTCAATACAATGGAGATTGAACAAACCTTGCTGGTTTATAAACCAGAGTATCACCTCTTTCAATGATTCAGAGCAAATTTTCTTGCCGGACCGCACTCTCAATGGTTAGCTGTGTGGTTTAAGATGGGTAGACTCCAGCACAATCTGGAGTCTCTTGCCAATCCGGTCTTAATAGTTTGCACCAGTCAGTTCCAGCCCCAGCAATCAGCGGCAGGAGCACTCCAGTGATGCTACATTGTAGAGGCATTGGGTTAATACCCTGGGATTTTGTGGAAGTATTGAAGAATCGAACGGAACTCTGGTCTGTTGATCGTCAGGGAAGCCATTGATATTGACGTGTTGCCTCCTGAAGGTTGCTGGAAGCCAAGAGATTGTCCCGCGGCCGCGCAATGTTGAGTGTGAGAAACAAACGCATGTGTCAGTTCTATTTTAAAATCACCACGCACCAGCAACCCACTCTTTGATACCCTAATTCTGTTTGATGAGGTGGAGCATATTTGCTGGTGTATGAAAAGAGCCATGGGCTATCACCGTTGAAAGCTAATTTGTAAAGGGTTTACAGGTACTCGCCTCCATTCATACAATAGACAAACACAACATTTTATGAGGCTTTCATCTGGTGATGACAACAGTTGTTGCCTTTGTCTAGAATTCCATCCTTGCGTGAGCCACTGACACAGTGTAATTTGGATTTTTCCATCGGATACTTGTCGTGATTAATTTACTAAGTTACAGAATGATATTGGACACCTTGTTCATTGATCTTTTCCGAAAGCTGTTGAATGACTTGTTACTTACTGTCCATTCTAGCACCCTGCCTCTTATCTTTGCGATCAACGGTGTCTTTACAATGTAGTGTGTCATTTTTTAATTGGTGCAAACTGTGAAGAGAATAAACAACTGTCTATGAACTCTTGTACAATTGCTGTATCTATTTCAATCTGGACAAATGGCAACGACAATTTGATTTTGTGTAGAACAGTGTTGGAAAGTGCTTCACGGAGACAAGGTGGGATCCTGAGCAAGTTGGGGGTAGGAGAGAGATGACCAAAAATGGGGTCAGTGATCAATTCTTAGCAGGGTTTGGAAAACTGAGGGAGGATGTGAGGCATTAATGCCCAATTTGCCAGACTTCCTAACTCCTTTGTAACACAAGCTGCAAACCATCCAGATCTCTGCAGCCCATGTCTGCAGTCCATGTTTCACCCCGAACTCTTTTACCTCCCCTTCGTGTTTCACCCCTTCCCAAACACTCCCCTCCCAGCTCGGGTCACACGCCTCTTGTTTAGCGCCTTGGGACGTCCTCCCGACGTGAAAGGCGCTATATAAATGTAAATTGTTGTTGTTGTTGTTGTTAACACCAGGCTCCGCGAACCTCTTTTCTCAACTCAATCCCTCCCCCAACCTCCATCTTCGCTCAGGTCCACCGACTCCCCAAACACCACTGGATTGAATTCAAGATCCTTATTCCTGTGTTCAATTCCCTGTAACTCCCCCTCACTCTATCCCGGAGTCTCACCATTTTTTTTCCCCTCGCTTTAAACCTTGCATTAAGATTTATTTTTCAAACACACTTTGTCACCTTTCCTATCCTTCTCAGCTCTTTTTTTTCTCTCTCTTCCAACCCACCCCAACCCCCACCTCCCCGACATCACACACACATACACTACCTAGGTGGGGGGGGGTTTAGCTTTTGTCAGCTGTGTGCAGGGCTTTCACATGAGGGAGGACATCTCAAAGATGTTTGTTTAGAAGGCCCCTGAGCCGTTCATTGGGATAGCTGCTTTGTGATTCACTCACTGATATCCATGTACAGTTATAACCAATGAGTCAGTAAACAGTTAGATAGTTATTCGTGGAATGGAGAAGCAGTGATATGCGGTTTACAGAATGGGTAACAAAATGGCATTCTACTGCATGTTGTCATTTTTACTGGTCCTACAGCTCAGATTACTGGTGATGGCATTTCCTGGCTGGGTAAGGTTATAGGGGGGTGGTGGGGTGGGGAGAGTGTAAGGCGATAAGCAGATACTTGTGATGGGATAAAAAAAACTTTTTATTTTTTAAAAAAAGCATTTGTGTATTAAACCATGCAAATGTTTGCAGTGGATGAGGATTACTCATTCCAATGGTATTTCCTAAAGGCTTAGAAAATCCTATCTATGGTCAAAAAAAAGTGTGTGACTCACTTTGCTTCTGGATTTGCTCAGTGGAATGGCTGCAATGAGTGTGTTACTGACTCACTGTTTCCAAGGCACCCACCTCGTATACAGTTTCCTTCCGAGTACAGATGGCAGCAGTAACAGCAGCTCAGTGATGGTTAGGCTAAAGGCAGGGTCGTGTATCTATTGCAGGTCAAGAGAAACGTCGACAACAGTAACTGCATTGTGTGCAATGCGACTGCTTCTGAATTGAGGTGTCCGAGGGTTTAATGTGACTGTTGGAATGTGACCAGGGATAGTTTTGTGTTTTTGTCAAAATTCCCAGCTGGGATATCCGAGTGGATGAAGGCACTGGCGAAACACACACAAGGAAATGCAGGATTTGGCAGCAAAATTAGTGACGTTATATGTACTTCCGTCTATTCTGTAATCTGCCGGTTACCTCTGTTACAATATACGGTCTAGTTTCGTCCACAAATATACGGTCAATTCACTTTACAGTATATTCTGTGAAGCGCTTTGAGACGTCTAAAAGGCATGAACATCGCTATACCAAATGTAAGTATTATTATAACCTTGGATCCATTTTTACAGATAACCATGTATGAAGGCTAAAGTAGATCGATTTTTTTTTACAAACTGAGCAAGTAGTTAAAGTGCTGAATCTGTCGGAGGTTATGGACATTGACAAAGAGACGAGATGACATGTTAAAAGATGCAAACCAAAAGCATAAGATTGAAAGTGGCAAGTCAGGTTGTGCTTAAATAGACAAATACTTAGAAAAATTAACCACTTAATCAGACAACTCTTAGGAAGATAAACTGCCATGATAAGCAAGAGACTAGTTTTACGCTGAATTAGAGAACCCTAAGGAGCTAGGGTACAATTAAGTAAATAACACCTAGAATTGCTGAGTAGACAGAAAGTTTGCTAAAACTACTTCCTAATGCTGAGGGTACATGAAGGCTAATTGGAAGTTAAATGACGGGAGTCCTTGGGAAGGAAGGAAGGAAGGAAGGAAGGAAGGAAGGAAGGAAGGAAGGAAGGAAGGAAGGAAGGAAGGAAGGAAGGAAGGAAGGAAGGAAGGAAGGAAGGAAGGAAGGAAGGAAGGAAGGAAGGAAGGAAGGAAGGAAGGAAGGAAGGAAGGAAGGAAGGAAGGAAGGAAGGAAGTGTCGAGATCTTATGATCAGTCTACTGTAACACCAGGTAACAACCAAATTCTCCCGAGTTACTGTCCTTGCTAAAGCTCAGAACAATACGCAAGTGTGTGCATTCTAATAGGTGTAACACAAGAAGGCATTTAATAATAATAATAATAATCCTTCCATTTGATATAGCGTCTTATCGCATCTTCGAGACATCTCAAATCACTTCACAGAGTGTACTGTAAAGTGAATTGACTGTATATTTTGTGGCTGAAATGTGGCAGCCAATTGCGCACAGTAGCATCCCACCACAGTCGTGGATCAAAGTGACATGGGGGTGGGTGGGTGATTTGCGTTTGTGGGATATACATAGATTTTGTATAAATGCGCTATATCAAATGCAAGGATTATTAAATGCAAGGATTATTATTATATGATGTATATCATATATAACATATTATATCTTATATCTCCATGTTATATATATATATATCTATATATATAATGTGTGTGTGTGGAGAAGAATCTCAGAATCCCTTTTTATTTTTATTTTCAGACATTTCTCTGATCCCTTTAAGAGCTATCATAGATTCTGCTTGAACCACTCTGTTATTTTGGCAAGGCCTGTGTAATGCCTCATGGAGCACTCTCAGTACTGGTGATTGAATCCAGCCTCCTCGCTGCGTCACCACTGTATGGGTAGGGTCCGAGGAAAGAGCATAGATTGCAGCATTTGACAGTGTGTTGCAGCAAGGACAAGCATAAAGGTGCTGCTTTGCGATTGCACTTCTCTCAGGGCAACATGACGGTAGAGTTGATTATTCATTAAACATCCGTTATTATGTATGTGAAAAACAGCCAGCCTGTAATGACCATACTTTGTAAATAAAACAAATCTGTTGGTGATACCGATGGACAAATGTAGTCAAGTTCAAACTTTAATTTTGGCAGAAATATCTCCTGCCTTCCTCCACACAGCGAGAGGAAAATGGATGTGTGTTAATATTTTGTGTGCAATGTATTACTTTTAAGTACTGGATAGCTTTTCCAAGCTCTTTTACTGCAATAGACTTGATTCCGGCGGCCGTATTGAAATGACCTGACCTCGGCAGAAATGTATCTTAAGCTGTCTGTCTGCTCACACACGCCTTTTCAATGCGGTTCTTTACCCCACTATCATATTTCTTTCTTGGCAAATTTGTTCTGTGTTTGTCAAGCTTAACGTGTAGCATGCGGGAGAATAAAGAGACATTAACAGCCACTTGTGTAAATCACCTTATGTGAGTCTGGAGGTGAATGGGATTTATTTTATTTGCAGCCAAGTACTGTACAGTGTATTTCACCCCATCACCCCAGAAGGTTCGTTCCTGGTCAGTCACGGGGTCAATGTTGCTCTTCCCCCCAGCCCCACCCAACCAAGTGTACAGTCAGTTCACTTTACAGTATATTCTGTGAAGCGCTTTGAGACGTCTCAAATATGTGATAAGGTGCTTCATCAAATGCAAGGATTATTATTTATTAATTCCCACTCTGGCGCCCCTTGTGTGAACCTTACAATAGGAGAGTACATGGTTACCTTGGCTGGATTATAATAATCCGAACTTTAGTTTAGAACAGTGCAATAAGGGGTAAAAATTACTTTGAATACCTCGGGAGATTGCGTTCCCAATGCGACGAATCCGAATCTTGCGCTGAGAAATATCTTCGGCAGCAAAGAGTACAGCATTGTGGTGGCTTTCTGAAGCAAGAAAGGCCATATTGTACTACACGTTTCAATTCAATTGATTCAGAGCAGACTGCAAATGAATGCAATGAAGAAGCCAGTGTTGCGTCCGGCATACTGTTTAGACAGGACTGAGCCCATTTACTCTGGAGCAGATCCAGATGTGCACTGTTGTGTTGCTGCATAAGTGTGCATGCCTGTGAGCTGTGTTGACTGCATTGTTTGGCTTGTAGAAGTGAACACATGTCTAGCGCTGTCCTGTGAGAATGATTTGACACTGAATCAAAGCACTGGCAGTCTAACCCAGGACCACTGGCCACCTTTTCCATCATAATTCTTGCTCGTTCCACAGATTGACAGAGAACTTCACAGCAAAGATTCGATCTTTTTCCGGGATGGAATCCGCCGAATTGACTTTATCCTCTCCTACGTGGACGATCTCAGTAAAGAAGCGGAAAAGAAAGTGGTAGGAACTTGCATTCTTAATGTTTTGCCTGAGCAAATTGTGTACCAGCTGTACAGTGATATGGTTACCTGAGAGGCTATTTTGTGTGTTTGCTGAAGACTGCATTGCTGTCCTGTTGCTAATGGAACCTCATATGCCTCTTACTCAGGAGGCACACTTGTGCAGGTTGAACTATTGTTCCCTTCACCACGCCCTTAAATACTGAGGAGCCAGGATCAGTTTTGTTATTAAGAACTGCTCTCGTCTGAGCTCAATTTGTTTGCTTTCACGTGTGATTTTAAAACGAGACTTAAAATTCACGTCTTCCCTCCTTGTCTCTTTGTTAACTATTGGTGCTCGCTGATTAAAATAACACATTAAGATGTGATATCATTTCTCCCTGATATGGATCTAATTAATGTTAGAAAAATTGAAACTATTGTGGACTTTATCACACTGTTTGATTTTTTTTAAATGCTGTGTTATTTTGGCCAGTTTATTTTGGTCTTATCGGTCACTGCCTTTTGGCTGTGGTGAACATGGCTGCAAGCTGCAGAGAGGTGGGTCAAGTAGGAAAGATTGAGGAAGAGAAATTGTTCAGTGAGATGGCTGGAGAGTAACGCAAGTGATCTGGTAATGAATAGTCAAGGGAAATGCTGCTAAAGTATTCAGTACCTATTTGCTGGTTGCAGCCAACGCTATAGTTTGTATATCACATAGCACCCAACTGAGGTTTGCTATAGGTTTGTTACTGCTCACGATATCTTGACTATGATTAATGCCGGTTGTAGAATCTACTTGTGGCACATATATTAACATTCAAGCGCAGACTTCAAGCGCAAAGCACCGAGCCTGGAGCTACGTGGGTGAAGCTGGGCAATACAACGACCTTGAGGGTGACGCAAATCAGTTTAAAGGGTAGCATTGTGTGACTGGACCAGCAATACTAGATGTATTCTGGCAGCACTTTACCGGTTCGTAATCTGCATGCATTAATACATTAGTGTAATGCTCCAGGTTCGTGTTTGCTTTTTTGGGATCAACTTATTAGCCGGGTTGTCACTAAATTAATAATCATGCCTGGACCTATAAGTTGTGCAATTTTATCTGCTTTGCTTCCTAAACGCCCACCTGTTACATAAATTAAATTGCATCTGTGGCTTCAACAGTGGTGCTTTTATGTGGTAACATTTTTATCTGATTTTTAGAATTCTATTACTGTACCGTTACTCAAAGCCATCCTCTGATCATTGTTGCACTCCTGATTGTGAGGGATCAACCAAGCGTTCCCTGTCCAATACAAATTTACATTTATCTAGTGCCTTTCATGTCGGGAGGACATCCCAAGGTAATATTTGTAGAGTCCTGGTCTGGCATATCTTCACAACAGCAACAACAACAACAAAATTACACGTGCATAACACCTTTCACGTCAGGAGGACGTCTCAAGGCGTTGGACAGTCACTGTGTCAGACCCGAGCTCTCAAAAGTATGGGAGGATTTTTTTTTCTCCGATCAGCTGTTGTATTTTTGTGCTTTTATTTTGTTTTTAAAAGGGAGTTCAACATGAATAATTTAAAATGAATCATTTATTAAAGCCCAGCAGTGAGGAGTAAGAGCCCTACTTTAGAAAAAGAAACCGGTGTGATAATTTGCAGGCAACCTGAACAACCGTTGGTGGGGGTGGGGTGGACCTAATTTGGCAATGTTTTATAATACGTTTCGTGTGCTAATTAACACAAGTTAAGTGTCGGAAATGTTGCAAACTTATCTGAATCTAAAGCCAACACTCCGAGGTGTTCCTATTTTACTGTCTGAAGTGGGAAGCACATTAATGTGTCCTACATAACAGTAGTGGCTCTGATGTCCTCTATATAGCTAGTGTGTTCAGCGAGTGGTAACTCTTTCTGTTCCAGTCAAATGTTTTCAGAGACCTTTACAAGATGGGTTCAAGAGCACTGGGTGATTGGCAGTGGACTGGGGAGAAGAGGTTAGCTTCAGCTTTCAGTTGTTCTCAGCTGCAGATGCCAGCGACTGATGTATTCTCTAACATTTCACCTCTTCAGGAAAGAAGACGAGATTTTGAAGAAAATCTGGTGAAGGCAGGACTTGAACTCGAAACTGAAAGTAAAGATGTAAGTGACCAGGCAATCTTCCATCTGTCTAAACCTTTAGCTGTCTGATCACAACCCCTCGACATTTTTAATGCTTTGCACAGCACAGTTACTTTTCCGAAGATAACCACATAATAATAATAATCCTTGCATTTGGTATAGCGCTTTACACATCTTCTAGACACCTCAAAGCACTTCACAGAATACACTGTAAAGTGAATTCACCGTAAATATGTGGGCGAAAAACAGTAGTCAATTGCACAAAGCAGTGTCCCACAAACAGATGTTGATTTAATTTTTTGGGGAGTGATTATTATTAGTCGTTTGGAGTAAGGAAACTCGCCCAAGGTTTCACCCTGCCTGAAATCGAACTCGGGTCTCTTGCTTGTGAGGCGAGCGCTCTAACTACTGAGCTACCGGACTCCACTATATAGGTTAATTGCTCCATATTTTACATGTTCTCGCCAAGTGTTTGTGGTTGTCTCCATCCCACAATCCATTTGCCTTGCTTCCTCGCCTTGCTTCCTCGCCTTGCCTCCTTCAAGTCCGGTCCCAAGACCCTCCTCTTTGACCGTGCCCTCCCTCATCCCAACCCTGCCCGGGTCCCGACACCTGACTGTTCAACGCCCTGGGACGTCCTCCCGTCGTGAAATGCGCTCTACAAATGTAATGTTGTTGTTGTACGGTTGGTGATATTTTGAACACAAAGTTTAAGTTGCGTCCTGACAGAACTGTACTTCCAGGAATCGGAGGATGGCAAGACGTACTTTGTCAAGATCCACGCTCCGTGGGATGTCCTGGCTACCTACGCAGAGGTACTGCACATCAAGGTGCCCATCAAGGCGAATGACTTATCGCCGCCTGGAGAGAATCCGTTCGATTGGTTCCTGAAGCCATTCCAACTGGAAGTAGATATCATGAACCCTGAGCTCGATTACTTCACAGCCCCTTTCAATAAACAACGGCAGGAGCTTTACTTAATCGGCGATCGGGAAACTTTTTTCTCTCCGTCAACTCGCAACCGTATAGTAAGTACAGCAGTGTTCAGCCCTCTGTTTTTATATTACTGTATACACCTCACACTGCAATATTTTTTCAGGGAATTGGCTCTGCTTTTCAAGAGCATTTGAGGTGAGGGCACAAGCTTAATTTGCTTCAGACTCACATTCTGCTGCCTCCAATGCTTTGGAATGGAAGATGTGTTTTGTTTTGGGGGGTGGAATTGTCACATTTATCTTGTCAGAACACACTCTCAGAACACACTCGCTGTGTGCTTTATTTGGTACATCTGTAGCCTGCCTATGTCAGGCTGATACAGAACGTTTTGTTGTTCACTCGTTGACATAGTCTTCTACTTCTGCTTGTCCTGACTCCCAATCTATCGGAGCCTCGCTGGTAAGGCAGTGATGCAGGCTGTAGTCATATGTACACAAAGCCATCGCTGGTGTTTCAGTCTAACTGGTTTTACACTTGGATGCTATCTCCAATGGATGCAGCTCGTACGGATCCCATCTGAAAAATTGACTTTGGCTATTATACAATTGATGTTTGTTCACTGTCCCAAATAACAGCAGATGTATCAGACTTTTGGCAAGGAAAGGACAGTCTAATCCACTTTACCTTCTGTGTTTGGAAAGTGCGTACAAAACAGCAATAAATTACATTTATAAATTTATAAAACCTGCTGTATGCATGCAGCTGTTGTCTCTCTGACAGTTGAGTGACCCGTGGCTTACATCCACAACAACTTGTACCTTTGTAATGCCTTTTATCTAGGATGAAACCTCAACGCACTTTGCCAATGCAGAGTGGGAGCAAAGCAAGTGGTGTGTGTGTGTGTGCCTGTGTTTGCGGGGTGGGGTGTAACACAGAAGTGACTGAAAGCTCAGGCAAACTGAGATTAAATTTTTTTTAATTTTATCCTGAACCTAAATACAATATCACTCTTTCTGCTTTGCGGTATCTTTTTATACCGGTACGGTAGAGAGGGGAAATGTGTGATGCAAAACAATGGAGCACACGCAGGTTGCCTGAGCGAAGAGTTGAGAAGTTATTTTCCCTTCCCGTCTCCAAAGCCATTTGCTTTTTCAGTTGGTATTAGATCCAATTTTCACTTCATGTTCACACTGTCGGGACTTGATTGCCTTGATAAGTGTTAGAAGTGGAAAAATCCAGCTGCTTTAATATTCCTTCCATGTCAATTGAAGCATTCCTCTCACCACCAGGGCTGTGTTTAGCAATCTCAGCACACGATGCACACACCGAACCTGTAGTGTCCTAATCTGTATGATGTTGCGGCCTTTTTATTTCCTCTCTTCAGGGGTAAATAGCCGTCGCTCTTAATTTCTGAAAGTGCAACAGTTTGCGCTTAGTTATTAAAGACCCTCGCTGCATAAGAGATCAAGTTGTTTCATGGATGGCACAGTAGTTGCGTGAAACATGAATCAATTCAAATATACTGTCAATTCACTTTGAAGCGTGAAGCGCTTTGAGAAGTCTAGAAGACGTGAAAAGTGCTATATCAAATGCAAGGATTCTAAAGTGCTCCCTTTCTACTGCTGGTTGTTCCAGGTGTATTATATTCTTTCTCGGTGTAAATATGCAACAGAAGAAGGAAAGCAGAAATTCGGGATCAAGAGGCTGCAGAACAATAACACGTACACTTCTGCATTTCCTCTCCATGACGTACGTATCCTACTTGCTGTACCATCCCATATTTAGTGTACTATTATTATATCACTTTATTATATAACTTCATTATGAGCATGTTAAATGTATACAATATACTGTCCATCATCTGTGTGTCTGCTGCCAAACTCAATTTACAATGGTTTAGCAAGAATGGTATTTCACTGTTGGAAAGTGGCACGGTAATATATTGCGCTTTTTTTAATCAACATTTGGAAATGTTAAATATTTTTAGCTGTAATCTAAACGATATTGGCTATATTTGCAATTAGAGTGCGTGGTCAAACATGGTACATTTCAATGTCGGAGATAGTTAAATTGCTTCCATAGTGCATCACATTTGCACTCAGTAATGAAGTTTCCTCTCAACAGAGAGCAGTCAGATTATATATTATGCATCACCTTCCGGTTGTTATTCATCTCTGTAATGATGATGCTGGACTGTAATCGTTAGAAAATCTTTTATTGTGTGTCTGGGCATCGTTAGTTCAGACGAGTTTGTTTTTTCCGCTGAAAATTTCCGTCCTAAATGTACTTAGTGTTACAGAGCAAATGTAACCAGCTTATTTTTGAACTGCATTACAATTCAGAACACATGCAAAGCAGTGCATATGCGCCTTGTTGTCCATATCCTGGGTTGTCTATTCATCTCCACAAATAATGCTTTGTCTGAAATTAAAGAGCTTTAAACTGTTGTCGCTACACTGCCATCTTCTTCGAAGCTAGGATACATTCAGAATGTGCTCTTTCACTGACTTTGTAATTGAGCACTTTGTCTGCAGTGTTTACACTCGCTTGACTCCCGCTGTCCCTTCTCTGCAGTGCAGATACTGGAAGAAAGCTCGAGACCCAAAAAGCGAGAACGAACGATACACACTGTATAAGCAGTGGGCTCGTTTTGGCCGCTTCTACAAAGAGCAGCCGTTAAACCTCATCAGGTGAGAGCTTTTGGATCAGTTTTTATGTGCAAGTATCTAGGTGAAGTCCCAAGTAAGACAGTAAAACAAAATAGAACCAGCTGTTCTGGTCATGCTGATGACACTCCTTCTAAGAACACTTCCATTCAATGCTCCACTTTGCTCTGGGCCAGTTTACTTTTGATTTCTTTAGATTGAATCCATTTATTCACTTTCCTAGCTGGTAAACTCGCCCACAAATATATACAGTCAATTCACTTTACAGTATATTCTGTGAAGCGCTTTGGGACGTTGATAAGATGTGGAAAGCGCTATATCAAATGCAAGGATAATTATTATTATTATATATAAACTGCTATATACAGAAATAGATTTCTGCCAGACTCATTGAACTCACCACATTAACGTTCTTTCCACAACATTATGCTACTCTCTAGCCTCCATTTGATTTGTTTCCTTTCCATTTTCAAATTTTGAACCTCCTTAATGTTGACTTTAAAAACCAGATCAAGTTATTAGCAAATCAGTACTGTGAACACTGAAATATTAAGAGCTTCTTGGATTGTTCTGCTCAAGGAATTTGTGTGTGTGTGTGTGTGTGTGTTCAATTTGTGAGGCCGTTCACTGTTTAATTTTGTTTCAGGAAATACTATGGAGAGAAGACTGGAATTTACTTCGCCTGGCTTGGCTTCTACACGGAAATGTTGGGGATTGCGGGTGCTGTAGGCTTCATCTGCTTTTTGTTTGGCTGTATCACCAAAGATTGGAATGTCTGGAGGTAAGCTTTCTGATGAAGGTTGAACTAATCACTAAAACTAATAATGCCTCCATTTATTATCAATAATAATAATCCTTGCATTTGATGTAGTGCTTATCACGCCTTCTAAACATCTCAAAGTGCTTCACAGAACAGACTGTAAAGTGAATTACTGTATATTGTGGACAAGACGCGGCAGTCAATTGCGCAAAGCAGTGCCTCATTTCATGAAGCAACATTTGTTGCAGCTCAATTCGAAAGTAATTTTACGCAATGAGTTACATTAATGTGTAACGACTTCTGCAAGTAGTTTGCATGGTAAAAATAACTATTTAATCTTGTTTTTTAAGTAAGAGGTTCTCTGGAACTCCATCCTAAATTCCCTCCATTGCCATTTTATCCTCTCTGCACTTTGAAAACCCATCACAAAGCTAATTTCTTTGACTGCTTTTTATTTTCTTTCCCCACTGCTCCCAGCCCCAAACTCAGGCTTCCAATCATTAGTTTATGTGAAGCACTGTGAGCTGTCCTGCGATGCACAAGATGCTATCTAAATAAATTGTTGTAATTCACTCTCAATCTTCTGAAATTGTGCCTTAAACCGTGTGACATTTGATTAAAGAGTGTTTTATCACAATAATAATTGTGATGCAACTGTACTCCAGAATGAGAAATTAGAAGGAGAATTGAAAGCCTGAACCGCAACCAACACAGTATGGAATTGATTCAATTAATCAGTTGTGTTTCTTAGAAGAATTGTATTGTTTCATTTATCCACGTGATTGATTGACTTGCTCTAGAGTTGAATCCATTTTTTTTTCTTTTAATTACTCTTTGCCCCTTAATTAAACTAAGCTTGAATTAAGCTTGAGAGCCTACGGATTTTCAGCTGTAATTTTAAAAAAAACTTTGGTAAACAAGTGTAAAATGTGAGTTGATTTGTTCATTTTTATTATACATTTTCCCCCCCCAGTGATGAAATCTGTAATGCGACAATTGGAGGGAATATTATCATGTGCCCATTATGTGACGAGTGTGATTTTTGGAGGCTCAATTCTACGTGTGAATCAACCAAGGTTAGTGGATTTTAATCTGCAATAATGCATCGCTCACACACCCTCTGTCAAAAGATCTTTGGTGTTAAAGATTGGGAGGTGTGGTAAACCTGTTAATTTGCCTTAATAATATACATATACAGTACAGGCATCCCTCCCCAACCCGGGCCTTTCCAAACACGAAACTCATATATCCACGGTTTGTTAAATGCGACAACTCTTGCAAACTGCGTTTTGCTCATCCGCGATTTAAATCCGTGGGTTTAAATTTTCGAACAGCTAGCGTACAGCACTAGGACCCAGTTGCGATGTGGCAATCAACCAGTGACAACGCTTCTCTCTTAGGATTAAGCTTCTCCGCAGCCTAGCTAGTAAGTTTGGGAGCATTGCCTTCCCCCACCCCTCCCCTTCCCCCACCACCCTTCTCTCTCTCACCTCTCTATTTCGCCTTCGCTTCCCCCCCACACCCTCTCCCACCTTCTCTCTCTCACCTTCTCTTTCCCACCCCCAACCCCCCCCCACCCCTTCATCTCTCTCACCTTCTCTAGCCCCCCACAGCCCTCCGTGTCCCCGCCCCTCACCCCCGTATGTCTCCATCTCTGTGTAAGTCCATCAGACAGCCCCCCGCGTCAGCCCCCCCCCACTCCGTCTCTCCCTCTCTCTGTAAGTCAGACAGCCTGACTGTCTGATTGCTGCAGACGCTGGCAGCCAACGCTCCCAAACTTACTCCCCCCTATTCCCAGGTATGTTATAACTGTATGTGTGTTTTTTTGTGTTTAGTGTTACACAACGCGAAACTACTCCCCGCATCCCCAGGGTTTGCCGTAGAGCCTTGCATTTTCCAAATGCGATCTTACCAGTCACGAAGGTTTACAGGATACCCCCGAGGTTGGGGAGGGATACCTGTACAGTATATCCTTTACACCCTTTGCTCTTTGTGCCTGCAGAATTCTCACTTGTTCGACAATGGAGCGACCCTGTTCTTTGCCATTTTTATGGGTATCTGGGGTGAGTACTTTTCAAAAAATTGTGCTTGGAAAAATGTTAACTTTAAACGTTGCCTCGCAGTTGATCTACATTCTTGAAACAGCCACAGCGAGACACTGAGTGCTGGCATCAGCGATTCCATTCCTCAAGTTGGTAAGGGCTGAGTTTTTGAGCACTTGTGGTTCCGCAGGGCAGGAGAGAGAAGTTATCTTAAGAGGCAGACTGCTTTGGGTAGGAGGTATACAGACTACTTGTTACTTACTTGTGACCAGTGACTCTCTTCCTGGAGCTGTGGAAGCGACGGCAGGCCAGGCTGGAGTATGAGTGGGACCTGGTGGACTTTGAAGAAGAACAGCAGCAGCTCCAACTGCGACCAGAGTACGAGGCCAGGTGTACGCACCGCAGGAAAAATCCTGTCACTCAGGTAAGGACATGCCCAGCAAGCTTCAACTTTAAGCTGTCAATTCTGAATCCATAGCTTTGTTTCAAATGCCTGAGAAACACAATCCAATGTATGCGTCAAACAAGATTGGAATCGCAGTACAACTGAATGGCTGATAGTCGCTTCTTTTGTGCCCTGTGTGACTTCATGTATTTCAACTGTTTCAGGAAATGGAGCCTTACATTCCCTTCCAAACCCAAGCCTTACGTTGCTGTATGTCTGTGGCAACAGTTTTGTTCTGGGTGAGTACCTTTCAGAACTCAGTCCTTAAATCATCATCTGGGTGAAGAATATTTGTTTAGCTTTACTTCTTGAGAAACCAGCAGTTATCTCTCGGGCTCCTGTAGCTCAGTGGTTAGAGCACTCGCTTTACTAGCGTGAGACCAGAGTTCAAATCCAGGCAGACCTTGGGCAAGATTCCTTATTCCGCACGCCTAATAATAATCCCTGCCAAAAAAAACCACAATAATAAAATTAATCATTTCACTCCACATCTGATTGTGGGACACTGCTTTACGCAATTGCCTGCCGCATTTTGCCCACAAATATACAGTCAATTCACTTTACACTATATTCTGTGAAGCGCTTTCAGACATCGATAAAATGGGCAAATGAAAGGATTATTGTATAAACTTTGTATCACAATGATTCTGATGGCTGAATTGCTCACTTGTTCAGCTGGATTCACAGCAGGGTTCTCAAGATTGGAGTTATAACTTTCCAAACTCTAACGTCAATTTTTGTTGCTTTCCAGATTTCTTTAATCTTGATCTGCATCATTGCAGTGATTGTCTACCGCTTGTCAGTCTACGCCTCCTTCGCCAAGATCACTGGCGATATGAAGAAGGTCAAGTACATCGGCACGTTCTTTACACCCCAGATGGCAACTTCCATCACAGCTTCGAGTCTCAACTTTGTCATCATTATGATTCTCAACTACTTTTACGAGAAGGTGGCCATTTGGATCACTGACCTTGGTAACGCATTGATATATATTTTTTCTGCTTTCATCTCCTCTTTCGTTCTCTTGTTGCATTCCACTTCAATATCTAGAGAGCTCCTGTAGCTCAGTGGTTAGAGCGCTCGCCGTACAAGCGTCAGACCTGTGTTCGAATCCAGGCAGGTCAGGGAGAAGCCTTGGGCAAGTTTCCTTACTCCACACAACTAATAATAATCCATAAAAAAAAACACAATCATGAAAATTGGTCATTTTCAATCCACGGCTCTTTGTTTGGACACTGCTGTGCGCAATTGGCTGCATCATTTCCCCCATAAATATACAGTCAATTCACTTTATGGTATATTCTGTGAAGCGCTTTGAGACGTTGATAAGATGTGAAAAGCGCTATATCAAATGCAAGGATTATCATTATTATTATTATAGCTGAACAATGATCGACATCAAGCAGAAGCTGGCCATATCCTCTCTCATCTCACTTGTCTCTATTCCTGATTTGACAGAAATCCCAAGGACTCACTTGGAGTACGAGAACCGGCTGACCATGAAAATGTTCCTCTTCCAGTTTGTCAACTACTACTCCTCCTGCTTCTATGTGGCCTTCTTTAAGGGCAAGTTTGTCGGATACCCCAGCAATTACACTTATATGTTTGGGAGATGGAGAAATGAAGAGGTAGGAATGATTACAAATAATGGGTTCTCAGCCACTGTCTTTGCTCCCAAATTCCTTGTTGAGATCAATTCTGTTTTTTTTATTGACTTGAATCACACCAGAAAATATTGCTGTTGTGAATTAAATAACGGAAACATTCAGGGCTAAGATGTGACAATTTCTGAGGGAATGCCTTTATAAGGATATCTTATCTCCACATGCCTTTCCACGTGATCTGATGTTAGATCATTGTGTTTTCGTTTATTTAGCCAAGCATGACCTCAAGTGGTTGGTATGTACTATTACACAAAGTGCCTAAGCTGTTTGGTGAGCAGCAGTGAATTATACGATTCAGGAAAGATGATTACTGACTAACTAACTGATCATGATATTCAATAATATCTTGGCAAACGGGCCTTTTACAAGTGCATCCCTTTTCGTGATTTATTTGGTTTTAAAACAAACTGTAGTTTACATATTTTTGGTAGGTCAGGGGATTAAGGGATGTGGGGAGAAAGCGGGAAATTTGAATTAAAAGGATGAGTTGAAGTACAGATCAGCCATGATCTAATTAAATGGTGGAACAGGTTTGAGGGGCTGAATGGCCTATTCCTGTTAGGGAGGAATGTTCCAAACTCTTTCCCGAAGGTTTGGAGATGAAAAATAAATTGACGTTTATCTTTGCGCCATTTGATCTCTGTTTTGTTTCCTCCAGTGTGACTCAGGTGGTTGCCTCATTGAACTGACAACCCAGCTCACCATTGTTATGGCTGGCAAACAGATCTGGGGCAATATCCAGGAAGCTCTTTTGCCGTAAGTAAATGTCTTCAGTGTTGTTGCCAATGTGAATGGCTGACCGAGGGGTTAATGAACGACTGCACTCTAGAGGAAAACGCAGCCTCCCTCTGTATAGAACAAGTCAGAATTTGGGGACTGAACAAAAACTTCTGTGGCTGCACCAGTGAATCTCATGTAACGTGACCCCAAGAAAAACTTGTGGCTTTTTCATGGACTAATTTGGGAAAGGATTGGAATTCAATCCCCCAAATGTGGATTTCTGGTTTAAAAAAAAGGATCAAAATAAGAATGCAGATGAATGCAATGTGCAGGTGGAGTAATACAGTTTGTTTGTAAGAGAGATTGATAAACCTAAGGTTCTTTAGATCTCTCTCTCATTTCCAGCTGCATATTTTCTATTCTGAATGATCCATTTTTCATTATTAATTATGAGTTCTTTCTAAGAAATGCCTATGGCACTTCTCTTCATGTTTCTGCCCCCACCAACCCCCACCCCCCGCCCCCCCACCACCGCCCCTTCTCTCTCCAGGTGGCTGAAGAATTGGTGGGTGAGTCGGAAAGCCAGGAACCACCCGGAGAGGCTGTACAGTCGCTGGGAGCAGGACCATGACTTGCAGGACTTGGGGCAGCTAGGTCTGTTCTATGAATATCTGGAAATGGGTGAGTCGTGGTGCAGTCACCGGTTAACTTGGAATGAGCATAGAATTGCCGTTCAGCTATAGTATAGTCTTCAGTCAAACCTCATTACAAATAATAATCCCACCATTTGATATAGAGCTTTTCACATCTTCCAAAGGCGCTTTGCAGAATATAACGTAAAGTGAATTGACTGTATATTTGTGGGTGAAACGCGGCAGCCAACTGCACACGAAGCATTGAAGGGGAAGATTGATGAATAAATGGGACAAGTAGCTATCTTATTGAACTCTACCTTTAAAATGCGGTCTTACAGTAGTTCAGAAAGATGTTCTCTTTAACCCCCCTCCCCCACACCCGTCTATCTCTGTCTTACTGAGAAAATAATATTCTAGAATGAGAACGTTCCATCCTTTTTCTCGTGATATTACATTGCTCAATAATAGAATTTATTTCGAAGAACAGAAAGGGTTTGGGTTGCATGATTGTGCTTGGTGTTGCCTGTCTTGCACTAGTGTTTGCAAATCGGCTGCCACGCTAGCGTACAAAGACACGGCCACGAGATTTTACATTCTATCCTGTGACGTGCTTTGGGACACTTTCCTGGCATGAGAGGCGCTATACCTATTGTTGTTGTTGTTATTATTTGCAGTCATCCAGTTTGGATTTGTCACCCTCTTTGTGGCCTCATTCCCTCTGGCGCCCGTCCTGGCTTTGCTCAACAACATCATTGAGATCCGAGTGGATGCCTGGAAGTTCATCACACAGTTCAGGAGACCGATAGCGGCAAAGGCCCACAGCATAGGAGTCTGGCAGCAGATCCTAAACAGTGTGGCCATATTATCTGTGGTTACTAATGTAAGTGCTGGTGCTTCGAGTTAAGACAGTGCCACGACTTGTTTAGAATGAAAAATGACACCTGGAATGTTTCAGCGTGCTGCGTATCTTCGCATGGACTAGGGTTTCGGCAGCTTTGGGGCTTTTTGTCAGCTCTCGGCTAGACTATTCCAACACCCTCCTCGCCGGTCTCCCCTCCTCCACCATTCACAAAATGCAGCTCATTTTGTGAGCTCATCATTCTCACCCGCACCGAACTTCGCGCCCCGATTACCCCAGTCCTTGCCAAACTCCACTGTCTCCCTGTCACAGAGCCGATCGACTTCAAGATCCTCATTCTTATGTTTAAATCCCTCTACTCCTCGGCAACCCCCTATCTCTCCAACCTCCTCTCTCCTCACAGCACTAACTGCTGCTTACGCTTTACCGGATCCGGCCTCCTCTACTCCCCGAACCTTTGGCACTACCTCCCTCAACTCCTTGACCTCCCTCAACTCCTTGACCTCACCTCCTCCTTTCCCTTTCATGCCTGAAGACCTTTCTCTTTGACCGTGCTTACGGTCACCTAATGTAATTTTGTTTTTGCTGTTGTCAGTGACTTCTGTTTTCTTTTCAAAATAAAATCCTTTCAGGCTTTTATTGTGGCATTTACCTCGGATATGATTCCACGTTTGGTGTACAAATATGCATATTCCCGGGATGATCTGAAGCCAATGAAAGGCTACATAAACAACAGTCTGTCCGTCTTCAACACTTCATATTTTGACCACAATCTGTCATACAGTTTTAATGAAACGTCGTCTTGTAGGTAAGAATATACAGTATCTACATGCCTTACACCCACCGCCCTGCAACATTACCATTTAACATTTTCTGCAACTTGGAGAAAAGTGTCGAGTGAAGCCAGTAACAATCTTTACGTTACAGGGAGGGTATTGCAAAGTGCTTTACAGACTGTAGTGTAAAATGCAGTGACTATTTTCTGTAGGTGAACACAGCAGCCTTTTTTAAAAAAAATGTACCGTAATTTTTCATACAATTTAACACACTGCCTGCCTTGCAAACCAGCGTTAAGTCTTGGCCACTATTTGTCTCATTGCCACAACCTTTGGACGTCCTCCTGACGTGAAAGGCATAATATAACACGAGCGAGGATTATTTTTTTATTATAAAAGCAATTTGTTGCGATTTGATACATTAGACACCAGAGAATATTCCAGGCCTATCAGATGTATCCTTTCTTTGAAAGCAAGCTGATATTTTCACTTCCTTCCATTAATGTATTTGTGGGGGAAATGCTCAACTTTCAGTTCCTGTACACTAACAGTAGAAGTGCTAACCGTGCCTTCAATTTCACAGATATAAAGATTATCGTTACCCATCAGGACACAGTATGGAACACCAGCACAACATGCAATTCTGGCATATTCTGGCTGCAAAAATGGCGTTCATTATCATCTTAGAGGTATTGACAACCTGCTCTTTCAAGGAATACTTTGAGATCGCTACGAGGAAGCCATGGTGTGTAGCCCAAGTGTTGCCCTTATTTCTAGACGTCACAAACCTCTTGTAACATGGTGAAGGGCAATTGTTTGCAGAAAAGACTGGCAAATGCATACTTTATTCCTCCTCTTTGCTTGTGTTAGTGATTACTGCCAGATGTCAGTGTCTCCAGACAGCTCACACCAACCTAAAAGCAAAGCTCACTGATGAATTTTAATTGACAAGCTGTTGAATTATTAGAATAGCCAGATTGGTTTTTAGGTCCACAATAACAGATGATAAATGGGAAGGGGAGAATATGGTGGGATTAAAGTTATATGCTGGAATATGCATTTTATATTGTGATGATTTTACAAGCAAATAGTGGCCTTGGATCTTTTCCCTGCCCAGCCCGGCTGGCTATCATCTATTTGTTCTATTCTCCAGAAGGTTTGTAACATAGAGTAACGGTTGATTTTTCTTCTGTGTTCCAGCATGTTGTCTTTGTGGTGAAGTTCACGATCGCTGCCCTAATCCCCGACGTTCCAGAGGAGGTGAAAGCTCGGATCAAACGGGAGAAGTATTTAACACAGAAGATTCTACACGAGTACGAACTCAACCGATTGAGACAGATGCTCTGTGAGAAGGGGAACTCGCTTCCAAACAAAGAGGTCACAGTTGAAACTGAGAAAGTGGAGATGCTGAGAGAAGACTTGTAACCCTGCTAATGGCAGATACATGGTCTCGATAACCTTCCCCATGCTATTCAGCCTCCCATCAAAGCAATCATCTAACCCAGTCTTGAATAATTCTGCCCTGATTTACCTTGTGGTAAAATATATCTGTATTGTTAAGGTCTACATCCCGACAGTTTAAAATGGGGAAGAAAATTTTGCCATATACTGTGGAAGAGTTGTACCTACATTGAGGAAATATATTAAACTGTGTCTTAAGTTTTTAAAAACTTTGAAGGGAATGAATGTAACCTAAGCCATATTTTAAAGCTATAGCAGTATTTTAGATGGAATGAGAAACGCCAAGGAATGTAGACCAGTTTGGGTTCAGTTGCTTTCGTTCCCTTGTCTCTTTTTTCTTTCTTTCCTTCCTTCCTTGCTACTGTCACCCAAAGCTTCTTTCTTCCGACTAGTTTGTGAACGCCTGCAAAACACTCGTAGAACTGAATGAAGCGAGCACATGGAAAAATAATTGTGTGTGTTTTTTAAAATCTTTAGAATCACCCTCTGTTGGGCTGAGTTAAAGCTGCTGCTGTGCTGGTTGGTTGAGCACAAAGGTTGTGAACTTGTGGAGTCGTTTCCTCAGAATCTGTAAGAGCCAAATGAGCAAAGACCTCCCGCTAAACCCTTACACGTTTTCCTGCACAGACAGGGGGTGCACACTCTAGATAGAAAAGCTCCAAATTCAACACAACACTTAACTTCTCGATACGTCTGCACGGCAAGTGAAGAGAATTATTTGTTTTATTGCACACGTCCTCCCATCAAGAGAAGCCTCCTGACAACCTCAGCCAATATATAGGAAATTTCAAAATATGTTCAAGTTAAAAAAAAACATTTTTTTTTCCAATCGGTTATAATCCCTGCATTAAATGGCAGGTATGAAGCTCCGAATGATTGTGCAGAGATGCCATTACACGAGAAATAACTAAAATATAGTCAAGTCCTGCTGATTTTTCTTATTATGAATATTAGACCTGTTTATCCTTTTTAATTGTTGGTGCCAGTTAAACTAGCATGCATTTCTAACTTGTGAGACTATTGAAATGCTTGTAAATAGGTTTGTAAATGGGGGTAGAAACTGTGACGCATTATTATTATTTACCGTGATATAATCCAACTGAATTTTTATTTGATCGTACCCTAGTCTGGTTCATTTCACCTTGAGACTTTTAAAGCCGGATGGAGCAGAATTGGAATTTACAGTATTCCAAACGCCAACATTCACAGCAGCCATAGTCTTGTGGTGTGTGGAACTTTTTAACAAGTTGAGAATTTGTCAGATTATTTTAACTTGCAATGGCCTTGGATCCAGGATATACCACAACTCAATCTGAATGTGGCGAGGTAAACCTCCCTATACTATACTTAGGCACAGAGTTCCAGTGATAGGGAAGAGTCCTTTCCAGTTGTCAAACTGCAGTTCAGAATGTGTTTCCCTGATGTGGGGGAAAGTGGGGGCAGATGCCATTTGAAACGAGCTTTTCAGACTGGCATTGTCTGAGGTTAGACTCGTGCTGGCACTATCTCGGAGTATTTAAAACTGATCAACCTAGACCAAACATCAGTGATTTTTCTTTGTAAAACAAATGGTGCTACATTCATTGAATGTCACAATTTATTGCTTACCCGGGCTTGAAGGCAAAGCGACAGAAAACGAAAGGTGAGAGTTTGGTATTGACTGGCTTCTAATAGGGTTGGATGGGGGGGCTGGGAGGGAGGGAGAGGGGGCGAAAAATTGCTCTTTGCTTCCAAACAGTATCGTAATTAAATGTATAAGTGACACTGCTTCTGGAGCTGCATTCCCATATATCTCTGCTTTGTGAGGTTAAAGGCAAATCTGTTCAGTTAGCTTAATAGTCAAATATTCATTACATCCACCGCCCAAGTATTTACACTACATAAAAATCAAATAGACACACATTCAGGCCTCCAGGACAAGAAATGAAGGAATCTTTATAACCACTAGGGCCACAAGGTGATTGTTGCAGGTGGGCGCTTTGCTGATAATAAAGCGGAATGCATGCATTGCAAATATAGATTGTTTTTGTAACTGCTGTAAATCATGATTTGTATGTGATCCTGTTAGAAGCAACATTGTCCAACCTGGATCTAACCTTTTTAAAAAGAAACAACACTTGTGCCTTCAAAGGAAAAGTCAAGGAGCATAAATCATGAAGGATGTTACTACATTTTTCCTCTATGGAGCACTGTTTATTCTACTGGATGTTTCTTTTTCTAAGATTCTCCTAATTTGAGAAGCCATATATGCACAGTATGTATACAGAGCAGCAGTATTAGTTTGGTCTGTGAAATCCATGAGGATTGAAACCATTTACAATAAATTTGAACAACACTTTGCACGTTTTGCGACTTTGATAGTTAAACAATTGCCTTAATGAAATAGGCCAGTAACCGTCTGTGCGTTCAGTGGGTGTTGGGTAATTTGTCATTGTTTTCTTTGTGTGGGGGGGGGAATTGAAGAAAAATGCAATGTGATGTTAATAGCTTTTTTTAAATTATTTATACAATATTTTCCGAAACACATTTTGCATTCAGGCTGTTTTGCCCACCTCTACGCTGGTTGATGGCTTGGACGCGGTTATTGCATTTGCTACTGTTCAATTTAGCTGGTTTACAATTTCAGTCGATTATTTCCCCGCAAAAAAACAAACAAAAACAGTTGCCTTTGAAACAACCTCAGCTCGTTTTTTGTTTCAGAATAAATGTATAACCTACTCATTTTGTACCTGACTTGAATCTATTAAAAAAAATTCAATTCATATGCTAATGTTCCAGTCTGCGCCTCTTTGTTTCCGTCAGAGCCATTCACCTGAAAATGGACATTCCTGTGAATGCTAAATATAAACCAGGTTTAAGAATAAACCAGGTTTAAGAATAAACCTGGATGGATATTTGCAATGAACTCAATTCAGTCTCTTTCCTGCCTTATTTGCACTTGAGTTTCATTTATCTACTGCCCTCTCGTGGATACTTTGAGATTGTTTTGCCCTTCAGCGTACATCATTGCACACCGACTTGTTTGCTTCGGATTAAAGCAATAGCGATTCAATGTTCTATTTGTAAACATCGCCTTGTATTCACGTGACACAAACCACTTCCAAAGTTCTTGCGTTCTGGACTCGCAAAGCACAAACATACCAGTGATATATCAGTCGAGGCACGGGGGCAATAAATTATCAATGACTGAATCCTCTGAAACGCTGCCCAGGTTGGAGGGCACTATATAAATGCAAGTGGTTGTTGTTGTGATGCGAAACGTTAGTAATCGACTCGTTTTTTTGAGAGTAAAAGCAGATTGTTAACTCACTCACTGCTTTAGCAGAGATCAGAACATATGAAAATTGGTGCCTCGTGTTCAGTGCCAACATAAACCCAGTTTTCTCTAAAACCCAGGCTTCGGTTTCCTACCATCACTATGATTTAGTTGGATAAAAGTGGTCATTCGACCCTGAGTGCTCCAGCACTTAGCTGGTGGGCTGGGGGAAAAAAAATCCATCTCAAGTATACATTACGTGAACCTGGCTGTGCAGAATTGCACGTTTTGCTCTCAAATACAATACTACTTTCTTTGCAATATTGCACATGAGATGACTGTTGGTGCGTGCGTCTGAAAGGAGTTTCAACAGCAGTGCACAATGTTTTATGCACTAACTCATGAAACTAGATTAGGCTCCGTTAGAACGGGAACACGCATCCGACGTGATTTTGAGACGTTGATAAGATGTGGAAAGCGCTATATCAAATGCAAGGATTATTATTATTATTATTATGATATAGGCAAAGCAATTGTGGGTGCCGCAAAACCAAACCCTGTTTTAAAATCTAACGTTGATGACCGACTTTGGGCGGTAGATTTGTAACGTTATTATATTATTATTACACTAAGCCAAAGAGCTTTGTGTGTGTGGTGATGGGATTGCTTTCATCAATTCTTACCGATCGAAAGGTCCTATTCATTGTGTGTGACTGTTTGGGGGCGATTTGCTGTTTATTTAATAATGATAATCCTTGCATTTGATATAGCGCTTTTCACATGTTTTAAGACATGCGAAAGTGCTTCACAGAATATGCTGTAAAGTGAAGTGACTGTATATTTTGTGGGCAAAACGCGGCGGCCAATTGCGCCCAGCAGCGTCCCCCACAAACAGTCGTGGATTGAAAGGACCAATTTTATTGTATTTTTTTTCTCGAGGGATTTATTATCAGCCGTGTTGCGTAAGGAAACTTGCCCAAGGTTTCGCCCTGGCTGGGAATCGAACCCAGGTCTCCCCCCTTATGTGGCGAGTGCTCTAATCACTGAGCTGTGCAGGACTACAGTATTTATTAGTGCGGCTTTGATTTCACAATTTGTTTGCCTGCCTGGCAAGCGCTCAGAGTTTTAAAAGAAAAATACCGGGGTTAGGGGAGGGGAATGATGTGAACATCACAAAGTGAGGCTTGGTCCATTGCCAAACTGGGCAGGGCTGGGGATGTGACGTTTGAGAGCAAGTCTCATATAAATAGTGGGGGGGGTGGGGGGGTGGATTGACACAGGATGTGAGGCAGATATCAGCCAAT
This sequence comes from Hydrolagus colliei, assembly GCA_035084275.1. NCBI lineage: Eukaryota > Metazoa > Chordata > Chondrichthyes > Chimaeriformes > Chimaeridae > Hydrolagus > Hydrolagus colliei. The sequence continues at coordinate 2,909,672 of CM068757.1, forward strand.
GTGTAAGTTGGTGGTGGGTGTGACTGACAGACTAGCAGAGGCCGTTTGCAGGGCTGGCTATGTTGGGGCAATGGTTGATTGTTTTCCTGGTCAGCAGCCATCTCCTCTTCCTCCTCCCCAGTCAGGCTGTGGCTGTGGCTGTGGATACAGAGAGCTTACTTACTGCAGCTGTAGGTGAGGCTGGTGGGCAAGTCGGTCTTGTCTTGACAAGTGTTTGCATTTCCACCTAAACCTCTCTCTGTCTCTCTTTCTCTGTGACTTCCTCCCCCTCCCCCCCCCACCATCGCAGCTCTGATGTGGGACATTGTTTGTGGGACACTGCCCTGCACCTGACTGTAGTTTGGAAAATGCCACCAATTCTGAGCCGAGCCAGTTCTTGCATTCACTCACAGATCTGCAGTGGATTCACTTTATGGTCTACTTTGTGAAGCGCTTCGAGAGACGTCTCGAAGGCGTGAAAAGCGCTATATCGAGTGCAAGGATTATTATTATTATATTCACTGAAAAATGCTGGGTTTGTGACGTCCTGTAGCTCAGATGGTTAGAGCGCTCGCCTTACAAGCATGAGACCTGTGTTCGAATCCAGGCAGGTCAGGGCGAAACCTTGGGCAAGTTTCCTTACTCCACATGCCTAATAACAATCCCTCTAAAAAATAAACTGGTCATTTCAATCCACGATTGTTTGTGGGACACTACTAGGCGCAATTGGCTGCAAGTAAACAATCAATTTACTTTGCAGGATATTTTGTGAAAACTGTTCAAACTTTAAAATTTACAACTCTCCTTTAAAATTCATCCTTAGTGTGGAGTAAGGAAACTCGCCCAAGGTTTTCGCCCTGACCTGCCTGGATTCGATTACTGGTCTCACGCTTGTAAGGCGAGTGCTCTAACCACTGAGCTACAGGACGTACACTGATGAGGTCCTGGCAATGAAACAGCCAGTGGAGACATACACAACTTGTGGAAATACCACACATTGTAGAAAGAAACCTAATCTTATGTCATCGGTGAATTCCTAATATTAATAATAATTTGTGCGTTCGATTCAGCAGCTGGGATGGCAAGAATTTCTCAAACATGTTCCTCCCAAAGTCTCCATAAAGAATTGTACATTTAAAAAATAATCCAGTGTTGTGATACTGCTATTTTAATTGTCTCTCACTATAGAGCGGGTTGAAATATCTCTTCTGGCGGATGTGTCTGTCGTTTTGCTTGCTAATGAGCGGAAACAAGTTGTTGTTAGAAACATCAACCAAGAGATTGTCTCTGTGGTTACTCACGTTTACACCAGGGAACAAAATGTCACCGTATCACTCTCAAAGGTATATATATTTTGTTTTAAAAGTGCTGCCTAGCTGGTATGTGTTGGTAGTTTACAGGTCTGTTAATAAATTGAATACAACAATGCACACGAGGCTCAACGTTTTCTTCAGACACAGGGTTGGGAAAATCTGGAAAGCATTGCCATAGAAGACTGTAGAGACGGATTCATTGCCATGTTTAAGAGGAAGATCCACAGAGGGGGTTGGAGGAAAGGCAGGAAAATGGGATTAATATCTATTAATCTGCCATGTCGATTAAACAGGATTAGACTCGATAGCCTGAAACAAGTGGAAATTGAGCAATCTGCTACAATTGAGATGGCACTCCAGTAGATCTTGGGAATTGGAACATAATCAAGGGTTTCCCAGAATGTGTGCCTACAAATAACCGCAACAAGATGTCACCTGCACAATGCTTGTGAAGCCTGTTTTTTTTTTAACAAAATTAAGAAATTCAAAAAGTTTAATAAAAAGGGAGAAGAGAAAGGGATCATTGTCACATTTTACAATGAAAGCCTATTTATGGTGAAGTTTTAATATGCTATTAGTAAAAATGTTCAGAGAAACCCTTCTGACATTTAAGAGACTCTTGAAATGTAAGTGCTGTAATATGTATTTGAGGGATTTCATTTGTTTCCCCGTTTCCTTCAGGCTTTTCCTGCAGACTCATCATATACAAGCTCCAGTGCTGGTGTAGTCACAATGCTGAAGCCAGCTGCAAACAAGGTATCCTTCTACCTGCGAGGAGGAGAGAGAACTTTGTCTGCACGACTGTTTGCGGTTCCCTACACAGCTGAAGGTATAGCAATGTGGTTGCAGCTTTCCTATTTGGAGTCCTGTAGCTCAGTAGTTAGAGCACTCGCCTTACGAGCGTGAGACCTGTGTTCGAATCCAGGCAGGTCAGGGTGAAACCTTGGGCAAGTTTCCTTACTCCATACACCTAATAATAATCCCTCAAAAAAAATAAAAAAAATAGGTCATTTCAATCCACGACTGTTTGTGGGACACTACTGTTCGCAATCGGCTGCCACATTTCTCCCATGAATATACAGTCAATTCACTTTACAGTATATTCTGTGAAGCAATTTGAGAAGTGAAAAGTGCTATATCGAATGCAAGGATTAATATTTTTTGATTTCTGACGATCTGAATTTATTTTTCCCTCTGCTTAGGATATAGTGAGATGAGCACTGGTCTCCCTCTGGTTATACAAGTAGCCATATAAAGTACATATCGGAAATGATGCAAAGTTGTAACTAAATTTCATGTTGTAATTGTAGCAGGTTATGTAACTTGGGTTAAATCACAAATGTGCTTCGCCTTGTCAGACATCCACACAGTTACTGTGAATAGTTAAGTGGATTCTCCTCGGAGCTGAATTGCCTGGCTGGCGTTTGAGGAAAGTGATGGTGTATTTGTGTATTTCTCCTGATGGTCCTTTGTTGGATAATTACTGATTCAATTCACTTATATTCTCAGATCCTATACCTGGCGCCTGCAACACTGAGTTTACCTTAGAAAATGATCCTAATGTGCATTTAACATACAATGCCTTTGAAACCACTGTGACGTTTGCACCAGCTAATCTGGGGGCACCAAGGTAAGATCACAAACATTCAACGTAAACCTGTAGACGACATGGACTCAGTATGAAGTGTGACTGAAAGTGAGCCTGGCCTCTCTGTATTTCTTCCTTATGTTTTTTTTTATTAGCTGTACCACAATAGGTCTCAATTTGCCGAGAGGTTAATGGGATGTGTTTTGTTCATGTCACTGAGCAATTTGCCCAGAATTGAATTCACATGTCATTTATCTACAATTCAGCCTTGAAGTACTGTACCAATGTTTGTCATATTCTGACGTGTGGCTTGCAAGTTTAAGGCAGAAAATCCGTATCCTAAGTATGAATGCTTGCCTATTCATTTGAGGTCTGTGGGGCAAACGTTTCAGGCTATTTTGCTTTGTATATCTTTGCTTGAATTTTGGATGAAATGCACTGTAACTCTTAAGGACCAATAAATAATGGTTTTATTTTGTCTGTTGTATAGAGGACTATCTCCCCCTGCCTGTGATGTTGATATGAACGCTCACACGAGGTGGAGGCTGAAATATGACATTTACCAGTACTTTTTACCCGAAAATGACATGACCAACAAAAGCTTTTTGGAAGGAATGAGCAAGATGTCATCGGTGGAGAAGATGTCACAGAACGGGCTCAAGGTAAAACTGTGCTCATTAACGTGTTCATCTTCACAGTCAATACTTTTCACTGTTGTACTTCATAGTTATTTCCACAGGAACCCCTTCATCAGCTTAAAAAAAAACTCTACGCGTTGATTTTAAATGTTTTCAATTTCCCTTCTAAATGAGAAAATGGCTATATTTCATAACAGGAGAAGCATGTTCAAAGTGACAGAATCAACACAGAATCAAATAGAGCATCCTATACCCTACCAGATTAAACAATTAGGTTTGTCCATTCTGAACAGATTGGTTACAGAAATCATAGAAAATGTTAGTCCTAGAAGCTCTTTGTGCGGTTACTTTTATCTTAGGGTTTGTGAAATTTATATCCACTCATCTCTTTCCACTTGTCCACTCCTCAATCGACCACATCACTCCCACCCTTGCCCAGCTCCATTGGCTCCCCAACCCCCAGAGGATCGAATTCAAGGTCCTCGCTTTCAAGGCCATTCACGGCCTTCCCCCTCCTGTCTCTCCAACCTGCTGTTCCCCTATGAACCTGCCTTCCCCCTCTGTTCAGTGGGCTCCGGTCTGCTCCATATCCCCCGCCCGACCCACCCTACCATCGGCATAACAGGCTTTCAGCCTCTCTGCCCTCACACTCTGGAGCTCCATACCACAGTCCCTTGCCTCCTTCAAGGCCAGTCTCATAGACCCTCCTCTTCGATCATGCCTTCTGCTGCCCTTCCAACTCTCTCCCGACCCTCCCCCCTACACTGCCCTTCTCTCTTGCTTGGGTCCCGACCTGCCTGTTCAGTCTTTGGACATACTCCTGACATGAAAGGCGCTCTATAAATGTAATTTTGTTGTTGTTGTAGTTGTGTGATGCATTTTGCTACTCATTTCCTATTTTCTCTGTTCATTATAGATTGCTACGATAACTTCGTCCCAGCAAACAATATTATTTGCTAACTCTTATATTGGTATTGGAGTGATATACGGTGTTATTGTCAGGGACCCTCAGCTGAACACCTCTGCAAATTACCTTCCTGTAACCACATATGCCTGTAGGCTGTCCTCAGAAGGATACACATGCCAACATTCAGGTAACAGAGGAACAGAGTTAGGATTTGCAACAAAGAGTTTATACAAATCATCATTTGAAATGTGTGTCTTATTTCCCAGTGTATTTTTTAATTATCTGATTGACCTTTCAGGATTATGATTATTGTACTATAGTGCATTGTGCTTGTCTATACTATGTGCTGAGGGGATGGAAACCGGTTTCAATTGCCAAAGGCACTGAGCATTTCATATGAGCTGCGCTTTTTATCAAGGAATCCAAATGTGTCCCAGTCCATTGTATAATCATGGCCTCGAGGCTATAGCAACACAGGTGTTGTTGTTATTTGCAAAAATGTGTTGGTAATATACTTAATTTGAATTGTTTAGAACAGCAATGTAATCAATGAGTAGTTGCCAATTGAAGTGTGAGGTTATGCACTGAATGAAAACTTTCCTTTGGGTATTGCTAATGGTTTTAAAATATTTTCCCTGTTTTCCAGATGCCTCTTTCATCTTTGTGCAGGTTCTCTGCACTACAATTGGTCTCTATGGGTTAATTCTGTGCCTTTTTGGGCACAGAATCTTCGAAGCAGGTAAAAAGTGATTGATTATAATGTCATAAGATAATGTATTGTGTTCAAACATTTTGCATTGGAAAATCCCCTATCTAATGTGAATATTCTTGTTTTCCCACTACAATTAAATTGAGATGATTTTCAAGATTATTTCCTCATTTAAAAAAATATATATACAATCCTTATATGTAAAAGTAGCTTCTTTAAAAAGTGGTTTACTTCCCAGGCAGTACCAGGATAATGTCTTATTAAGTAGCCTCTCTCTCAAATACTGATGCCAAATGAGACCTATTCAGGTCTCACTGAATAGTCAAAAATAATACTGAGGTTTTGTGTGACTGACGTTTAATGAGTTTTTAAAAATATATATATATCTTATTCTAGAATTTTTCTTCTTCGGATTCTTGATCTTCGGGTTCGTGCTACTTGTGTTGCTAACACGGCTCTCCACGCTCGACATTGTCAGTGAGTGCTGAATATCAATTGCAAAGGAGTGTGTGTATACCTGTCGCTTTCAATTTCCCTACCGAGCCCTTGACAACACCTCTTCAGTGTAATGGAGTTTTCACGATATTAAAGATGAGATTGTAGAACATCGCACTGTCGAGACTTTATCGAGGGACGCTCAGCTTGCTGTTTAAAAACGTGCCCATAATAAGTTCAATCTGGGTATGGCAAGATACTGATAGCAGGGACTTACTGGTAATAGAGTTGGAAATGCTAGACATTAGTGGTTTATTTCATGGATGAGCTTTTAGTTTCTTTCGTTGCTTCCGTGAGAATACAAACAAGTGCTGTTCTCTCAACAGCTGATCTCTACTCCTGTTTCCACTGAAGAAAGCTGCTTTCACTCGCACACAATTGTAATAAGCGAGGAAGGAACATTACATTTTCATCAATTAGAGATTTTGTTTTTGTTATTTGAAGCGCTGCAATGACTTGCACTACAGAACGCTCGCTTGTCCTCCAGAATCTCACAACATCAATGCCTCGAGTATTTTATCAATGAACTGCTTTCCTCTCCAGGTCGACTGATTGTCACAGGGGTAACTGGCGTCATGGGCGGCCTTGCCCTGTCCCTAGTGAGATGGAGGTTCGGTGTTCCTTTGGGCTGTGTGGGGTTCGCAGGATTGGCGTTGGGCTTTCTGGTGGCAGCGATTCTTGCCTTCACTCTACTTGGTAAGCTAGGAGAGAAAACGCCTCACCATTACCTCAACCGCTGGCATTTACAGTAGCACCTTTGGCTTTACAAAATATAATGCATCGAAAGCAAAGCAAATATTGTTATGTAGACAAACGTGGAAACTCATATTTGCCGACAAGAGGTTTTCAGCAGTTGCGATTTTTTTAAATGGAAAATTAGATGCGGAAAGCAAGTAATGCATACACAATTACTTTGGAATAAAAATAAAATCTTTCTCCCTGACCCGAAGTGTATGATAATTTCTGTTGGGTATCTGCAATGCAATTTCTGTGGGAATGTCTGTGTTGAATTGTGCTTGGATGCCAACTTTTATTTTTTGCCCCTACAGCAAAGTTTAGTGTATTCTGCAATAACTTCAACTTCTGGATGGTCTATATCTGTGTGACGCTGGTGATTCCTATAATTCTGCTTCCTGTTTCAAGATTAGTAAGTAACGATGTTAAAATTACTGCTTATTATCAGTTAAAAATGTTCTCTTAACAGTGGCGGAATACTTTGCTACTATTTGTAAAGTTAATGATAATACTTGCGTTTAATATTGCGCTTTATGGCTTCTTCGAGACGTCTCAAAGAGCTTCACATAACACACTGTAAAGTGAATTAACTGTATTTTGTCAGTGAAAATTTGTGAAATATCAATTATTGATGTAATGTCAGTTTGAACATCTAATCTGACTTGCTACATTACTGCACCTATTCCCATGAACTGTCCTCCTCTTCACAGAAGTACAATTGGCACAAACAGGAGAGAATCCCTAGGTGAACAGGAAACATTTACATCAGAAGCAAACCTTTACAACATCAACCTTTAGCCTCCGCAAATGTTTCCAATTAAATCTGACGCACTGTAAACAAGATTCGCTGTAACATGTCGTGTCACGTTTTGTATACGTTTACCCGGTGATTTTTAGTAACTTTTTTACTTGTCTTAAAACAAATGTTAGAAAAGTTCAACAACAAAACTACATTTGTATAGCACCTTTCACACCGGGAGACCATCCCAAAGCGCACGAAAACTGTTGATTTAGATGAAGATCAAACATGCATGACTATAAAAATTTGCTTTCCTTGCGTTGTAGATCTTAAGGGGTCTTGTGCTGAGCTGTATCTTTGCGATGACCCAAAACAAGTGTGTTTTTGATTAATAGCTTTAACATGCTCGCTACAGAGATTTTATTTCCCTCCACAATACACTGAACTTCATTTACACTTGAAGAAAGCTGAGTATGCATTCTTGCTCCCAAGTATTTGGACTCTTAAGTACAACCGACAATGTGATTATTCGTGACTGTTGAAAGTAAAACAAAAAAGGTGATTTAAGTGCAATTAAATCTATGGAGACTCCGCAACACTTCAACCTCGAGTTTGTGAATTTTGGTGCCTTTGGAGTTTCCTTGTCCACCTTTGCAGCTCTGTAATAGAAATGACTAAATGTGTTTAATTGGCATCTAACACTTTCAAAAGCACCAGCCTTCACACACAGTAAAATGTGGAAGATGTCAAAAAATCACCGTGTTGAATTCTCTCTCCCTAATGCAAATCAGTCCAACTCAGTCAAAGTCAATTTTATTTAATGTGTGCTGTTTGACATTGTACTTTTTTTTTTAAAAAGCTAACTACTGTATTATTTTTATTGTTTTATTTTCTAAACAGCTCAACATCATCACCTGTGCATTTGTTGGGTCTTACGCTGTAATTGTTGCAGTTGGGGTTTATATCTACACTAGTCTGACTTACATCATCCTGAATGTCATCAAGAGAGCAATTCATCCCGACTTTGCCAAAGTGTCCAGTGGTGCCATACCCTTCCAGACGACAGGTACAATAGTTGAATCATTGTGGATTGAATGGTTGACGGTGAGGCAGTAAACCGAGTCATTAATTTGGAGGGGGAGCGGAAACTCGTGCTCAGTTAGTCTTAACAAAATGTAACCTCTGACCAAATGAAATCTAGATTAAATGAGCGAGCGACTTTCTCCTTGTCATCCTCGGTCTGTTTCCAAGGTTGGTTTGCTAAGAGCGAATGTGATTGTATGGTACATGATCCATCTATATGCAGCAATCTGCCTCAGTAACCTAAACAGTTCACTTGACTTTCATGAAGGTGCAGCCTTTTGGAGATTGGCGTCAGTCTGATTAAAATCTGGTCCGTGAAACCAGTCAAACATTTTCACTTGACACAGAGGCTAATGTCTGCAATCAATCAGGAAAAGAGAAAATTAAAAAGATTTTGTAAAAAAATAAATCCTAGGAAACCAACATTTTTGGTTGTAAAAAGGGTATTTAATCCTTGCATTTGATATAGCATTTTTCACGTTTTCTAGACATCTCAAGGCACTTCACAGAATGTACAGTTAAGTGAATTGACTGTATATTTGTGGGCAAAACCCATCAGCCAATTGCGCACAAACAGTCGTGGATTGAGTGACTAAATTATTATTGATAACAAAGTTAGAGGAAAAGTACTGTGTCTAGTGCATGCCATTGTGTTGCCTTTATTCTATAATTGAGGGTGCCAAAATCAAAGCTTTTTGTTTCTCTCTCTCTCCCTAGATTACATCCTGGCATCTATATGGGCAGTTCTGTTTCTCGGTGGCCTCACATTGCAGATGGTTTTGGTGAAAAATAGACCATATTTCCCACTTTGTCCGTACGATAAGTGGAAAAAGAAGAGAAGTCCTCTAACATATGGAGAAAGAACACCCCTCCTACACGCCACTTAGATAAAGACTTTTCCTGCATGATTGACTTTTACCTTTCGTGCTAATAGTGCTCTTTCTTACTGAGTATCCATCGCACAATAGCAGTGGCTCGCAGAATTATTCTTGAAACATTTTTGGCTCCCATCCTATAATCTGTTTTGGGATGGTTGAAATTTTTTTGAAATAATTGCACAAATTGTACCGATTTGTTAATTGTTCCACCTTCCATACCATATGTTACAAGTCTTGCTGAAATCGTGGATTTGTATTTCAGACTGCCAATTATTTTAGGGTTTGGGATAATTTTTTTTTAGCAATTTATTCAGTTGATCTCCTGCCTAGTCTTTCCAATGTGGTGACATAGATAGTCAGAGTCAATCCTGTCAACGTCTACATGGTGTGAGTGGGGAAATGTGGGGGGAAGCTACATGATGCTACCTGAACAGCATAATCACAAAAGTTACCTACCTCCTGAATGTGGGGAATCTGAATAGAGTTTCACTTCTAGAATATAGAACTGAACAAATGTATAGAAACAAAAATAGACATTGCTGGGAAATGTATAGAATATAGAAGCATGTATCCACAATGTTTAAAGCAGACTCGTTGAAATATTTCATACATTCAATTGATTTGCCCTTTTAGATAAATTAGATTGCACACATTTATTCTCTTATTTTGTCATATGTGATTACATTTATAGAAAAGGCTGAATAAACAAGGAGTAACATTTCCTAGCTGATTAAGCTGGGCTTAATATGTGTTACCATTTGCATGGATATTAGTTGAAACAAATTGCTAATACTTCAAGAATGTTTTACTTGTGCTAAGCATCGCCATTGAATATAAACCAGAAGGCTGTTTACCTGTAAAATTATTTTATAGTAATATCCTAATACTTAATAATGATTGCATTGATCTAGCTTGCGATCCTTTCATGGTTCACAGAATCAAATATACAGCATTATACATAAGCCATTATCCACTCTGTTTATATTCTAACAGGTAGTTTGACCATAAAATAAAGCCTTTGGCTTCAGGCGCTACTTTTGTAACTACCAAAATTCTTGTGAAACCAGGCTTTATACATTAGGCAGGTTTGGGCAAATTGGCATATTTCAATGCAAGGTAATCATTTTGCACACTTCTGAACTGTCGTGATTCTATTGTTTGAGATGCAATTAGTGTATGATTAAACAAGAAGATATTTGATCTTTTTGTTAATGATTATTAGCCACTCTGGGGTGTAGATCTGTCAGCCAATGTGCAAAATCGAATCAGCAGAGATTGAAGCAAAATGATTTCTTCTCCCATTTCAATTATTCACCTACAACAGTTAAAAAAAACCAAACCTGGAAACTGTTGAACAGAGAGCTCGGGAAGGAAAGCCAAATGGTGATTTGTATCTATTCCAGAGGGTGCTAATTTGCACTGTTACACATGTTATATCTGTACAGATCATGCTGATGGTATTTTGAATGGAGCTAAGTGCTTTTAGAAGTTCAGAATTGTGCAAAAGTTTCAGTTTAGCTTGAGATAGTAAACTCTCTTTTCCATATTTTTTTTAAAATCTTACAACCTGAGAGTAAAGTGCTGATTAGTGAATTTTGCAGAAATTCTGCACCGATAGATTTTCCATCAAAGACGTAACTGCTTCTGTGTATATATTGTATATTATCACCTGCCAATCTCAATGTTGTGCCTTGTGCCATTTTTGCTGGAGTTTCAAGAGAAATATAACACTGTGGTAGTATTTTTTTGGGTCAGATGCCCATCATTTGATTTGTATTTGGCTACCATAAAATTCACATTCCTGATATTACTGTTAAGATTACTTTAAAGAAGCTGATTGTAAGTTTTCTTGACATAATAAATATTAACCCTTGCACCCTGGCACCGTTTCAGACGTTTTGAATTTTGAAATCATCTTTTGGCAACTGTCTCGCAGAAAACACCCCAGGAAAGTAATACATTGCATTGTGATGAAATGATACCTCTGTAGTTGTATAGCAAAAAATATTCTAACAGTGAGTCACATGGAGGATATATGTTTGGTAGTGATTAATTTCCACCATCTATAAAAATAAGCAAGCGTACACTCGAATCTGCTTAATACCAGTTATTGCCCAGGTGAAATGTTAATAGGTTGATACAATGCATAATGCCAACCAAATAATTTAGACTTTAAAGTGGCAAAATATTTTCCTCACAGAAGAATGAGGTACAGTACTGTACTACACTAGCTAGGGTTGCATACACTACTGTACTTTGTTTCAAAGTGTGAACCCAACCACAGAATGATATTGTCTGCCAGCAACCCAACAGATCAATACTTTATGTACAGTATGTCAATGTTCGAGCTGGAGGCGAACCCTTCCCAACGCGGCCTTTGCTGTTCACTGCAATTTCTGGTTAACTTTCATTGGTACCCTTGGAACCCATTGGAAACTGAAACCTAAATATTGTGGTAAATGGTTGTTTTAATATATATATATTGTTTATAAATATATTTTTTGTAACTTCAATACAAAATACAATATCACCTTTTTACAATACCAAAATATGCCATTCCTTTGTTCACAGTATGTTCCCCCCCCACCCCCCCCAGCGCACAGACTGTGGGCACATTTTTCCAGGGATGCTCCCTTTAACACGGTCGGGAATCGCCCTTGCGGGCTCCACAACCCGAGCGTGAGTTTACATACGTTTTTTCCGGACGCTCTTTCATTCACAAGTTGAGTGTCCTTCTGTGCCTTTACGTTTTACTGGCCACCATTTCGGGTGGGCTCGCGGGCTGCCCGAAGCGGTTTGCACAGGAGCGTCTCCCGCCGAGGTCAGGCCTTTGACCTCAGACCTTTGAACTTCAGCTTGTCCCTCAAATCCTAGCGTGCACCAGCCTGAGACAGGCTCTCACTGTCCCCTCCCTCTGCCAGAGGAACACCTGGTTTGGGGAATGCCAAAGCCCTTCCTTTATAATAATAATAATCCTTGCATTTGATATAGCACTGTTTGGGGGACACTTTTGACTGTGCACAATTGACTGTAGCGTTTCGCCCATAAATATAGAGTCAATTCACTTTACAGTAAAGTCGGCGAAGCGCTTTGAGACGTCTAGAAGACGTGAAAAGCTCTATATCAAATGCAAGGATTATTACAACAGTATTATATATAACATGCTGACTGGCACTAGAGTAAATTGGTGACTTCAAGCAGTACTGGTTTGAGACCACCAGGAGGAGTGTGGACCAAACAAAACAAACAGCTTCCCCTCCCTCAACTAACAACACACTTGCTCAGCTATTGCGGGTTGAAACGCTGTAGAGGTTTGAATCTAATGTTATAATCAAGTGAATCTGATGAATCTTATTGCAAACCCCTCGAGAAAGTTGATCAGAATGTTAGTAAACTTTTTCTGGTCATTAGGGAACCGAATCCTGCTCCAGCCAATATATTTTTTTTGGTGGGGTGTGTGTCATAAATAATAATCCTTGCATTTGATGTAGCGTTTTTCACGTCTTCCAGACGTCTCAAAGCGCTTCGCAGAATATACTGTAAAGTGAAATTGACTGTATATTTTGTGGGCGAAACGCGGCAGCGAATTGCGCACAGCAGTCCTCCCCCACAAACAGCCGTGGATTGAAATGACCAATTTATTATAAGTTTTGTTTGGACGGATTACTATTTGGCGTGTGGAGTAAGGAAACTTGCCCAGGGTGGGGCAGGGAGGAGGGACAGTGATACAAAGTCCCCAAATAAAAAAAAAATCTGAATGCCTGTATTTGCACATCAGCATTTGGATATATTGTGGAGCTCCTGTGGCTCAGTGGTTAGAGCACTTGTCTTGCAAGCTGGGGAGATCTGTGTTCGAATCCAGGCAGGTCAGGGTGAAACATCGGGCAAGTTTCCTTACTCCACATGCCTAATAATAATCCCTCAAAAAAAAAACACAATAATAATATTGGTCTTTTCAATCCACGACTGATTGTGGGACGCTGCTGTGCGCAATTGGCTACCGCGATTCGCCCACAAATATACAGTCAATTTACTTTACAGTATATTCTGTGAAGCGCTTGGGGACGTCGATAAAATGTGAAAAGCGCGATATCAAATGCAAGGATTATTATTTATTATTATTTATATATAGGGAACATGACTTGCGTAAAAGTCATGTAACAGAGCCCACACCGTGTAAGATTTAGTTTTGCTAAAAACGAAAATAAAGCAGGTTATGCTGAATCTTTTATGGGGCTAAAATGGGCGCAAAAAAAAAAGTCGTGTGCTTCAGGTTCTCCAAACGTCTTCAATAAATCATCAACCTTGATGTAAAAAAATAGCACAGATGTCAGCTAAGACTACCAGGGCTTGCTGTTACATCATCAGAGGACAACATGAGAATTGTGTGTGTGTAAAGGTGGCTGTATTTGTGTGTGTGAGAAGGGGGCTGTGTGTGTGTATGGAGGTGCTATGTGTATGGAGGGGGATGTGTGTGGAGTGTGTGTGTGTGTATATATATATATATATGGAAGGGGCTGTGTATGTGTGTGTGGAGGGGGCTCTGTGTGTATATGTGTGTGTAGAGGGGGCTGTATGTGTATATGTGTGTGTGGAGGGGGGGGGGGGGGGGGTCTGTGTGTATGTGTGTATGTGGAGGGGACTGTGTATGTGTGTGTGTGTGTGTGTGTTTTGGGGAGAAAGAGAGGGAGGGAACTTGTCAATGTTTAATAAACTCCCAGCTTTGTGTGAGGCTGCGTGGAAACCTGTGGTGAGATGATCGAATCTCTCGTGTTGTTTCCATAGTATCCGCAGCCTTAGAAAGAGCCGTGTGGTCGAGGGGGATTTGCTGAAATACAGTCAAATCCCTGAGAAAGTTGATCAGAACCATCGCCACCTCCCACCCAACCCCATTAACCATCGCCCCTTCCCCACACGTTGACTCTGTCCCTGGTGCTGAAAGTACCTTTGACTGATTGACTCACTCACTCACTCACTCACTGACTCCACTCATTCTCATTCCCTCTCTCTCTCTCACATACGCACTCAATCAATCACTCACTCACTCACTCTCATTCCCTCTCTCTCTCTCTCTCTCACACACACACACTCACTGACTCATTCACTCTCATTCCCTCTCCCTCTCACACACTCACTGACTCACTCCCTCTCATTCCCTCTCTCTTCTCTCACCATCTCTCTCTCTCTCTCACACACACACAGACACACTCATTCCCCCTCCCTTATAAAACTCCTCCAACAATTGATTATTTTAGCTAGTTTTGCCCTGCCTCTAGTACGACTCGGGACTCGTGCATTATCGATGGACCACATTTTTTTTTAGCAATTAACTGGAATCTATAGGCAGCATCCAGTGGATTTGTTTTTATTCCTCTCTGTCTGTCTCTCTCTCCATCTCTCTATCTCTCTCTCTCTCTCTCTCTTAAAGCAACTGTACATTTGTGAAGACAGATACCTACCTACCTCCCCCATACCTCGGGCACCATGGATCTTTCTGAATCTTCGATGGCTCAATCCAGACAACAAACCTAAAAAGACCTCCTCGTTTTTTTTTACACACACACACACACTCCCTCTCTCTCTCTCTCAACTTAGGAGCCTGAATGTCTTAAGGTTTCTTTATGTAGGAGTCGCCACATCGTGCATACCTATCTTGGAGGGGAGGAGAAGGAGAGGTGGGTGGGTTGGTGGACTGGGGTGGTGGACTGGGGTGGTGGGGGGGTGGGGGGGAGGGTGGGGAGAGAGAGAGAGAGAGAGAGAGAGAGAAGGCTTGATAATTCTTACCAAATTCATTCAGAAACCATTATGAACAAGTCATTATCTACCAGCATGGCGTTTTGGTAAAAAAAAAACAAGGCAAAAGAATCGACTTCAACGCTGTTTCTTGCCACAAAAAAAGAGGGCTATGGATACTATAAAGGAACGAGTCTTTGCTCCCAGCAAAGAGGGAATCAAAAATTTTGCTGGGAAATCGCTTGGCCATCTGTACAAGTAAGCGAACTGACATTATCAGTGATTTTTCTCATGATTGAATGGACGATTGTGTGAGTGTGTGTGTGTGTGTGTTCTGTTTAATTGCATGCAGATACAATTGAATGGGAAGGTTCTGTTAGCAACGTGAACTTGCGAACACAGAGGTTTTGGGAGATGCCTATTTAATTATTGCGACTCCCAAAATCTAGATGGACCAGGTTGGCAAATGTTAGTATGTACACGATGGATGCCTTTCCATTTTTATCTCTCTCTTTTTCGTTCTCTCTTTCTCTCTCTCTCTCTCCCTCTTTCTTTATTTCTTTCTTTCTCTCTCTCTCTGTCTCTCCTTCTCTCTTTTCCTCCTTACGCATCTCTCCAAGGCGACTTAATGAGAAGGGTGGGGGGGGGGGGGGACAAGTTAAACATGGCTGATTGCAATGTTATTTTAAATCACAAATGCTGCCATGTTTGTTGCGACAGTTTTGATTCCCACCCACCCATTATTATATTCTAAAATGGGCCAAAAAACACACAACAACTATGGTATTTTAAAGCAGAGTTGTCTGTTTGGTTGTTTGTTGTTGCCGTGTTTGGGGAAAGGGGGGGGAGAGGGGTGTGTGAGTGGGGGGGGAGATAAGTTGAAATGGTCCATATCCCTTTTCAGCAGTTTCCCTTGTGCAATCTCCTCCACAGAAATCTTGCACCAAGTATATAAATATTTAATAGGTGGAGTGATGACTGCGACTGCATTTGGGCTCTTAACTGTACATGAAATGCTGACACTACTGTATCACCCATCGATTTGTTTCACAAAGATTACCCAAACAGTTGTATCTTTCGATCAAAACAAGACTTTCACTTGATCTATTCTATAAGTTCAATATTTTGGCGATTAAATTACTCGGCTCATTCAAAAAAATAAATAAACAATGAAAATATCAGCGTGAAGTTAGTCCCTTGACATAACTGTGAGACTTAGACTATCGGATACTGAGATTAACCGCTGGATACCGGGTGATGATGGGGGTGGGAGATGGGGGTGGGGGGGTAGGGGGAGGGATGGAGAGAGGGTTACAGTTTAACCATTGATTTTGTTGAAATTCCGATGCTCACACATTTGAACTATCTGGGTCCTCGCCTTTTGGTTCTTCCTTGCCATAAATAGGCAGCTTTTCTCACGTTAAACTGTGTCATTTTACCAATCAAGATGCAGCCACATTTAACATGATATATGTACCCCCCCCCAAAAAAAAATATCTTAATTTTTCAGCTACCCTATGCTCTGAACAAATAATAATTTCGTTTCTTTGAGATTTATCAGACATTATATATGTATCCCGATTTTTTAGGTCAAGATATATAAGTATGTGTATGTGTGTATATATATGTGTGTGTGTGTATAAATATTTTGGTCTCTATTCATATATATATACAGTATGTATGTAGATGAAGAGAGAGAAAGCGAGAGGGAGGGAAAGGCGCTTCATTCAATAAGATGTCTTGTCGATTAACTAATTTTTTTTTGACCAGAAAAGAACCAAATATGATGAAAGCGACGATGTTGATATATTTAACCACTGACTGGTCGTGAATTTATCAAATTCAGTCGTTATTTTCTAGCCAATAAGCGAGATAATTCGACCGCGCGTCTTAACGAAGCGCCGAGATGCGACTATTTTGGGGGGACATTTGAAGGTCACATTTTTGTCGGCACTGAAGTTTTTGGACGCTTTCTTATTCGCCACAAACTTATTACGAAAATGGATGTGGATCCCCTCTGTCTCGTTGATTCTGTGCGTTTCATTGAATTACATTAACTTAATGACATTATCCTCCACCTCCGAGAGAAAAAATGTTTGGCCTCCACTAATTCTAAAATACAAATTTTGCTGTTATTCCAACTGAGGGGGATGGAGGGGGTGGGGGGGGGGGTGGGGGGAGAGCAGGACCCACGCCCCCTTAGCTGTCTATTTGAACGAATATTTGTCCTTCAGAGATTTTGATCAAGGGGCATGTTTGCCTGGTATTTTTGGTGAGGTGATGTGCAGTCACTAGATGACTAGAAGGTCACTTGAATGAAAACACATTAAAATTTACAGGTAAACTTCCCTCCCCCCCACACCGGCGTATTAATCACATTCCACCCAGTAAATCCACGCCTAAATACTTCTGATCATATTTTTAAAAATTCCATCAATACACATGTTTATTTTTGTGGTAAAATAATAATAATAACAGCAAAAACAATACAGACTATTTTAGCTGTTTTTTCCGCTCCACAGTCGTTATGTAATTTAGACATTCGGATGCTGATCTGCTCTTAGATGTTCTTATATGTGTATAATCTGTTCGTCGAGTGTGTGAGAGTGCGTGTATGTGTGAGAGAGAGTGTATGTGTGGATAAAGTGACTGTCTGGCAACAGAAATAAAACAACGCTTTCGTTTCTGCACCCCCCCATATCAATATACCCCGATTGCAGTTTGTAATAATAAAATGAAACAGCCAGTGTAGTGTAACATCAGAGACACACAATTGTGGTTTCACAAATAGAATATTTTCCCA